>CP136062.1:14872361-15219545 GCA_032622095.1 Siphonodentalium dalli
ACATCCATGACAAATTTCATGAAGATCCGACTAAAGCTACGACCTGCAGCCCGCGCCAAAGGATTTAGTCATGTAAAGAGTAAAATCCAAGATGGCTGCTGGCGGCCATGTTTTTTGGCCGAACGACCCCAAAATGACTCGTTCCCATCTACATTTCAATATTAACATCCATGACAAATTTCATGATTATCAGTCGAATAGTACGACCTGTAGCCCGCACCCAATGGATTTAATTTTGAAATCCAAGATGGCCTCCAGCGGCCATGTTTCATGAAGATCCGACTAAAGCTACGACCTGTAGCCCGCACCAAAGGATTTAGTCATGCAAAGAGTAAAATCCAAGATGGCTGCTGGCGGCCATGTTTTTTAGCCGAACGACCCCAAAATCACTCGTTGCCATCTACATGTCAATATTAACATCCATGACAAGTTTCATGATGATCAGACGAACAGTACGACCTGTAGCCCGCGCCAATGAATTAATTTTAAAATCCAAGATGGCCACCAGCGGCCATGTTTTTTGGCCAAATGACCCAAAAATCACTCGTTGCCATCTACATGTCAATATTAACATCCATGACAAGTTTCATGATTATCAGACGAACAGTACGACCTGTAGCCCGCACCAATGGATTTAATTTTGAAATCCAAGATGGCCTCCAGCGGCCATGTTTCATGAAGATCCGACTAAAGCTACGACCTGTAGCCCGCACCAAAGGATTTAGTCATGCAAAGAGTAAAATCCAAGATGGCTGCTGGCGGCCATGTTTTTTAGCCGAACGACCCCAAAATGACTCGTTCCAATCTACATGTCATTGTTAACATCCATGACAAATTTTATGAAGATCCGACCAAAGCTACGACCTGTAGCCCGTGCCAAAGGATTTAGTCATGCAAAGAGTAAAATCCAAGATGGCTGCTGGCGGCCATGTTTTTTGGCCGAACGACCCCAAAATGACTCATTCCCATCTACATGTCATTCTTAACATCCACCGCAAATTTCATGAAGTTCCGACCATAGCTACAATCTGTAGCCCGCGCCAAAGGATTTAGTCATGCGAAGAGTAAAATCCAAGATGGCTGCTGGCGGTCATGTTTTTTGGCCGAACGACCCCAAAATGACCTGTTCCCATCTACATGTCAATATTAACATCCATGACAAATTTCATGATGATCAGACGAACAGTACTACCTGTAGACTGCGCCAATGGATTTAATTTTGAAATCCAAGATGGCCACCAGCGGCCATGTTTTTTGGCCGAATGACCCCAAAATGACCCATCTACATGTCAATGTCAACATTCATGACAAATTTCATAAAGATCAGACCAAAGTTACGACCTGTAGCCCGCGCCAAAGGAAATTGTTGACGGACACAAGAAAACATAGACACACGGACGACGGATGCCAACCCATGGCAATAGCTCAAACTTACAAAGTAAGTTGAGCTAATAATGAAAGAAGATGACAGACAGACCAAGCCTTGAAATAGCGTGTCTGTCATTTGCAGAATGAGGTCCCCAGATGGTGAATTTAGTGATGCTACCCCGCATAGCGGGCTAGCATTACCAATTCACCCTCTGGGGACCTCATTCTGCTTAGGCCCTCAACTGCTAGGATCAGATTGAAATTCCCCAGTTGATTTTGGTGATTTTCACCCATTGGGCACCTGAATTATGCATTTAATCTTCTGCAAATTAGGTCATATAGAAACTTCCCTGGGAGATATAGAAACTTCCCTGGGAGATATAGAAACTTCCCTGGGAGATATAGAAACTTCCCAGGGAGATATAGAAACTTCCCAGAAGGGAAACGGTAACTAAAACAATGTTAATTTGATACCATAAATACTTCCCAGAAGATTAGGCCTAAGCAGAATGAGGTCTCCAAAGGGTGAATTTGGTGATGCTAGCCCGTTTTGCGGGATAGCATCACTAAATTCACCTCTGGGGACCTCATTCTGCAAATGACAGACACGCTATTGCAGACTTGAGACAGACAGAAGAAAGACAATACATGCAATAATACAATAACTCCATGTAATGCAGAAGAATTTATATTCATTGGTGGGAAATGTTCAGATAGTAAGTTCAATAAACAGCCTTTGGTCGTTTGTTGAACTTATAATCTGAACATTTCCTAAGGGAACTACTCATCAATGGGTATTAGTAAAGAAAAGTTGAACCCTTTCTATACTAAATACATATTAACGAGTAGTTCCCTTAGGAATTGTTCAGATAATAAGTTGAACAAAACGACTGTTGACCTTATTATCTGAACATTTCCTTCCAATAAATAGGACTACTTCTGCACTTTAATTATCTGTCATCTGCTTATTTTTCCTGAACACCCCTCCAGATGAATAATATACCAATCCAAAAAATACTGTTATAACCTGGGTGGGAGAATCCAGTTAGTATAAAAAGGTTTACATATACAGTAATGCCCTAAGTAATCAATTCCTTAACCACAGGAGAATTAAGGGTAACTTTTCAGGATTTAGTCGGAAATATGGCTTTCATCAGAAAGCTCTCACTCAGCCATATTTCCGACTAAATCCTGAAAAGTTACCCATAATTCTACTGTGGTTTAGGAGTCGATTATTTAGGGCATTACTCTACATGTAGAAGCTTACAGGTCCATGCTCTTGGAATGCTGCTGCATGTAACGGTGTCCACAGACTTCCTGGATTCTGTGTATTCACATCTGGAAAATAGACACAGCAGAAGTACTGAATCAGTAGTGTAATGCACGGAAAAATTATTTGGGGCCAATACAGTAATGCCCTAAGTAATTGATGAATGGCAACAAGCCATATTTCCGACTAAATCCTGAAAAGTTACCCATAATTCTGCTGTGGTTAAGGAGTCGATTACTTAGGGCATTACTGTAACTGGATGTTACTTGAACAAAAATATATTCTGCAAATGGCTATAATTCCATTGGTATCAATTTTTGAAATATTTGAATTTTTCATGAGTTTCGTAAATAGAGGATCTACGACGAGTCCCCAGTTTATAGCGGAAATTACAAAATGAATCAAGTAAATTAGCTCTGGACCGAGACTTTGGCGAGGCCCAGACCTAATTTACTGGATGAGTTTTGTAAATTCTGCTATAAACTGGGGACGGTTTGTAGATTCTATTTATTACAAGATCCAAAACCTCAACGAAACATACATGTACATGTACTTAAATCAACAAATGGGATGCAAAACTAACATCGGCTTCTAAAAGGCATGCGATGACGTTTCATGCAACTATGCATTGTTTGCCTGTGTAAAGAAATAGTCCAAGATAAATAAAGACTCTTTGGCGTATTTATTGGAGTATATTTTTAATGACATAACTTTTCAAACTCTTCAATCATAACATTTTGTTTGACAAATATTGGAAGTCATAGTATTTTGAGACGTAGCGTACATGTACGTAATGTAAACAGACGAAAAACCCGAAGTGAAAGGTCACCTGACACTATTTCCTGTTATTAAACAAACGTTTAATATTACAATTTATAGAATGCGTTTATTGAATGGAATAAGGATATCATGTAATAAATTCATGTCTGACAGTGGAGTATCAAGTTATCAACTGTCACCTCCTCAGTACACACCCTTAATTAGGGTGTCACCCCTTACACCCCCTCCCCCTCCCCATGAATCCTGAATACCAGCTAACAGAGAGGGGTGAATCCTATGTGAGAAAATATAGAATAGCCCCCCCCTCCCCCACAATACATTGCGGGGCCGGGGGTATAATTACATCAAAATATGCCATTTTGTCTAAGAAATAATGAAAATTCGAACAATCTGATGCAATGGCACAGGATCTTTAATGCTGCATCAGCATAAAGGGGTAAAATGGGCATATGAATCCTTCATTTAGCTTCAAATCACCCAAATCCCACGTAACGGTACAAGAAAAGGGAGTGGCAACCTCCTTAATCAAGCTCAACTATTAGATGTGCACATGCCTTGGTGGGTTGGCAGGAATTGAGCCGGTGACTGCAGGGTCCTGTACATGTGCTATAAAATTCATATACATGTAAATTACAACATGGTAAATATGAAAGTCAGTGGTTTACAGGGCAAGTGCTGGACAGAAGCTCACTTTTGCCAAATAAAAATATTTCTTGCCAAATTAATTTAGAAATTTCTGTCAGTTTCTGCAACATGAACGACATTTGATATACAGTAATGCTCTAATTAATCGACTCCATAACCACAGCAGAATTATGGGTAACTTTTCAGGATTTAGTCGGAAATATGGCTTGTTGCCATTCATCGGAAAGCTCTCCCCGAGAGCTTTCCTATGAATGGCAACAAGCCATATTTCCGACTAAATCCTGAAAAGTTACCCATAATTCTGCTGTGGTTTTGGAGTCGATTAATTATAGCATTACTGTAGCATGTAGATAGCAAAGCAGTTAGTTGTTAATTATTCTCGCCTCACAAAGAAAATATTTAGCTACTGACAGCATGAACCCTGAGCATGAATATCTCATTCTTTCACTCTTAGCTTTGGTCATATTACTTTCCTTTTCTCCTACATAGACCCTCAACTCGAATACTGCTGTCCCATAGGCCTTACTTCAAAATTCGAAATGATACAACACCCAGCTGTCAGATATCTTCTTTAATATCTACAACTACCCAAGCAGCCCCACAAACATGCCAAGCATTCTCAAATGGCATACTCTTAGCAGAAGAAGAGACTTCTACTCTCTTATTCTCTTCGATAAAATCCGATATAATCATGTAAACATCACTGACTCTGCTCCTCTTACACCCACACGAGAACACAAACTTCTCCGCCCCTTCTATCGACCAAAATACCTCAGCACTTCCTTCTATCCTCAAACAAATTATGTCTGGAACAAATACCAACCAACACTGCCCATATCCAGGATGCATCAATGTTTAAGGATGCCCTCCACAGTCATTTCTATGAACCCGGTAAAGGCAAGCAGGGCTCCTCCACAAAACCACCACCAGCCCGATCACCATAGTGCCAAATGTATGGTACAAAAAACTCTAATGCTCTTATTTTAATAATAAACAAAAACAAACAAAAAATTCTTTTAACCATGTAAATATCTTTATTCATGCGCCCCCTAATAATCCTCAGTTCATTGAGGGTATGGGGTATACTGTAGATGTACTGTAGATGTAGATGTATCCATGAGTGCAATTTCAGAGGATATTTGCTACCATAATTATTTGCAACAATAGGTAGGACAAAATCAAAGAAAGATAGAACTCACCAACTCCTGTCGCCACTAATTGACGTACAACATCCTTAATGCCCCAAAAACAAGCTGAAAGATAAAAAAGTACATCTTAGGTCATTCAGAATTTGAGAGCCTAACCGCATTGTGATAGCCTCAGTCAGAATTCTCGGGAGAGCCTATCCACATTGTGATAGTGTCATTCAGAATTCTCGGGAGAGCCTAACCGCATCATGATAGTGTCATTCAGAATTCTCGGGAGAGCCTAACCGCATTGTGATAGCCTCAGTCAGAATTCTCAGGACAGCGTATCCGCATTGTGATAGTGTCATTCAGAATTCTCGGGAGAGCCTAACTGCATTGTGATAGCCTCAGTCAGAATTCTCAGGACAGCGTATCCACATTGTGATAGTGTCATTCAGAATTCTCGGGAAAGCCTAACTGCATTGTGATAGCCTCAGTCAGAATTCTCAGGACAGCGTATCCACATTGTCATAGTGTCATTCAGAATTCTCGGAAGAGCTTAACCGCATCATGAGGGCGTCATTCAGAATTCTCGGTAGTGCCTAACCGCATCATGATAGTGTCATTCAGAATTCTCGTGAGAGCCTAACCACATCGTGATAGCGTCATTCAGAATTCTCGGGACAGCGTATCCGCATTGTGATAGTGTCATTCAGAATTCTCGGGAAAGCCTAACCGCATTGTGATAGCCTCAGTCAGAATTCTCGGGACAGCGTATCCACATTGTGATAGTGTCATTCAGAATTCTCGGAAGAGCTTAACCGCATCATGATGGCGTCATTCAGAATTCTCGGGAAAGCCTAACCGCATTGTGATAGCCTCAGTCAGAATTCTCAGGACAGCGTATCCACATTGTGATAGTGTCATTCAGAATTCTCGGAAGAGCTTAACCGCATCATGATGGCGTCATTCAGAATTCTCGGTAGAGCCTAACCGCATCATGATAGTGTCATTCAGAATTCTCATGAGAGCCTAACCACATCATATAGAGTCATTCAGAATTCTCGGGACAGCCTAACCACATCATGATAGAGTCATTCAGAATTCTCATGAGAGCCTAACCGCATCATGATAGTGTCATTCAGAATTCTCGTGAGAGCCTAACCACATCATGATAGATTCATTCAGAATTCTCGGGACAGCGTACCCACATTGTGATAGTGTCATTCAGAATTCTCGGGAGAGCCTAACCGCATCATGATAGCGTCTTTCAGAATTCTCGGGAGAGCCTATCCACATCGTGATAGCGTCATTCAGAATTCTCGGGAGAGCCTATCCACATCGTGATAGCGTCATTCAGAATTCTCGGGAGAGCCTATCCACATCATGATAGCGTCTTTCAGAATTCTCGGGAGAGCCTATCCACATCGTGATAGCGTCATTCAGAATTCTCGCACGCAATAAAATGTGTGTAGTTTGTTGAAGATGTTCTGATTAGACTCGGTTTGAGTTTCTTATACACTAAGATTAGTGCTGGGCGGTATTTCTTATACACTAAGATTGTGTTGATTTCGCTTGACTCGAGATGCTCCTGAAGGTGAATTGCTCATGGTCTGAACTGGGGAGAGTTTCCCTAGTGAATGAGGCAATGTCTTATGCTCTCTCGTTTATATAGGATTTCCCAGTGTTTTAGGTTCACGACCTCAGTCATGACTCACTATGAGTGGCCATGATATTGTTAAAATCATAAATTCACCCATTAACCCTTACTATACTAAATACTCATTGATTAATAGTTCCCTTAGGAAATGTTCAGATAATGAGTTCAATAAATAACGATATAGGTCATTTGTTGAACTTATTATCTAAACATTTCCCACCAATGAATATAAATTAGACTACACTTGTATTATCATTTCATCTAGCTGTTGTCTGTTCATATATCCTTAACATCCCTCCAAATGAAAAATAGACCATTCCAATGTATACCCTTATAAATGATTGGGAGTAGAGTAATGGTCTAATTAATCGACCCCCTAACCACAGCATATGGCTTGGAAATATGGCTTGTTGCAATTCATCGTAAAGCTCTCGGCAAGAGCTTTCCAATGAATGGCAACAAGCCATATTTCCGACTAAATCCTGAAAAGTTATCCATAATTCTGCTGTGGTTAAGCAGTCGTTTAATTAGAGCATTACTATATTTGTTTAGTTTAGAAAGGGTGAAGCTCACCTATGTAAAGCTGACTCTGGACGGCATCACCTCCAGCACTCTTTACTTTGATACTTTCTTTGAGGAATTGCTCTACAAGCTGAATGGTAAAAGAGAAATAATTTATCGACAAAATGTAAATACAAATCAAACAATTCAAATGAAACATATTTTTCCATATATCTTTTTCATGACGATTTCCGAACGAAAATTTCACTAATTTTAGAGAATAAATCATGAATTTGCAGTTTTTAACCTTTCCATGACTGGAGATTCTTGAAATACTGTGAAAACCCTTTGCCAATGCATTCTCTTATATATGCGAGTCCATAAAATAAAAAGGGCCAAGGAATCTCTTTTACAAGTCCGATTGAATATTTCCAGGGCATATAAATGTTACTAGCGATGTTGCTATTTTATTTTATGTGTACAATATTGCCCGGATACCGGTAACTTATGAGGAAGTTATGCACACAGCCTTCGTGAAGAGAAGACAGAAAATCCATTCGCAAATGAAATCGTGGGGATACAAGAAGAACATAAGGTGATATAGTCAATGTGATGCTAAATGTAAGCGACAGGCGGTCAGATTGATGTATAATGAAAGTGTCAATGACACTGTAGCTCAACTTGGAAAGGGAATAATTTCATATGTTACATTCAATGGAGCGATTAGGAATCCGGAAAGTTGAAATGTCTAAGTAATACTAGATTATCAACATGAAGAGATATACATGTATATAAAAGTAAAATCCAAGATGGTTGGTGGCAGCTATATTTTCGAATAAAATTCAAAGATATTTCATAGCTTTTCCATCTAGTAGATCAATATCAAGAATAACATGAAGTTCGGTGATGATCGGCTGAGGGAAGTGGACTGCAGGGTGTGCCAAAGGATTTAGTCATGCAAAGAGTAAAATCCAAGATGGCTGACAGCGGATATGTTTTATGGCTGAATGACCCCAAAATGACTTGTTCCCATCTACATATCAATGTTAACAGCCATAACAAATTTCATAATGATCGGACCAAAGATACAACCTGTAGCCCATGCCAAAGGATTTAGTCATGCAAAGAGTAAAATCCAAGATGGCTGCTGGCGGCCATGTTTTTTGGCCGAATGACCCCAAAATGACCTATTCCCATCTACATATCAATATTAACATAACTGACAAATTTCATGATGATCAGACAAACAGTACGGCCTGTAGACCTTACTGATGGATTAAAGTTTGAAATCCAAGATGTTCTCCCAATAAATGAACAATATTGAATGATTTATTTCTGGAAACCGATCAAGACGCGATGACATCAGGACGCACATCAGGACGTCACAATCTACATGGGCGCGCAAAACACCAGACATGATTGCGTCGATGTCCAGACAGCTGAGACTCGTGTTATACGGACGGGATAAACCATTTCATCTGCCAACAACTTCGTGTTTTATTATTATAAATGTATATATATATATACTGCATGGAAAACAAAGGTGGGCAATAGTACTGCCCATTTGAAGCCTATTTTATGTAACTTGGAAATCAGGGAAATGAGTTGATAACTTGAGATCATGTCTAAAAGATGCGTGCGGAATCGTTTTTTTTCTTTTTTCGCAGGGACAGTGAGGTGCGAATATATTTCTGGAAAGTTCAAAACATTTTGGAAAGATCCTGGTGCATATGAATCCTGTCCGGCCAAACAGTCGATCGCGTGGTTCAATTGAAAAACAATTGCACTGAACAATGTGAATGTGGAAACATGGATTATTAAAATGCCTTATTAATTAGCTGGGAAAACAAGCTTTCGCGTTATCAACGCAATAGACTACCCGGTGTTTTGTTCCCGAAGACTGTACAGTAGAGCTGAAACGGTTGACCCATTCTTCTAACCGGTTAACCATCGGGGTTAACCGGATTTCAACCGGTTAACCGCTAAATTTCTAGCGGACTTCTCTCACACTAATTATGTCGACATTATGCCATGCTCCAGGGACAAACCTAGGTAAAAAGTAGTAGCTGAAATAAAGACCTTATTCACGTCATTTAACGATATTCAAAAACACGCATTCACTGTTCTTTTGCTGGCTCTCGAGATGGGGAATGAGCAAGTGAAATTTGTGAATGGCAGGGGAGATCGCTTATTTGCCGTGATCAGCGTATGTTTGGGCATTTGTAAAACGAGTAAAATAGTATGGGTATTGGTAAAACGAGTAACAAAACTATATATTAAAGATCTGTAATATATCATTATCATCATTGGTATATCCTCCAATGCATTATATATAAAGACAAGAAAGTAATAACTATAGAACAAAAAGGAAGGTCAGCTAGGTCAGACTCGCAGTCCTATTCAGTATTCGAGCTATTCGTCGGTATCATGATAGCAGACACTAATGTTGGGAGGTTATATAATTTACGTTTCGGTTTCTTTGGTAAAAAAAAACGAGAGGCCGATCACGATCGGCAGATGTTTAACCCATCCCTTGGCGATAGTAAATTGTTAAGATCAGAATCATAATCTTTTAATGTTGAATTATAGAGTATACTGTTATGATCTAAAGTAGTATATGACAAATGTACATAATAACCAGTAATAACACAAATTATTGGAATGTATGAGTCAATATAGAAGGGTTAATATAACATCTAAACTCTAGAGCCTGTCACCACTATCATAGTGTGAGCAGTTCTATTCATGTTGTTGCAAATTGCCATGTGAGATATCAAAATAATATAATTATTTATTTAATGGAAAAGGTTAAAAGACATGGAATGGGTAAAAGGGGTTAAATCACCTATCTCTGCCCTGTTTGATCCAATGTAGTCCCATCATCCAAGGACTTAGAGAGCTCCATTGGTCTAGTTAAATAAATTCACCTGGCTAAGTTGTGGTTAAAAAGATAGCTAAATCAATTTATCCAATAATTCACTGTCTCTTATACAGACCTAACATATGAGGGCTATAAATAACTCTCAAAGCAATAAACTATATTGTCTTTTATCTTGCTCACAGAGAAGCAGGTATTCATTAATTGTAAGTTACTTGGGTTATAATCTGGATAATTCTTAGTTTAAAAAGGGCCATATCTCTGGTATAACAAATTGGATCTAACCCATATTCAAACTAGTTCTGTATTTTGAGTTGAGAAACTCACATACCAAATTTGGTTCCTATCAGATGAAAAATGGTTGATTTATCGAAGTACATGTATGTGTGAATCATATGTCAAAGGACCATAACACCATTAAAAAAAATCCGATCAAACTCATATTCGAAATCAATCTGTATGTTGGTCTGAGAAACTCATACACCAAATTTGGTTCCAATCAGATAAAAAATGTTTGAGTTATGGCAGAATTCATGAATTCTAAGTCGAAAAAGGGCCATAACTCCGTTAAAAAAACTCCGATCAAACCCATATTCGAACTCGATCTGTATTTTGGGTCGAGAAACTCACATACCAAATTTGGTTCCGATCAGATAAAAAATGTTTGAGTTATGGCAGAATGCGTGAATTCTAAGTCGAAAAAGGGCCATAACTCTGTCAAAAAAAGTCGGATCAAACCCATATTCGAACTCGATCTGTATTTTGGGCTGAAAACCCCATATACAAAATTTGGTTTTGATCAGGTAAAAAATGTTTGAGTTATCGCATTACACGTAAAGTGTCTACGGACGGACAGACAGACAGACGGACGCAAATTGCAAAACGTGACTGACATTACATGTTGTGACTGACATTACGCGTGACTGACATTACATATTTCAAATCTTGCTAGCGGTCAACTTAGACATCGAATGGTGCTTATTTTGAACACAGACATTGAGGCTCAGGTATATTGAGCGTCTCTAAGATATGGTTGTTATATTGTCATGCAATATTGTTTTATACCAAAAAAGGTAGTATTTTCGTGACTGACATTACATATGGTATGTAGATTCTGAAAATATTTTTCCCCAAATAGACATCAGTCACAGAAATATAAACCCAAGATGTGTTATAGCATGCATCGACCTATTTAAATACTGAAATACTACAGGTCAATCTTAAATAATTGTTACTATTTGCTCAATTACTTACAAGCCACTTTTAGCAAAGGTTATAGTAGCACATGTGGGTTAACAATGGCATAAGCTTTCAGCACTAAAATGATGAATATGAGAGAGAGAAAAACTGTTTTCAATAACTTGAATACCATAACTATCAGATTTTCAAACTGTTTAGTCAATATTCAAGATTTAATTTTTTCACAAATTTCATTCTCCGTCGTGGAATTGCCCATATATATATACTGCATGGAAAACAAAGGTGGGCAATAGTACTGCCCATTTGAAGCCTATTTTATGTAACTTGGAAATCAGGGAAATGAGTTGATAACTTGAGATCATGTCTAAAAGATGCGTGCGGAATCGTTTTTTTTCTTTTTTCGCAGGGACAGTGAGGTGCGAATATATTTCTGGAAAGTTCAAAACATTTTGGAAAGATCCTGGTGCATATGAATCCTGTCCGGCCAAACAGTCGATCGCGTGGTTCAATTGAAAAACAATTGCACTGAACAATGTGAATGTGGAAACATGGATTATTAAAATGCCTTATTAATTAGCTGGGAAAACAAGCTTTCGCGTTATCAACGCAATAGACTACCCGGTGTTATGTTCCCGAAGACTGTACAGTAGAGCTGAAACGGTTGACCCATTCTTCTAACCGGTTAACCATCGGGGTTAACCGGATTTCAACCGGTTAACCGCTAAATTTCTAGCGGACTTCTCTCACACTAATTATGTCGACATTATGCCATGCTCCAGGGACAAACCTAGGTAAAAAGTAGTAGCTGAAATAAAGACCTTATTCACGTCATTTAACGATATTCAAAAACACGCATTCACTGTTCTTTTGCTGGCTCTCGAGATGGGGAATGAGCAAGTGAAATTTGTGAATGGCAGGGGAGATCGCTTATTTGCCGTGATCAGCGTATGTTTGGGCATTTGTAAAACGAGTAAAATAGTATGGGTATTGGTAAAACGAGTAACAAAACTATATATTAAAGATCTGTAATATATCATTATCATCATTGGTATATCCTCCAATGCATTATATATAAAGACAAGAAAGTAATAACTATAGAACAAAAAGGAAGGTCAGCTAGGTCAGACTCGCAGTCCTATTCAGTATTCGAGCTATTCGTCGGTATCATGATAGCAGACACTAATGTTGGGAGGTTATATAATTTACGTTTCGGTTTCTTTGGTAAAAAAAAACGAGAGGCCGATCACGATCGGCAGATGTTTAACCCATCCCTTGGCGATAGTAAATTGTTAAGATCAGAATCATAATCTTTTAATGTTGAATTATAGAGTATACTGTTATGATCTAAAGTAGTATATGACAAATGTACATAATAACCAGTAATAACACAAATTATTGGAATGTATGAGTCAATATAGAAGGGTTAATATAACATCTAAACTCTAGAGCCTGTCACCACTATCATAGTGTGAGCAGTTCTATTCATGTTGTTGCAAATTGCCATGTGAGATATCAAAATAATATAATTATTTATTTAATGGAAAAGGTTAAAAGACATGGAATGGGTAAAAGGGGTTAAATCACCTATCTCTGCCCTGTTTGATCCAATGTAGTCCCATCATCCAAGGACTTAGAGAGCTCCATTGGTCTAGTTAAATAAATTCACCTGGCTAAATTGTGGTTAAAAAGATAGCTAAATCAATTTATCCAATAATTCACTGTGTCTCTTATACAGACCTAACATATGAGGGCTATAAATAACTCTCAAAGCAATAAACTATATTGTCTTTTATCTTGCTCACAGAGAAGCAGGTATTCATTAATTGTAAGTTACTTGGGTTATAATCTGGATAATTCTTAGTTTAAAAAGGGCCATATCTCTGGTATAACAAATTGGATCTAACCCATATTCAAACTAGTTCTGTATTTTGAGTTGAGAAACTCACATACCAAATTTGGTTCCTATCAGATGAAAAATGGTTGATTTATCGAAGTACATGTATGTGTGAATCATATGTCAAAGGACCATAACACCATTAAAAAAAATCCGATCAAACCCATATTCGAAATCAATCTGTATGTTGGTCTGAGAAACTCATACACCAAATTTGGTTCCAATCAGATAAAAAATGTTTGAGTTATGGCAGAATTCATGAATTCTAAGTCGAAAAAGGGCCATAACTCCGTAAAAAAAACTCCGATCAAACCCATATTCGAACTCAATCTGTATTTTGGGTCGAGAAACTCACATACCAAATTTGGTTCCGATCAGATAAAAAATGTTTGAGTTACAGCAGAATTCATTAATTCTAAGTCGAAAAAGGGCCATAACTCCGTAATAAAAAGTCGGATCAAACCCATATTCGAACTCGATCTGTATTTTGGGCCGAGAAACTCACATACCAAATTTGGTTCCGATCAGATAAAAAATGTTTGAGTTATGGCAGAATGCGTGAATTCTAAGTCGAAAAAGGGCCATAACTCTGTCAAAAAAAGTCGGATCAAACCCATATTCGAACTCGATCTGTATTTTGGGCTGAAAACCCCATATACAAAATTTGGTTTTGATCAGGTAAAAAATGTTTGAGTTATCGCATTACACGTAAAGTGTCTACGGACGGACAGACAGACAGACGGACGGACAGACGGACGGACGGACGGACGCACGACGAGTGGTCAATCCGGACAACGACACTATGTTTACCATACATGGTATGGGTAAACATAAAAACCTCTGTTTCGGTTTTAGTATGCAATCACTTAACATATAGCAATTACTGCCAAATTGAGTGTTAATTAGTCCCACAGGCACAACCAGTTACATAGTAGCATGGAGTATCAATTTCCTTGATAAAAGGGAAGATTATTGAAGAAGTTTTGGGTTGCTTCAACTACGATGTCTGTTTGGTCACTCAATTGAATTGATCATACCGGTATTAAATCACAACAGGGATGAAGAACGGGAAGAGTGAAGACATTGTGCAGCTGATCTCAATCAAACTTTGTCGACTTACATAGTTTTATAAATAGTATGTCGTGGTGTGATTCCAATTTGAATTCATGTTGCTTCGTGCAGTATTAACTATTAGGTTACGAAAGCACGCATTGCCACACAACGCCACTTTTACGTTGTCACTTCCTTGTGTGCATTCAGACTTGATACACAGTGACTGCACACGTGCTTTTGTCGGAAGGGTCGGAATTGATTGAAGGTCGCCGACACTTCCAGACAGTTCGAGAATTGCTACTAAGTATCTGATACTACCGCGTGTACCAATTAATACTTGCATTGCACTCTACTATCGGTGACATGGGATTTAGTATTAGTTTTGCATCATTTAACCTAATATTTTGAGGATTATTCACGTTCACATTCAACTGACAACAGGATGCGGTTACGTCCGGTTCATTTTTTTTCTAACCGGTTACGTCGCTAACCGGATGCTAACCGGTTAACCGTTTCAGCTCTACTGTACAGATCAGTCGCTAAGGGCATGTTCACACTGACACACTGTTAATCAAAGATTAGCCAATGGTCGCGTGTCTTTTATTTAATTGCGTCGGTATTTGTAATTTACTTTTATGGTATTTGCCACTGAAGTGCAATGGCATACACACTTGATATCATTCTAATCAAATTAGTAATTTAACCCAATTTGTATATAATATAGCATCATCGGCAACCAATCGTCTTCACATCATTTATATGCACGATGTCTATGTTGTTCTATTAAAACGTCAAACAAATCGTGCGTATTACTAAGACTATCATTAGTGTAATATATCAACTTGAGATAACAGAGATATTATGTCGGTACACACAACTATTTCAGCGATGGATGAACTGAGATTTGATATCCAGATTTTCGTTATCGATCTCTCAAACGAGGGGCCAGCACTCGTGGTTCAAACTGTTGGTAAGACATCACAAAACATGCCAAATGTGTGATGGGTGCATTCTAGTTTATTATGTTTCTATGTGTAAATACTTATTATTAGTATTATTTATCTTATACAGGTTTGATGTTATACTGTGCATTAAATTTTAGCTATATCTTACATATGTGTGTTATACTCCAAGAAAGGACTATGCGCAACGTGACCTTTCACCTCACGACATTGCTGTCTTAGCGACGTATCAACAAAAACTATCGCCTTGAAATTGGGTGACATCTACTTTAGCATTTCGGATGGTTTAAATAACATAAATTATCTGGAATAAAATAGTAATGTAGCTACATATTCGATGAAACATGATTAATTGTCCCTAATAGGACTAATTTTAGCTTTCACTGTACATGTATCTGTTCCCGTCATTTTAGATAGCTTGCACCGCACAAAATTTGCTAAATTTACCATGTACACTTTTCTCAGAATTTGCCTGGTTATTTTCAATCTAGCGAATTATGAACTATAACAACTAGTTTGAAAGACTTTGCTTTTTGTTTGAGAACATTGACATTTCATTGAAAGAGTTCCAATTTCTGAACATGGATTAATATTAAATCAGGAATTATATCTTGTTTATTGCTGACAAATAACCCCAATGTTCCATAAATCCGTGACCTTATCACATGTACTGTAACTGCGTATTCATGCGTAACGGGAATTGCTCTTCGAAATTACCAAATTACTTTTCAAAATTACTAGATCATGCCATGAATCTCTACCAATGCTAACGCCCGTAGAGATCATACTCCATCAGTTCAAAACCCGGGAACTTTTTTTAAGTTTTGACAGTAGGGTCCTGCGAATTGGAGATTTAGATCGAATCGAATCAGATTGAAGAATTCGAATCGAATATCGAATCGAATATCGAATTGAATATCGAATCGAATTATACATGTGTGTTGCATTCTCAATTAGGCATGTTTTGCCAACGATTAGATGATGTTTGAAACGTTCTATGAACTTCCATGAAGTTCCATCATAACTTATGTGGCGATGAACCGTCGATCGCGATACTATTAACTTCAATTGATTATTGTCGAGAAGAAAAAAAACCAGATCAAAACGTCCATGCGGACGTCACAACGATTAATATATAACCGGCCTATCGGAACTAAAATCACGCAAAGTTTGTACAGTTTGCATGTACATGCAAAATTGCAAATGGGCATTCGGAAACACCCGTTGTTGTAAACTTGAAGGTGCAACAACAGTCGCAGGGTAGCCTGTTTATGTAGTACTGGGTGCTTCTGGAACTGATGATTCCATAGATGGGTCATTGTCCGAGATGCTTGCGATTTATACACCATGTTGTATTCGTCACACGTGTAGGTTCTTGCACTGCCTGAGAAGCTTATCATGTTTAAAATAAACATGAATAACGGACGACTTATTGTCAAGTGCCAAAGGAACACTCCGAAACTGACAGTCAACTTCAAAAGAAAACTCCACCAACATGCACTTTTCGACAGCTGAAACACGTGAAGTTTATATCATCAACGATGTCACATACAAATAACGCGGAACCTGAGATAGACAGTCGGCGGATAACACTAGCAGTTGCTCAGTCTCATAGTTATTATAATTTACGTGCGTCGTCGGCCCAACGGCGATTTCAGAGCTCTTGGCAACCATGTTCAAAGCTAGAATTCAGACGTATTTAGTGGTCCTAATCTGGTGGCTAATTACTGGCCATAAATTTATTTAATAGCATGGATATATTCGTGATGTACAATAAGAATTATAAAGCGCACATATTCATAATTTTAGGGAATTAAATGGCACAGAAACAGCTAAGAACGACGTGTGTACGTGTTCGTAAGCAGCTAATAATTTCATCCATATATATTCGAAATTTCGAGTTGGAAATCTCGACTCGAATTCGAATCGAATTTGACTTTCGAATCGAATCGAATATCGAATATTCGCAGGACCCTATTTGACAGGGAACCGTATAAAGTCGGAAAAAATAACGCGGGGAATGTACTTCTTTGTTCATACCTGTTGCTTAATGATTTATTCATCGGTGAAGTTCCCAGCTCGAGATTACATTGAGACCCGATTCCGCGATAAATATTTATTTTATTCCCTGTCGCCAAATTCAGGCCATAAGCGGCCGCACGCGGTAGCAATTCTGTGTCAAGCTCTCCCTGCGTAACACACACTCACACAATCCAATGCGACGGCAGTCTCTGTTATCGGGGACACCGCAGGCCGTAGTATACAAGTTTCTTCACAACGGAGACAGATACAAATGATTTATGCACGAAACAATGTTTTATTCCAAATCAATGGCAATATAAAGCAGATATTATAGTGTGTATTAATCCAGTGTGAGTGTTACGCAGGGGGAGCTTGACCAGCTTTGTAACCGGTTCGGTGGCTGGAAATTATACTTTAGTTATAGTTTCGGTCATCGACCAATCAGAATTGCTACCGCGTGCGGCCGCTTACGGCCTGAATTTGGCGACAGGGAATAAAATAAATATTTATCGCGGAATCGAGTCTCAAAAGTCACGTAAATAATGTAATCTCGAGCTGGGAACTTCACGTACCGATGAATAAATCATTAAGCAACAGGTATGAACAAAGAAGTACATTCCCCACATTATTGTTTCGACTTTATACGGTTCCCTGTCAAAACTTTAAAAAAGTTCCCGGGTTTTGAACTGATGGAGTATGATCTCTACAGGCATTAGCATTAGTAGAGATTCATGGCATATGTATATAATAATAATATATAGTGTGTTTTGAGATGTGACCATGTGTTTTATCTCAACTCGTCAGAAGTACGATTTTTCGTTCGGCAGAGCCTCGCGAACAAATCATACTTCTAGCTCATTGAGATAAAACACATCTCAAAACACACTATGCTATTATCGACAATTTATCGTATATGTATTATCATTGTGTCAATCTCCTGTATACATTGGCACTAGTGACACTGACACTGTGAGTGTGACACTGACAGTGCAGTTCTGAACGGAACGTCGAAATACCAAGCAGTACGGTACTAAGCAGAACAAAGCAGAACCAAGCTGAAGAAAACTAAGGCGGAAAATGACACTTAAAGCATGTTTTGTGGTGTATAATGGAGAAATAAACCATAATAATGCAACATGACGTGGTTTTATTTGACTTTTGATGACACAGCGAGCATAAAACTAGAAAACAGTGCGGCGATCGCGAAAAACTTCAGCTTGGTATTTCGTCATTTACAGGTACTGCTTGGTTTATCAGCGATAGGTGATAATTAATTTTCGGGAACATATGGCATGGTGAACGTGTACATTTTATACGAGATGGTGATCGGTGAAAACAAAAGAGCTAGTCGGTGGTCATGAATTATAGAGAAGAGTGCAGTAACACAGATCTATGTTTTGCATATATATAATTTTACAATGTTTACTTACGATTGCAATAAACTATTTGAAAATTATTTGTCTTGTGGTTAGTATTGTACTCTCCGAACCATTTCCGCATGAGTACATGCTGTATTTTAACTCAACAACCGATTTACTACTTCTAAGAAGTCCGGGGCGTGCTGAGATGTTCGCACTTGTCCAGTATGATCCATCTAAACTACCATACTGTACGAATGGACTTGTAATAATAACGGGGAAGGGGGGGGGGGGCGCTAATATTTGAGTGAGAATGCAGACGAAAATGGCCAACAAAACACGTTTTTTCTCGCGAATAAAGCCTGCCAAATTCATTCTGGCATATATTAATTATCAGTATCACCTATCAGCGGATAAACTAATCCATGAGACAGAAGTTTGTGTTCGCGTTATACAAAACATCTAACAAAAACTCAGTATTGAACCAAACTCCACCAAACTTCGTATAGTAATAGTTTGAACGTGAATACATATACCAGATAAAGGATGAGGGGAGTTTAAACAAGTCGATACTACTACTGGACGTGATAGAAATTATTAGTCTTTTCGCGAACCAAGCAATTCAATTATCACCTATCGCTGATAAACCAACCAGTACCTGTCAACGACGAAAAACCAAGCTGAAGTTTTTCGCGATCGCCCCACTGTTTTCTAGTTTTACGTTCGCTGTGTCATCAAAAGTCAAATAAAACCACGTCATGTTGCATTATGTTGAATTATGGTTTATTTCTTCATTATACACCACAAAAAATGCTTTAAGTGTCATTTTCCGCCTTGGTTTTATTCTGCTTGGTACTGCTTGGTACTGCTTGGTATTTCGACGCACCCGTTCTGAACCCAACATTTTAAATTATCAACAACAACAAATTAATGTCTCACTTGGTCGTCACCCTGTTGAGCTAAAGTCGAGAGGTTGTCTATCGGGATATTTGCTGTTCTTAAATGATGTTGAAGGTCCCTAAGGATTCCAAAATCCTGAGATCCCATCACTTTCTAGTTAATTTGTTGTTGTTAAAATCTAGTAGGAATTTCTTGTAAGTGTTGCTTGAAAGTTTCCTTATTTCGTGGGTTAAGCATAAACTTCCGGTGTTGCCTGGGTGTGTCTAAAAGCCCGGGATGACAGCTGGTAAATTTATCGCACGGATCCGGTGGCATTTCATTAACTCCCAATCGACTAGAAACACGACTATATCGAATACATTTTACGTATCAATTTGACAACAACGTACACTCTATTTATATTTATTTATATTTATATATTATATATATATGTGTGTGTTTATAATTGTCAGGTACCTAATTACGACACGTTATTATCGTGGTTTAGATCGCTAACATCAAATACTATACACCAAAAAAATTGTGCCACCGCAGACGCTACGATTAAAATCGTTAGTGGGGAAAATCGTAGGTGGAGAAATCGTAGCTTGTCCACAGACGCTACGGCGCTGCGATCTTTGCAGCTACGATTTTATCAACGTGATCGATCACATGATAGCAAAATGTTACACCACATTATCCGCATTATGCAACTGAATACATATGGCATGTATCTCAATGTTCTAAACTAACAAGTTGATGTTGAAAGTTCAAGTGAAATTGAATATTTTTTTAATTTTGACATTTTTGTACCTGTCAACTCAACAGGCTCAGCTGCCCCAATTGAATTTCAACAATTGCGGCAGCCCTCTACTCCTTGCCTGATATGTGGTATAGGTCTGCACTCCCTGCCGTGCCACATCTCCACCAATGTGGCCTCGTTTTTGTAAGTGCAAGAAATTCGTAAACTTTGCGCCATTTTTGAATGTTTTCTTTTCGTGGTATTTACAACATGACCAATGCGACAGTGGTCATGTGACAGCTACGATCGCGCGCGTTGCCAAGGTCACGCCACGATTTTCCTGGTAAAATCAAAAAGTGCTTGATTGCTACGATTTGGCTACGATATTGTCGTGGGCATGCGCATTGGATGCTTCCTCCTGCGATTTTCCCCACTTACGATTTTAATCGCAGCGTGTGCGGTGGCACAAAGGCGCATTGGTTGGCGTCGATGAAGGATTGCGCTGGGGGGCTGCTGAAAACAGTTTTTCTGTTAATTTTTTTTTATATTTTATAGGAATTAAAGATTCATTATCAGAAATAACGCTCCTAAATTACTATTTCTTTAGCATCGGGGGTAAAACATATTTTATTCGAGTCGAGGAACCCACCCATCAAAGCTCAGAGTGATTAGATATCGATTTTTTAAGTTTGTTATTTCTCGAGATGTGCAATTATGTGTGGTCCAGAAATACGTATGTCGTCAATGGGACGGTCTTGCGGATGAAGATGGTAACTCTAAAAATAAGTGGTAAAATACGGCCAAATTTCGTGAACACTCAAGTGTTAATACGGCCATATTACGTTGAACAAAATGTTGATAAATAAAACATTCTGGGAAATTTGATACCATAGTTGATGTACAGTGGTTAGCATTATTTTGTTGAAATTAATCGATTCTGATAACTAAAGCGTAGTTTGGAGTAATGTTGTTGTATCTTGATGATATGGGGACCCTCTGATTGGATTGAGTACATTTAAGACTTCGCGATATTATTAGTTATCTTCGGCAACATCGGGGGTACATGGAGATTTAATACCTGGATGTCGCCTCGGGTTCAAAACGAGACACCCAGGTATTAAATCTCCATGTACCCCACGATGTTGCCGGAGATAACGATTTTGTCCCCACAACAATAACCATGTCTCCTTAATTTAAGTGTGTTTTCAAAGGTTATCCGATTAATTCACACCAATAAGAATAATTCAGTAGCTGACATTTATTACACGATCCTACCATTATTCCATTCAATAAACCCATTCTATAAATTGTGATATTAAACGTTCGTTTAATAACAGGAAATAGTGCCAGGTGACCTTTGACTTCCGGTTTACGGTCTTTTAACATTCCGTACGCTACGTCTCAAAAATACTATGACTTCCAATATTTTTCCAACAAACTATCATGACTGAAGAATTTGAAAAGTTATGTTATTAAATATACGCCATTAAAAGCGCCAAATAGTCTTTATTTATCTGGGACTATTTCTTTACGCGGGCAAACAACGAATAGTTACGTGAAACGTCATCGCATGTCTTATAGAAGCCGATGTTAGTTTCTCGTTCCATTTGTTGATTTAAGTATGTTTTGTCGATGTTTTGGATCATGTAATAAATAGAATCTACAACTCGTCCCCAGTTTATAGCGGAAATTACAAAACTCGTCCAGTAAATTAGGTCTGGACCTCGCCAAAGGCTCGGTCCAGACCTAATTTACTGGACTCGTTTTGTAAATTCCGCTATAAACTGGGGACTCGTTGTAGATCCTCTATTTATCATATGACTCAATCATTATTTACGTTGGAATCTATGTCATAAATCAATTTCATATCAATTACTAGTTCATATCACCTTCCGATAATTTGATTGGTTTGTTGACAAAAAGTGTGTTCTGATTGGCTGAATGGCAGCCGGGCATCTCTGACTAAATGCAGGTCAAATTCGTGCGCGTCAAATACACGAATCAACGCGATGCCGAAATTCTCGCAATTATAATCTTGAAATATATAGTTTTGGACATTGTTATACGATAAATAGAATATGTAATTCGTATTTATCTAATAAACATACGATATAATATCACAAACTGAGAACAGAATAGCGCACTATATCTTCGCGTGCATATTATTTCTGCTAGTTCACCAGGTGTAATTGGGCTTCCGGTGCAATGAAGTGACGTCACATTAACCTTTTGCTGCCGATGTCTTATTGACTCATATAGCTATTTAGTGATTTGTGTGCGTTTTGGACATCATAATCAATTTATAGGTGTCATATGATAAATAGAATATGTAATTCGTGTTTCTCTCATATGATATTTATGAAACTCGTCACGAATTCTCAGTTTTCTCTCGCCAGAGGCTCGAGAAACCTGAAAATTCTTAGACTCGTTTCATAAATATCATATGAGAGAAACACTCATTCCATATCCTCTATATATAACATACACAAACAGACATAAGAGATAAAGGGATCCTGTAAGCCTAGGCTTATTCGTGGCCATTTCCGCGATATAAAAATGCTTCATTATGTTTTGGTCTCTAATGACGAATTGTCCGCTCCACAAACACCCGCGAGCATAATGGGCTTTACTGCAGTAATCAGTTGTTTAAATATTGTTGGGAAATGGGCTGCATTAAGTTGTTATAACTTGAGTCCCAATCCCTTGTAACTTTTGTTGCAATAGATATGTTTAAACAAATAATATAGTCATAACATAAGAATGTCCACAGGCAAGACCACCTGAGGTCGTTACTATTTCATAGATTGCAACCACTGCAATCAGGATCCATAAACACTGCGAGCAGGACCATTCAACAGTTTCTTTAATTTAAAAAAAGAGCAGTTAAATAATAGCATATTATTCGCCGTTCAGAATACAAGTATATGGGAATAATTACTAATGAACCACTCAACCTGACTCAACTTCTATTTTAATATAATATTTTTTGTCAAAGATAAACAGTATTTTCTTGTTATAAATGGGATATGAATACATAAATTGTGGATTGTCAACGTTATATATATCTAAATGGATGTTAACACAAAATCAGTATAATAATATTATCCAGCGTAGATTCTTTTGTAGTTCACTCGTTCGCTAACATGCGTTAAGATCTCGAAAAAAAATTTCCTCACCGCGTGTTTCTTCCAACTCTGTGTGGCATTTGCTTACATTTGGCTACCCAAACTGTTCCCTGCGACCACTCTACCTCGATGCACAGGACCGGTTCATATGGGGTGATAATGTGATTATTTGATTCTGAAATAAGCAAATAATGCATGGAATCGTACCCGCTATTTCGTTTTTTTTTGCGCGGGCCACAGTGAAAACACATGTTAAAGAGCGTACACCTGGAAAGTCGTGAGTTGTGTTATTTGTGTCATTGTCCGCACATAATCTGCTTACAATGAGAAACGACAATGTGACCAAAACGCTCACATTTTCAGCTTTTCGGGAGAATTCGACCACAAATTTTCATAATCCTATTCTTGAGTCAGACGTTTTCGGCATGTAAATCACTGAATGCCTGAAATTGATCAGTGATTAGGCATATTACGATTACAACTTTACAAGTTCGAATGATCATCTACGCATAAACGCCTGAAGTGTACATGGGCGACGTGTCGCTTGAAACACCGTCTGCTTGGGCCTTTGTGTTTAACAATTTTTTACAAATTTAGTAATCAGATATGGCAAATGTGAAAACTCAGCTACTTTACGTGTTATAGCTTAAATCAGCAATACCACTTCCCGGTCGGTAAGTTTGATACAACACGACAAAATCTGGAAAAGTCGCATAAAAACGGGCTAAGATGTATATCAGCGATGTATGTGTTACAATTATGGGTCAACTGTGCCAATCATATATCACACGCGTTCAGGCACCATGCAGAGAACAAATTGGATATATATGTATTGGTGTAACCTTGAACATCCCAAATCAATTGCTTTAAGATAAGATAAGATAAGATGATTTATTGCAATACACCAAATGGAGGCAGTTGCAAATAACAGTTAATACATGAAAAGTTACACATTAAAATAAAATACATGTAATTATGCATATGTACGATAAATGATCATTAGTATTATAAATTAATACTTTCAACTTTTATTTCCCCATATTGACATTCTGTCTTTTTAGAAAGAATAACCGGATCATGTTGCACACGGAATTGATTATTTGTTTGTCTTTGTTTTTCATTATAAAGATGAACTTATTATCATCACTCATGTTTATGAAATCTATGCTATACTTTTGAGCAATATTAAACAAGTCTTTTCTAGAGTCAGCGTACGCACTGCATTCCATAATAAAATGTTTTTCTGTTTCAACTTTACGTTCATCACACATGTGACAACTTCGGTCTTTTAATGGCGTCTTCGGTTGCGTGTGTCGACCCTTTTCTATAGCTAAAATATGATTGCTAACACGTAGTCGAGTGAACATCTCTCTTGCCGCGGACGATCGAACGTGCCTCAGGTACGGTTCTATGTCATAATTGTCTTTAAAAGTTCTGTAAGTTCGCAATTTATTAGCACCACCTGGTCTGTCGTCATCGAAAATGTCTTTTTTGAACTTATTTATATGTTCTGATTTTAACCTTTCAATTAATAGTTTGTCTGTCACTCTTACTGTTGTATTAGATTGTGATATATTGATACCACTTTTGACTAATTGTGCGTCCCAAGTTGATTGATTAGACATGAGGGATTCCCTAAAAGAATCATGCATTAAAGTTCTTGATTTTACTGCACGCAGTTTAGTTAGATATTTATACATATTACCAATAGCATTAATTGCTATGGGATATCGACCCAGTTCAGCCCTCGAAGCATGATTTGAGGCCTTTTTATTCAACCTGAGTATATTCTTACAAAATTTCAAGTGTGTTTGCTCAAGTGGGTTAGTGTCAATAAATGGAATTTTTAACTCGGATGCCCATATTTCAGAACCATACAGCAATATAGGCATTATTAATATGTCAAACAACTTACATTTAGTATTGAGAGACAATTCTATATGTGAATTCAGTGAGCTCGTCATGAAAAACATAGCCTTAGAAGCTCTCCCACTTAAATTTTCACAAGCTTTCGACATTTTACCGTCAGAAGTGAAGACGAGACCTAAGTATTTATATTCGTCAACTCTTTCTAGCAACTCATTGTTGATATAAAATGTATTGTCTATATTTAACTTCCGCTTATTTGATTTAAATATCATGCATTTTGTTTTGTCTGCATTAACTGTTAGATTATTTTGAAAACTATATTTTTCCAATTCATGCAAAGAATTCTGCAAACCATCAGGCGTTTCAGATAGTAAAACGAGATCATCAGCGAAAAGTAAATGCGTAATCGGACGATTGTTCAAATAGCACGGGTTAGACATGTTTGATAATTTGCCGCCAATATCGTCTATGAATATTTTGAAAGGAGTGGGTGATAGGGAGTACCCCTGCCTTACTCCTATTTTCGACAATAAAGCGGGACCAAATCCTGCTGAAGTTTTAACGGAATAATAACTTGACTTATAAATAGACTGTAAAATCGCGAGTGTCGACCCGTTAATGCCAATACCTCGAAGTTTTCTAAATAAAATAGACCTATCTACAGAGTCGAACGCTTTCTTGAAGTCTACAAAGGCCGTATACAGCGGGTTTTTCATATCTTTGTACTTATTGACTAACGTACGCAGGACGAATGCACTGTCGACTGTACTGAGATGTTTTCTAAATCCGAATTGATTATCGCTTATTAGTTCGTTTTTTTTCTAAATAATTGTCTATTCTAGAATTAATAATTTTATTGAACAGTTTTCCAAAATTACTACTCAGAGCGATTGGTCTGTAATTGTTTGGATCATGTCTGTTTCCTTTTTTGTACAATGTTTTAATAAATGAATGACTCCAACATAACGGATAATGTCCTGACTTCAAGACATGGTTAAAAAGTTTTGTCACATCATCTACTACCAATGGAATAACTGTTTTTAGTAATTCGTTTGGAATGTTATCTAAACCCGTCGCTTTTCTATTTTTTAATTGCCTGATTGCATCAAGTACTTCTGTTGCAGTTATGTCACTATTGTTTATGTCTATAAGATGATCATTGTCTTTCGACGCTTGATATTCAAATTTCGTTTCACGGGTATCGCAGCAAAGTAATTTATCAAAGAAATCGACCGCATCATCAGGATGAAGGTCATCGGACTTTTCTTGTGCTTTGTTAATACGTAAACTTTTGATTATATTCCAGTATACCGATGGGTCACAACTTTCGAGCTTATCTATTTGTTCAGACAGTTGTAGCCGAAATAATTTAGCCTTATGCTTCGTTTCTCTTTTATATAATTTCTTGCCATTGAAAAACTTTAATTGTAGACTTTTGTCTAGAGGATTCTTTTTCATTTCGCAGACTATATTCTCCATAATTCTTTTCAAATCTTTACAACGTTGATCAAACCATATTCGTTTTCGTTGTTGCTTCCGATGTTTTATTTTTACAACTTTTGTCGCAGTCTGATTGATAAATTTGAATATTTCACACATATCATGAGTTGCATTTTCAGTTCCGTTCAAATTCTCCGGATAGGTTCGTAGTCTGAAATTCATCAGACGTCTCTGTACATGTGGCTCATATAAAGCCATCTTTGCTTTGTCAGAACTATCGTCGCACCAGTGCACCCTAACAGTTCGATCGGTGTTGTTATATTTTAGTTTTTGTGTTTCGAATTTACAAACTCTAAAGTTTAAATGCACCGAGAGTTGACTGTGATCTGAACATTCTGTTGGGGGTTTTACACAAAAGTAGGTAACGTCAGATAAATATTTCTCATTTGTTATTATATAATCTACTATGCTAGCTCCGTTGTATTGGTAGCTGGTGAAATTGCCAAGAGAATCTCCAAACATTCTGCCGTTCACTATTCTCAATCCACTGGACTTACATATATTCAAGAGTTGTGTCCCAAAATCATTGCAAGTTTTATCAAGACTAGCCCTTTCTTTCACTGAATCAATCGTATAGTTATCGTGCACTACAACGTGCTTGTCGTCATCGTGTGCAACATAATCTGGCTTCCCTCCGGTTCTAGCATTGAAATCTCCCCCAAGAATAACCAATTGATCAGATTTCAAATTCGTAAGTTTGTTTGCGAGATCACTATAAACCCTTTCTCGTTTGTCGCCTATTTTCCAATAGCTAGAATTTATCGGGGATATATAAACAGAAATGAAAACGATGTTTTTCTTCAATCCCAACATTTTACCTTCAAACTCAACCCACAATGTCGTATCGTCAATTGGCTTAACGGATTTAATATAGCTTTTATATATAGATTTACAGTAAAACGCAATTCCTCCCCGCGCCGTCTTTTCTTTTCTACAAAGATCAACACAATGATACTCTGGAATTTGGATGTTTGCGATACCCGTATGCCAAGTTTCTGTTAAAGTAATAAAATCATAACGATTTACAAGCTTAATAAAATCAGAGTCAGTTAATTTTCTAGCGAGTCCTTGAATATTCCAAACAGTGTAGCAAATATTTTTGATATCATGCTTTTGATATCATGTTGAGCGTTTCTTCAGCCCCAGCAATAAAAGCGAGGTTAAATTATACGTATATACGTAGTCGTGACGAACATGACATTTGGAACTTATTCACTATTCCTTATTCCTTATTTTCATAAATGTTGCTTTCGGCCGATTTGACGGCATCGGTGGGTGGCCCGTCCCAAATACCCCCTAGAAACACCCCGATTCACCACCCATCACACCGGGTGGTACCACCCGAGGGGGTGAAAATGGGTTTTTTGACGGCATGGGTGGGTGGCCCACCCCAAGTAGCTGGCCCTCCCCAAATACCACCTAGATACACCCCGACCCCCACCCATCACCCCCGGGTGGTACCACCCCGAAGGCGTGGAATAGGGTATGGACCATTTTCGAGAACGGTAAGGATTTCGACCGATTTGACGGCATGGGTGGGTGGCCCGCCCCAAATACCACCTATAAACACCCCGACCCCCATCATCACCCCGGGTGGTACCACCCCGAGGGGGTGAAAATGGGGTATGGATCATTTTCGAGAACGGTAAGGATTTCGACCGATTTGACGGAATGGGTGGGTGTCCCGCCCCAAATACCACCTAGAAACACCCCGACTCCCACCCATCATCCCCGGGTGGTACCACCCGAGGGGTGAAAATGGGGTATGGACCATTTTCTAGAACGGTAAGGATTTTGACCGATTTGACGGCATGGGTGGGTGGCCCACCCCAAGTAGCTGGCCCGCCCCAAATACCACATAGAAACACCCCGACCCCCACCCATCACCCCCGGGTGGTACCACCCCGAAGGGGTGAAATGGGGTATGGACCATTTTCGAGAACACCCGAAGGGGTGAAAATGGGTATGGACTATTTTCGAGAACGGTAAGGATTTCGACCGATTTGACGGCATGGGTGGGTGGCCCGCCCCAAATACCACATAGAAACACCCCAACACCCCACCCATCACCCCCGGGTGGTACCACCCGAAGGGGTGAAATGGGGTATGGACCATTTTCGAGAACACCGAGGGGGTGAAAATGGGTACGGACTATTTTCGAGAACGGTAAGGATTTCGACCGATTTGACGGCATGGGTGGGTGGCCCGCCCCAAATACCACATAGAAACACACCGACACCCACCCATCACCCCCGGGTGGTACCACCCCGATGGGGTGAAAATGGGGTATGGACCATTTTTCGAGAACGGTAAGGATTTCGACCGATTTGACGGCATGGGTGGGTGGCCCACCCCAAGTAGCTGGCCCGCCCCAAATACCACCTAGAAACACCCCGACCCCACCAATCACCCCCGGGTGGTACCACCCGAAGGGGTGAAATGAGGTATGGACCATTTTCGAGAACGGTAAGGATTTCGACCGATTTGACGGCATGGGTGGGTGGCCCGCCCCAAATACCACATAGAAACACCCCGATCCCCACCATCACCCCGGGTAATTTTCAACATAGCTACCCGTTACTCAGCCGAAAACCCCCCTCATGCCAATCACCACCAAATATCAGTATGTATATATTTGCAAATGTCTCCATGTTCTCATCATGTTTTCTCTGTTCTATTTATTGATCACTTCTGATTACTCATGTACATCATTTCCTATTGAAAATATCCAGAAAGTAAGAACGACAGTCAAGTCCATGTGTGAGGTGCCACTATCAGTATTGTTTGTTGAGTCGGAGTCCAGTTGCTTCCCTATATTGATTTCGAACCACCGTCTGAAATATGACGTGTGCCTTGAATCAGTATAGGGCAGCAATTGGTATCTTCGACTCATCAAAACGACCACTAGCATCTAAAACTGTGAAAAATAGCAGCTATTACCTCGGAAAATACTTCAGTCCACCAAACGCAAGGTCGATACTTCTAATTACGCTCTGTCTACTACTTTTATCCGGCGATATACATGTTAACCCAGGACCGTTGTCTCAGACTAACGTTGAGAACTGTATATCACTTTTTCACTTTAACGTAAGGAGTATCCGAAATAAACTTGAAAAGATTGCAGACTTTATTAACGAATTTGACATTTTATGTTTCACAGAAACCCATCTTGATCCATCTTATCATTCAGACCAACTAGAACTGGATGGATTTTGTACCCCCATTCGCAAAGACCGTGATTCAAAGGGTGGCGGTATATGTGTAATGTTCGTCGATCACCTAATATTTAATCGTAAGCCCGAATTAGAATTTGACTCTTCCTGCCTCTGGTTCGAAATCCACTCAAAGAAAACTCGAATTATTCTTGGAGTATCGTATAGATCTGATCAATTCTGCTCTCAAAACTATTGGACACTCCTGGAATCCTCAATTGCAACCGCTCTCGAAATCTCAGAATATGTAGTCATCACTGGAGATTTTAACTCCAATTTCATGAATAGTTCATCGAAATTGAAAAATATAACAGATGGTTTCAGCATGAAAAATCCTATAAAGGTCCCAACGAGAGTTACCGCTAATTCAAGTACATTGCTTGACCCAATTATCACATCAAACTCTCTCCGTGTAATAGACGCCGATGTCCTAGATCTCGGAGTTTCAGACCACCTAGGTGTTTATGCTACATTATCATTTGAAAACAAGACCGCAGCGTCTTTTATAAGAAATGTGTGGAACTACAGAAAAGGTAACTTTTCCCATGCTAATAGCCTTCTTGCCCAAGTCGACTGGAATGAGCTCATAAACGCGTGCTTCTGATGTGAGCATAGCTGCCAATAACTTTAAACTAGAATTTCTATCCATGATGACGAAAACAATTCCACAATCGAAAGTTACAGTAAGAACCTCTGATAAAATCTGGTTCAATTCGGACATTCGTTTTGAAATACGAAAACGTGACAGAGTTAGGAAAAAAGCCATAAAAACAGGAAACCCCGAAGTCTGGAGAAAATATAAAAACATAAGAAACAAAGTCAATAATATGAAGAAGCGCGCGAAAATCAAATTTGAAGAAAATGTTGAAGAAAGAATAAGTGAAGCATCTAACCCCCGAGACTTTTGGCGAATAATACATTACCTGCTACAAAAGAAACGAGCAAAAAACATCCCCCCACTATTCAGCTCATCCGGCACTATCTCGGCTAAAAATATCTCATATGCAATCGATGACATCGAAAAGGCAGCGCAAACACTATGCCAGATTTGGTTTTCACAGAATCCGAAGTTGAGTTAGACATAAAATCTTTTAAACTTAACAAAGCCCATGGGCACGATGGGATTAGTGTTAGAATGCTCCGCGAAACAGCAAAATCAATAGCCCGCCCACTCGTCCTTCTATTCAGGAAATCTATCAATACAGAGAAATTCCCCGAGTCCTGGAAATCCGCAAACGTGATCCCGATTTTCAAAAAAGATGATCCCGCTGATGCTAAAAATTACCGACCAATTTCACTTCTACCTTGTGTAGCCAAAATCTTTGAGAAAATGGTTCTGAAACAGATTAGTAAATTTTTCACCGAAAATGAACTCTTGTATTTCCATCAATCCGGTTTTCTCTCAGGTCACAGTACAACATACCAGCTATTAGACTTATATCACAACCTGTGCCAATCCCTTGATAAAGGACTATTTACATGTTCTATATTCTGTGATATATCCAAAGCGTTTGAAAGGGTTTGGCATAGGGGACTGATTCATAAATTGAATGCTTACGGATTAGAAGGAAACATATTGCATTGGATAGAAGACTATCTAGATAACCGGACACAAAGAGTCCTAGTCAATGATACATTTTCAAAATATGAGATCATCCCAGCAGGAGTGCCACAGAGGTCTATCCTGGGACCATTTTTGTTCCTCGTCTATATAAATGATTTAGCCGACGGTATTGAATCTGTAACGAGAATGTATGCGGATGACACATGCCTCACGAGCAGCCACTTTGATCATAATATACTTGAACATACTATGAATAGCGACTTAGACAAAATTACAGCGTGGTCCAGAAACTGGCTGGTCAGCTTTAACCCAACTAAAACAGTTGGCATGTCCTTTTCATTAGTTGCGCCCTCAACAGAGAAACCGAACCTATATTTTGTAGGAAACTCAATTGACTTCGTGGACAAGCATAAACATTTAGGTCTGGAACTCCAATCAAATCTCAAATGGAACGCCCATATTGAAGGCTCCGTCAAAAGAATTGCCTCGCCCCTATCTCAACTCCGACGGCTTAAATATCAACTTGGCAGGAAAACCATTGAAATTATTTACAAAACATATATATTACCCCTATTTGATTACTCGGATGCAGTGTGGGACAATGCTTCGGTTTACTTGTTAGAGAAGCTTGACCGGCTTCATATCGACGCTGGGCGTATAGTCAGTGGTATCACCCGTTCTGCTTCGGATAATATGGTACTACAGGAAGTTGGCTGGCCTTCACTATACAAAAGACGTCAAATACATAAATTGCAGGCACTCTATAAAATAGTTAATAATTTAGCACATTCCTATATCTATCCACCATACTTCCCCCCAGATCACATGAAGTTGCGTATTATAATTGGCGTCGTCCCAGTAAATTTTATTCATACTATAGCAACACTGAACACTTCAAACAATCATTTTTCCCAGTGATAGTCTTAGAATGGAATAAACTTCCCAAATTAATCACCGACGCGGACCAATTTTCTACCTTTAAAACCGACTTGAACCTGATAGATCCCACGCTCAGTCCCCCTCAACATTTCTACGCTGGACGCAGAAAATACAACATTGTTCATTGTCGCATACGTAATTTCTGTAGTGAACTCAGATCTGATATGTTCAACAATTTCATCGCTGATAGCCCCGCATGTCCCTGTGGAAATCGATATGAGGACGCCTATCACTATTTCTTCATGTGCCCATTGTACCAAAGAGAGCGCTCCGAATTTCTAGTGAAAATGACCCGTGAAAATATCGCAATAACCGATACTGCTGAACTCATGTGTGGAATACCCGATGTCTCGTCCCAAAAAAATAAGAAATTATTTCTCATCACACAGCAATATATTGCAGCGACCAAGCGTTTTGATCCCTAAATGGTCTTATTTGTTTTACTTCCGAATCCACTTAAAATTGCTTCCGGAATCAAAATTTGTTACGTGGCAGTCACCTCACATATGGACAAACCTCATTTCGTTCTGATTAGTTATCTGTATTGCCTTCCTGAGTAACCAAAAATCGAATACAAGTGTTTCATTGTTTCTACCGCCATAATACAAATACTAACAATACCTAATTATATTAACACTCGCGCCAATCGTACCAAATACTTCAAATCGTCCTTAAACACAAATTTCCACGGCCAGTAGCCAACCTAGATCTAGCCCGATCATCTCTGGAAGGCAATACATATTACGTTCATCAAAACTTATCACCACGTAAATACGTTTGTATCGTCATCTTGATTTCATGTGTGTTGCTATATTGTGTTGGGAGAGGGGCTTCATAAGTTGTAAAAACTTGTGCCCCAATCCCTTTTGTATATTATGCAAATAAAATATGTTTCAAGTCAAGGTGGTACCACCCCGAGGGGGTGAAAATGGGGTATGGACCATTTTCGAGATGCTATTTGGGGCGGGCCACCCACCCATGCGTCAAATCGGTCGAAATCCTTACCGTTCTCGAAAATGGTCCATACCCCATTTTCACCCCATCGGGGTGGTACCACCCGGGAGTGATGGGTGGGGGTCGGGGCCAAAAGGAATGCATCTGGTCAATAACATTCACCTGACCAAAATGACTACGTGCAGCAGTATACACGGTCATTAATTCGGTTAAGATTAAGTTAAGATTGATATCCGATGTATAACATGTAACTTGTAACTGGGAGCAATCATTACTCCATCTTCCAATATAACGACTGAGCAGATGATTATCAGCGAGTGATGAATGTCACGTGGCCGATACGAGCATGTGTGATTTACTTTCACAGACATTATATTGGATTCTCCCCGACAGACACATCCTCCTCTCCGATAACCATGACAGTAATAAACCTCCATATTATATATGATTCTCCCCGACAGAAACATCCTCCTCTCCGATAACCATGACAGCAATAAACCTCCATAGTATATGAGTGTACCCGACAGACACATCCTCCCCTCCGATAACCACGACAGTAATAAACCTCCATATTATTTATGATTCTACCGACAGACACATCCTCCTCTCCGATAACCATGGCAGCAATAAACCTCCATATCACATGAGTGTATCCGACAGACACAGCCTCCCCTCCGATAACCATGGCAGCAATAAACCTCCATATTATATTATTCTCCCCGACAGACACATCCTCCTCTCCGATAACCATGACAGCAATAAACCTCCATATTATATGAGTGTACCCGACAGACACATCCTCCCCTCCGATAACCATGACAGCAATAAACCTCCATATTATATGAGTGTACCCGACAGACACATCCTCCTCTCCGATAACCTATGTATGACAATAATAAACCTTCATATTATATGATTCTCCCCGACAGACAAATCCTCCTCTCCGATAACCACGACAGTAATAAACATCCATATTATATATGATTCTCCCGACAGAAAAATCGTCCTCTTCGATAACCATGACAGTAAGGAACCTCCATATTATGTATGATTCTCCCGATGGACACATCCTCATCTCCGATAACCATACGCGTATATGTTGGCAACAAATCTACCCTTCGTCCACGGGGATGCATAACGCACAGTCGCGAGGGTCACATCATCAACAAGATCTACCACAAGCACGAACACGACTGATATGCGTAAACGATAAACGATACAATAACGGTAATGGAACCGCGAGTCTATCGCGGGCGACTTCAATTATCGCGACCTCGTGTTAACGCAGTTAATGTCCCGAACAACATTTCCGCCAAGATTTAAATGATGATAATCGGGAATGACAGAAATAAATCCAGAATAGTTAGCTTCTTTGTCTGACTGTAGTCATCAATTTAATCCAATGGACACTTAGTCATATACCACGTCACGGTGACGTGGGTTTCACATGACCGTATTCCCTGTTGGCCTATTATTCATTGCAATTACGCTGCAAGTCTGTGAACTCCCATATTCGTGGTGCAAATGAACCGGACACTATAATGCAATATTAATCACAGTTTGAATCTGTCATTCAGTGGCGGTAATGCTGGGTCGATGCAAGAGTCTGAGTATTGAGGATTGGACACTCAGGACGTGCTGAACCTGTCCGGAACAGTTTGTGTATTTTCGCGGTTTGATCCTATGATTGTGTTTGTGGACTTTTACATTCACTGATCAACTGGGATAGTCTACCATTAGGTGATAATTGTGGACAGTAAGTAGTCGTATAGTACTATTTAGTATCGACTTGAACAATTGTGTGAGCCAGAATTACACTGTTGCAAATGTCCGTAATATTTCCTGTAAGTGTTTTCGTTGTGATGCTGGGATTGACCGAGTCGTCTGCTTCAAGTAGGGCTGATGTATATGATTTTATCAGGAATCGGAGCAGAACGGAGTTAATTCCGGTGGAGAACGACGACCAACCGATGGTTGTGGGCATGTCTGCAAATCTGGCAAGTGTTAACATTCTGAACGAGGTAGAACAGTATATCTCGGTCGACATATTCCTCTCAATGCGCTGGAGAAATGAACTAATTCGCTGGGACCCGTCGCAGTTTGGAAATGTGACGTCCATTTTTGTTCCTTTGGATGGTATTTGGACACCAGATATAGGCCCGATGTACACATATGGACATCACTCTGGTTTGAACCTGTCTGACAAAAAATATCTGTTGATTAAACATACTGGAGATACGTTCTGGTACCCAAGCGGGCAAATAACAACTTACTGTCCGATTAATACAGCTTATTTCCCTTTCGATGTACAAGAATGCACATTAATATTCGGATCTTGGAATTTTGATAGCCGTACCATCAATATTTATCTTGATGAGGACTTCTCAAATGAAACAACTTTCTATCGGAACAACTCAGAATGGAAAATAGAGGGAATATCGTCTACACTTAACACGGAAACTAAACACAGAGGTTTCACATATCCCTGGATTTTGTTTACGATAAAGCTAGAGCGACGTTCAACAATAATAATTATCAACACAATAGCTCCCATTCTTATCTTATCGATAGTGAACATCGGTTTGTTCAGGGTTCGTCCAGAAACAACCGATAAAGTCGCGTGTGCCCTTACCATCTTGCTGTCATTTTCCGTTGTTATGAGCTACATATCGACGTCATTTCCTCGGAACGGAGAACGTGTGCCATATCTCACGATATATGTAGGTTGTGTGTACATCATGAGTTCGACGATAGTATTGCTTACGGCCATGACAGCCTCGCTTTCAAATCGCACAGACGAAGTGCCCAAATGTTGCATCGCTATTAAAGAATGGACGAAGAAGAAACCCAGAATAAATAATGAAGACGCTTGTGACGACGGGTCTGTGGATAAACAGATGTCTAAAATCACGTGGCATGGTATATCAAGGACAGTTGACGCTCTTTTCTTTTGGATTTTCGCTCTCACTTTCGCGGCTGGTACACTGTTATATTTCTGTGTTGCTAGCCTGGCCATATAAATCAGAATATAGTTTATTCCGTAGCAATTCAATGTGTAATACAGAGGTAACAAGCTAACAAACAGAAAGTAAAATGTGAGATACCGTGCACGTGAACTCGCCGCGAGATCAATGTACTGCCCGATCAATGCAGAGTATGCTCCATTTGATGTACAGGCTAAAACGCAAAAACTCAACGATGTGTCAAAAACATGATGGTTGTAAATAAAACTGGCTATGGAAGGACACGAGGGGCTCAAACTGGAATGTGCAACATGCAGTTCTCAAACCGGCTTTACTTTCGTTGGACTATAACAGTAGATATGGATTTTAGTTCTCAAACCGCCTTTACTTTCGATGGACTATAACAGCAGATATGGACGCCTTTACTTTCGTTGGACTATAACAGTGGATATGGATTATAACAGTAGATGTGGGCTATAACAGTATAGATATGGACAATAGTTCTTAAAACGCCTTTACTTTCGTTGGACTATAACAGAAGATATGGACGCCTTTACTTTCATTGGACTGTAACAGAAGATATGGATTATAACAGTAGATATGGAATGTAGTTCTCAAACCGGCTTTACTTTCGTTGGACTATATCAGAAGATATGGACGCCATTACTTTCGTTGGACTATAACAGAATATATGGACGCCTTTACATTCGTTGGATTATAACAGTGGATATGGATTATAACAGTTGATATGGGCTTTAACAGTAGATATGGACTGTAGTTCTTAAACCGCCTTTACCTTCGTTGGACTATAAGGTCAGAATCGGCATCTCCAGTTTATACCAAGTTTGAACTACTAAAACCCATTTAGTAGTAAAACCAAGTTTTACTCCACCTCTAGGACGACATAGATTTGGTCGATTTCGCTTCCTGTGGACCACACTTGTCCAATTGCAAGGATAGGAGGCATGGTCTGTCTGTTTATTATCGCTACTTGTCAATGCATTGTCAGGTCACGCGACCTGTTGTCGCTATCTAATCTACTAATCAGAGTCGTTATTTCGTGGGAATCTGGATTCAGAATCCGAATCCGATTACGGGGACGGGGCTATATATAGAATAGTCATTTATTAAAGTGACATGTGTTACAAGCATATAATAAATTCATCACATACAGGTGATAGAATATATGTGTGTATATAACATTTCAATATAACACCCGGCCATCGAGGCCTATATGTCACTATGAGGATGGAATATTTTTCTATGCTGATTGCGCAGCTGGAGGGAAATCATCCACTCTTTTTTGACAAAACTTGTTGTCTGACTTTGTAACATTTAAATAGGTATTTGCCAAAAGGGATGTGAAGTCTGTCAACAAGGATAATCAGAAGTTGATATAATTCCCGATTCTAGGTCAGATTTTGAAATCCACGTGGCCTCCGATACTATGTTTAATGTTCTCCCAGCGTCAAACATGGCTCATGTATTTGACACAAGTATCATTAATTTTGTATCTTATATTTATAATGTTCATGTTTGTTGTGAAATTCATGCTTTTCTTCTATGTGTATATACATGGCACCTTTTTTCAAGTTAAAGTGTGTTTATTGATGAGGGCAAGAATTTCTAACAGCTCTAGATCTCCTTAATCAAATTCCGGTGTGAACACACGCAACTTGTCAGTAACTGTTGTACAGGGACATGGCGACAGGGGTACAATTTGGTACAATTTTCTTAGCTGTACAGTCATTCATACGTGAGGAAAGTCAGGATTCTTTTGACTAAATATTCCAAATAATGATACGTATACAAGCCAGCAAACGCAACAAACAAACCATATTTTAAACAAATACATATACAAACTTATGACTAACTCGGGGGAGGGGGTGACCGGTGATCTGTGTTATGTTCAACTTGTTTTGGTAGTCATGTTGCTTTGCCATTACTAATTATTATTTTTCAGTGTAATAACATATAGGACCCTTACGTGAGTCAGCACTTGTCCTCCAATCACATTGTCTGTATAAACAAATGTATGTGTTATGTATCGTGTGTTATCTAATTTTGACAAATAAATATGTTTAAACTAAAATTTTGTACATTTCCAGCAGTTGGATATTCTATGCCTGACACATCATTTGTTGGACATTAATTTGGCACCATATATAGGTTGGAATTGTTCTCATTGTTTGATTTTTCAACCAGTAAAAGTTGGTAATTTTCCAATCTTAGGGTGTATCAGGTTGGATATTTCCAAGGGGGTGGAAATGGAATTCTGCGAACCTACGAGTTTGATGTTTAGTTCAAGGGTGGGGGTGCAGTTGTACAAATATATACATGGAGAATAATCTTGTTCAAAGTAATAATTTTTACAAATATTATATCCAAATTGACAACACACACCGTCATTCTTATATATTAATTAAATGCAGTGACTCTCGGTGGCGAAATCGTTTTCGTTAGTTCATCGCCAATAGATGCGTCCCGAATCGAGTAGTAAATATTTACATTTGAGCGTAGTTCGGACGATGTTTTCTATGGAGTGATATGGTCGATTTGCTTCTAGTAGAATGATACATTCCTCCAGTTGGCATAGCGCCTGGATACTAAATTGTCGGTTTCACGCACCCGAACAAGTACATAATATGTCTTTAAGTGATCATATTCCACTAGTACAAAATCTGGGAACTTTTTGATGTTCTGATCCGTTCTGACAGGGAACTTTATAACATTGAACAAACAAGACAGGGGATATATTTCTTTGTTAATACTTGTTCCTCAATAATCTACTTCACAACAGGGGATCGTCCCAGCTCACGATTGCATGCTTTTCTGTGATTTTTGTGAGTCGATATCACAATAAACATTAAATTAATTACCCAGGAGAAATTCCATAACTATAAGCGGCGCAAAGCAAAATCACTCACAAAGTCACTTAAATCACTCACAAAGTCACTCACAAAGTCACTTAAATCGTGACATTTCGAATTGGGACCTTTCACTTAGAGTGAAGTACATTATTAAGGATCAGGTAATAACTAAGAAATATATTCCCCGCGTTATTTTTATAACTTTATACGGTTCCCTGTCATAACTTCAAAAAGTTCCCAAGGTTTTGTACTGGTGGAATATGATCTCTACGGGCTAACATATCGATTGGAGATTTATTACACGCTTGTTCCTATAGAAATACAGTGTTATTGCTGTTCCATATTTACAAATCCGTACGTTCCATACGCATCTCGTTGACGTAAAATGACGTTCGCCTCAACCATGAAACTGGAACTATTTAAATAAAAGAATCATCACACATAACAAACACGCCTCTCGTTCTATCCTTCCGCGACAGCACTCGTGTCGTATCCAAACCCATTTACACATCGTGTCTTTCTGTGTATTCATGGCATGATTTACGCAGTTCCGTATTCTTGAATCAACTTTGAAATGCTGGTGGGTTTTGCACATTTCGGAGATCCTGAGTGTCATTTTTCTCGAAACCATGCGACAGTGACCAATTCAGCCATATTACAAGGATTGTGTTCTATGGTTTATTGTCATGGTTTAGCTATGTGGTGTTTATAAGAATAACAAATTTAGACTGCTGAAATAACACATAAGATCTTTATTCAATGACACAGAGCAAGATGAAAATAAATACAAATTCACAATATACAACATGTATATAAATACACATTCATAACATACTTCATGTATTGATATAGAATCCAACTTTAAAAAATAGAATCTATCGTCCAAACTCGTGTCATAAGATTGTTCTGAGAAACAGCATAATTAAATGCACCCAAAATATATGTCTGCTATTAACACCATTCTAACATCATAATTAAATGCACCCTATATATGTATATATGTCTTCTATCAACACCATTCTAAGACTATAATTATGACGCTAATTCGATCGACAATATCATTTTAATATATAACCATGTGAGGGTGTCATTACTCCTCCCGACCCCCCCCCCCCCCCCCCCCACCCCAACCCAACCACCGCGTACTTGGTAAACGTGATATTCATGCCATCATCTATAGGCGTAATTAATACCACGCTGTTAGCCATCCATACCGTCGTCTCCGGGATCCGAATAAGAGCCGGTACGAGATTTAATGGAAACAAATTGTTGTATTTGATGCTTGTTTTTCACAAATCATTCGCGTCACGTCTGGTTATAATGCACTGTGCCGGAAAATAGATTATTATCCGTCCTTTAACTAACACCATTTCCGATTGGACAAAAGCCGCCACGTGATAGTCCTGGAAAAAGTCATATTGGACTCCCGAAAGTCATATTTGACTCCCGACTGTACAATATCACTTTTTTATTGGGACTCCGTGACGTCACGAATTAACTCTATTGCGAAATGAATCGGTGAAATTGTGATTTTAGCAGACGTTTCACTTCCGCATTGAGTTTTTTTTCTCACTTCCGTGTTTACTTTTCCAAATCATGCTTTCTGATGATCAAAATACAGGCTTTTTTCAGCTGCTTTTATAGAGAATTAAGTGCCGACAAATACCAAAAATAACCACAAAAGTGTTATTCCCAAAATTTAGATAAACATACAGATGGATAATAAAAATATCATTATACAATGTTGTGTTCAGTATGAGTTTTTCTTGTACTCGTCCATGTTGTGGTGAAAACCTGGACTCGTACAAGAAAAACACATACTGTACACAACATTTTATAATAACTATATAGTAATGTACAGCTATATATCGGGACCTTTTCCCTCAACGCGGTAAAGAAAACTGTTTGGCAGATTACTATTGAGAAACGTGATGAAAATTGATGGTATTCAAGTTTCCTCTGTTAACTATAGCAGTCATTATACATTATTCACCCTGCCCCTTGTTAACTGGTATTCAGTATTCACCCCCCTCTGCCAACTGGCATTCATTATTCACATGCATGCCCCCTCTGTTAACTGGTATTCAATATTCAGCCTCCTTTGTTAGTTGGTATTCAGTAATCACCCTCAGGATTCGCGGGGTGGGGTGATGCCCTCAACCATTCACCCTCAGGATTCGCGGGGTGGGGTGATGTCCTCAACCATTCACCCTCAGGATTCGCGGGGTGGGTGATGTCCTCAACCATATTGCACAAACTCCGATCATACGTTATCTTAAACATTACTGCACAGTTCCTTGAATTGAATACTGGATATCATGACCCAAGAATGATTCCAATGGAATAGTGAAGCCAGATTCACTAGTCCCCATACTGTTATATAAACTGCAAGGCATAGTTACGTCCCCTCGCTACGTTGGTTTGACCACTGCCACCGCGTATAAAAAGTGTGTTAAACTAAAAAATATTATTTCAGACTTTAAATTTGTTGATTACAATTCATTCTGACGATATTCCATGAGAATATGGACAGACAGGACAGTTCAGTTTCTCAGAATAATGCGGAATGAATTGTAACCAACTAAACTATTAACTGAAATTGCCAATGACACTGTAGCTCAACTTGGAGAGGGGGTAATATCAATCATTAGTCAATGCAGCGATAAGGAATGCGGACAATTTAAATGTTTAAGTTATAATAGAGGTCACCCCCAAATACCCATATGGAGTTTGGTGATGATTGGTTCAGGATGTGGCCTTTGTGGTGTGTCAAAGTATTTAGTAACGCAAACAGTAACATCCAAGATGGCTGCCGGTTGCCATGTTTTTTTGTAACAAAAATCGGTAAAACTTGATAGCTCCCATCTATAGTGGCCATATACATAAGATCATATGAAGTTGGTGACCATTGGATCAGGCAGTGGCATATGTATAGGGTGTACTAACATATTTAGTCATGCAAAGAATAAAATCCAAGATGTCTGCCGATGGTCGGGGGGACTCGATGGCTTCCATCTAGTTGTCACTCAGAAGATCCATATGAAGTTTGGTGATGATCGGATGTGGGATGTGGCCTGTAGGATGTGCCAAAAGAAATTGTTGACGGACGCACTAATGGAAATACGCACACACTGGCGGGCGAACGATGGACACCAACGAACGCTCAAACTTGACCTGATACAAAATGCAAGGTTTCCTTACATTATATATGTATACGCGATGGCAGTGTTCAGACCAAGCTGCAAAAACAGAGTTCAGTCCCCTCACTACACGATGTCTGCAAAACAGAGTTCAGTCCCCTCGCTACACGATGTCTGCAAAACAGAGATCAGTCCCATCGCTACACGATGTCTGAACTCTGTCGGCACGTGCATTTTCTTAATTAAATCTAAAAAAAATTATTGAAGATTTTAGCCAGTTACAATTCATTCTGGCTTGATCTAAACCATTTTCAAACAAGAAAACCATAGTCAGAAATGGTAACGCCACCAAGATCGTATTATTAGCCATAAATATAAATAATAATACAATTATTCTATAAACTAGCTTTCAAATTTTATGCGGGAAATTTGCGTACTTCCATATTTCAAGTTTTCCCGTTTCTCGTGGCATACATTACTTTCATCAAACTGTCTTCTTTATTACACAAGCTGATAGGCCCGACTTCACCCGGGCTGTTTCCCATCTGCTTTCCGGTGAAAGGTGCGATTTGACCTTCAATTGACTATTTCGAAAGTCAAGGTCAGGTCAGGGTCATGATTTGTCCAGTCCAAAACACCCCCACCCGTAGAAAACTACCCATAGGTATCAAATTTCGTCGAAATCCGTCCGTTTTACCCAACTTGACCTTTAATTAACAATTTTGAAGGTCAAGGTAAGGTCAGAGTCATGATTTGACCCGTCCAAAACACCCCCCCCCCCCGACAAAAGTACCCATAGGTATCAAATTTCGTCAAAATCTATCCGTTTTATCCGAGTTGACCTTTGATTGGCCATATTGAAGGTCAAGGTCAGGCCGAGGTCACGATTTGACCCGTTCAAAACTCTCCTCGGACCAAAGTATCCCTAGGTATCAAATTTCGCCGAAATTTGTCCGTTTTACCCAAATTGACCTTGCATTGACAGTTTTAATGGTCAAGGTCAGGTCGGGGTCACGATTTGACCCGTTCAAAACACTTCCCGGACACAAATACCCATAAGTATCAAATTACGTTGAATTCTATGGAAAGCCGAGGAGGACATGTTGGTTGCTAATTGCTAGATATACGACGCGGTATTTTGAAGGTGTTTCAAACTAAGAGATAGAAGTATTCTGCCTTTCAAATGGTGATGAATTATAGTAGTTTATTCAAATTTTATGGCATAAATTGTTATTAAAACCGTATATACTATAAAAAATTAATGACTCGAAAATTAAGTGGGCCTTTAAACAAAGTCACAATTGCATTTAGGCTCATCTCATACTCGTCCATTCAGCGATATTCTACTGCGCAGTTTGTTATAGCCTCCAGTATTTATTGAGCGTTATACCCCCAACTGTTATAATTCGCCTTTAGCAGGCGTACTCTTGCCTCAGATTATTGAGATATTAGGTCACACATAATCACATTAAATCGCATCGTAACATAGCAATTGTGTGGGCTCCTTGGCGTGAATATGTAATGAGAAATAAGGTCATACGTAATGACATTAAACTCAAGAAAACCCTCGAAAACAAAACAAAATCACATTTAATGTTTTACGTTATTTCCTTCATAAAAAGAATCTTCGTGATAATGAACCCTCTCGTTACTTTAGAATATAGAATTAACCTTAAAATAAAAAAAATCTTTGGAACACAGAACCTTCGGAATAACGAACCTTCGGATTGGTGAACCTTCGGAATAGCGAACATTCAGAGAAATTTCGGAATAGTGGACCTTCGGGATAGTGAACCTTCGGAATAGAGACATGCCCCCCAATATTCATATTATATGCCCAGAGTTCAAAGGTATGGACCCATAAAATTCTAAACTTGGCCCTTAAAATATTGAACTCCAAATTGGAGCACACACAGAACACCACTTAAGTCAACTGAACCTATGTCATGTCCCAATGCGGGAGGGTCCATATATACCACAACATTCATAGTATATGCCAAGAATTCAAAGGTATGGGCCCACGTAATGACATAAAATCTCAAGAAAACCAGCGAAAACAAAACAAAATCACATTTAATGTTCTAAGTTAAGTTATTTCCTCCTGTATCTGTGTCGGTGTGCGCGCATGATCAGTTCGGATGTGAGCGCACACTCCATATAAAGAATCTTTGTGAAAATGAACCCTCTCAAATTAGTCTCAATACTTTAAAATATAGAATTAACCTAAAAATAACAAAAACCTTCGGAATAGAGAACCTTCGGAATAGCGGACCTTCGGGATAGCAAACCTTCATAATAGAAGCATGTCCCCACAATTACACCGGTGACGTAAACACATGTGCCAATCTTAGTTGTACTCTCGTAATTATCGGTACGATGAAACGGTGACGGAATCTGACGAGGTTTGCCGAATGTACAATCACCCAGTGAATTATCGATCGACCATGCGATATCAAAAAAACAAAAGCTAGAAACACCACACTACGGTGGCGTAATGAATATTGACAGTTCAGTTTCTCAGAATGAATTGTAACCTACAAAAGTCTCAAATAAATAAATGCGACATTTCTTCACATTCCATGTAGGTGCGGGCAGCGGTAAGTCCTGCTTATGGGACTGATCCTGCGTATGGGGACTGAACTCTGCATGGAGCTTAAGTCCTGCGTATGGGACTGATCCTGCGTAGGGGACTGAACTCTGCATGGAGCTTAAGTCCTGCGTAGGGGACTGCACTCTGAATGGAGCTTGTGTTCAGACCAGCGTTGCGGGGGACAGACCAGCGTTGCGAGGGACGGAACTCTATCTGTCAGACCAGCGTAGCAGGGGACGAAACTCTATCTGTCAGACAAGCGTAGTAGGGGGCGGAACTCTACCTTGCAGTTTGACTTTTCTACAACACAAACTCCGAGAATGCACACACGATAGTTTCTTTAGTCTGATCCGTAACTTTTATGTCCGTAGTGTAACGTCCCTGAAAGAGAACCGAATATTAAATAGACACAGAGCGAAATAATATAAATAAAAAGTCTATATAAAACAACTATCATCAACAATACATGTAAAAATAGATCGACTGACTTATTTGCATTATTAATAAGTAAATAACGCTCCATTAACGATACAATGTAACTATGTGACAAAAAACACGTCGCATTTTTGAAACGACTTGCAAATGTAACTGTGTAACCCTTTTTAAACAAGGATGCAGGGGGGGGCGAATTTTTTTTACGAGACATCAGGTGGGGGGGGGGGTGGGTGGGTACCCGAGGCCGGAAACAGTTTTTGACCACCTTTTTTTTTCATTGACATATTTTCAACTGTTTTAAACATATTTGTTTATTTGTTGTGGCTTGTTGCAATATGAGAACCACTAATACATTCAATATTGTTATAATTACCCCCATAAGTTGATATAAAATGGAAAAATAGTGAATATTGTGGGGGTGGGTCCCAAAATTTTCATTAATTTTTTTTGCGCGCAATCATCAATAAAAAAATACCTCAGATAGCTCTAGGGTAGGGTGAACTTAATGCAGTCTGACAATATCAGCTAACAACTCATGACAGAATATTACAATAATTCTTATACTTTACTCATACAGTTAGTTGATGCATGAGTGTATTATGTATGAACTAAATATTTGTATCAGTGTTTGTATACTAAATTGATTTTTAAATACATGTGTATACTTTTGTCAAATAATTATTTGAATTGTCAAATTATTTGTTTCAGTGTTGTTGACAACCATCAATAAGCAAATAAGTAGACATGAAATAAAGTTTTAATAACATTTATTGAAAGAGACAAAAATATAACCTTCCTTGGATAGTCTTCTGAAAAGTATAAAAATATTATTTAAATAGATGTGAAGAGGGGCCAGGACACATTACCGTTTTGTTCACTTGCAATTATTATATCCCATAATTACCTGCATATACTAGTATGTAAATGACACTTAATGTCTAATTCAGGCTAATTTGAAAATTATCAAAGAAGAAAATTTATTTACTTAATTATTGTATATTTATAAGATGATGTGCATGCAAGGAGGTCTAGGTTGAAGGCACTCATAAATGTCATGTACAGAATGTGTGTGAATTTCTTATTGCACATGAACTCCATCCAGTACATGACCGAAGTTCAGCTCTGATTGTCCAAATGAATCTCAGTAATATACATCTGTGTATATGGATTTGGCAATAAATTGACCATCAACGTTCAAACTCAAAGGGTTAAGCATTATTTTAGGCCTAGTTCTAAGTCGTAATGCGAGGTCGGGTCGGTGGACATGCAGGCATACATAAAAGTTAATTCGTACACTGGTTCATATGCACATTTTCCTTTTTGGTATTACTATAGGCTCTAGGCCTACTAGTTGATGCTGGTTGATGTCTGAAAAAAGATAAATTTAAGTTTCTGTAATTTTTTATTCTACTGTAGGCCCTAACACTGGCCCTAGTTATGTTTTGTTGTCATTCCATGGGATTCAACATATTTTTCATCTACTCACCAGCTGTACTCACACAGATGAATAGGCTGGGTTATAAATTTACCAATATAATCACATAATATTCTACCTTTGTTGATTGCTTAGAGTTCAATTTTGCACATGTTTGTTAACAGGAAGTAACATTTAATTTGGTTTTTCAAAGAAGGGAACAATATAGAGCGGTTGGTCGTTTTTACAGAGGGGCCAACATAAAACTTTGATGTTTTGGGGTGGGTGTCTAAAATTTTATGAAAAAAAAATGCAAGAAAGGGTGGGTGGGTGTAAAAAAATGGAAATGTAAAAAAAAAAACCCCACGTCTCGCAACTTTTTTACGCCCCCCCCCCCCCCCCCCCCCCCTGAAGGATGGGTGAAATATTTTCATTTTTGGTAACTTTGTGACAAAAAACACGTCGCGTTTTTGAAACGACTTCCTAATGTTATAACTCCAAATGCCAAACAAAAAAATAGGGCGCATTTGTAACCGGGTTACTGGTCGGAGCTCACACACGATCAAACGTTGAGTCGACTTGTTAAAAAAAACACGACGAAGTTGTAACCCAGTAACTCTGTTAAAAATGCGTCGTATTTTTTTTCTGCCATATATGTCGTATTCTCACCAATATTTCCAATTCTTTCGATTGGGAACTTGAGTCTTTCGTGTGGAAACTGTGGTAAAATGGGAAGTATATGAACTCGACAAGTATTTGCATGAACGTACCCCTATAATTTGTTATTTATCTATTAAAAATGATGCTTGGTGTTGGTATCATGCACTTATAATGGGTTATTTACATACATAACGAAGTAACGAACTCACCCTCGGTAGATAATTGGGGATTTTGAATTCCTTCTGATAGTAATAGAATTTCCTTTTGACTGGACAGAATATGAGACGATCGGGTTCCTTGATATCTATGGTGCACAAGTCGAAGTCGTTCTCGTAAAGTTCGTTCCCGTTATACTTGACGCTGATGAACAGTCTGCCATCCGTGACTTCACGATCTAAAGAAAAACATAATACATTGCACCACCACCGTAATAATTCATTCGGGGCAAGGGGGGGGTCGGAAAAAAATTGCAACATATATATGGCCTGGGGGGGTGGGTCCCCCGCGGCCGGACCATTTTTTTTAAATCCACTTTTTGTCATTTTTTTCACCGATACAAGAAATTTAAGTTTTGCTATGTCTTCAGTGACCACTTAAGAACATAATAAGTATAAGATATTGGTTTTATTGCTTTGAAACTCATTATTTCTGTTTTTATTTTAGTGGGCGTGGCACCTAAAAATGGAAAAAAATTGCGAAAAAAGATTCCAAAGTTTTTTTTCTCCATTCTTTTTGTTTTTGTGTGTGTAGTCCAAGTGTAACTAAGGCCATTTTCAGCGTGATATGTTTTTACTTTTGACCGACCCCCCCCCCCTGTTCGGGGCACGAATAAATATATAAATGGTTTGTTTATAGTAACGGGCACATCCACTATGACTTGGTCTTTATCTTGTTATTCAATGATCCCATATCAACGACGTTGCGATATTCACAGTACTAACGAATATATAGGGAAGAGTCTCATTCGCACCTCAAGGTTTCATAACGTAAGTTTTGGGTGGATGAATACATTAATATTACATATACTATTATATAATTATGTACCTGTTAAATGTGCTTGTCTCATGTATTTGTATTTAAATTTGTATATCTCAGATACCATGTTTATTGGTTTATTGAGATTAAAGAATTGACTATTTTGTAAAGCTCAGTGTGATACAACTATTGAAAATATTAGCAGGATGTCAAGTCTACCGCGGTACCTGTTTCTTCCCAATTCCCTCTCCAAGTAGTTTAAAGGTACTCAATCCGATCAGACGGTACCCATATGTGACCCGCCATATCAAATCCAGTCGTAAGTCGGGATTTGTTTTACCCTGTGCCAATGCATTCTCTTAAATATGTGAGTCGACCATAGGTCGCCTCGCATATATAAGAGAATGCATTGGCCTAACAATTTTTTACAATTTTAATAATTTTTTCTTGTATTCTTTAACAATTTTATAATTTCACCCATACAGAGCCCCAGACAAACATGAGCAGACGACACTCTTCTATATGCTTCTATATATGTGTGGGGCTCCCTGCAGGGTAATGGATGTTTTTTATTTTATGTTCTAAAAAATATTTTTTTTAAATGATAAAAAATTGTTAGGCCAATGCATTCTCTTATATATGCGAGGCGACATATGGTCGACTCGCATATATAAGAGAATGCATTGGCACAGGGTAAAAAAATCCCGACTTACGACTCAATCCGATCAGATGGTACCCATATCATCAAGTTACAACAACCAATTTTTTTGAAATGCCGCTTCAGTTATCAGAATCGATTAATTGCCCAAAAATAATGTTACCACAGTCAACTAAAGTATAAATTTGCCGAATGTTTTTTATTTATCAACATTTTGTTCAACGAAATTTGGCCGGTTTGTCAAATATCTGACACAAAAAAGCCATTTAATTTTAGAGTTATCCATCTTCATCCGCAATATGGTCTCGTCGACTTTTCACAGGCCCAATAAAAGTCGGTGGTAAAAAATAATCGATTTCAAAAATCGATATCTGATCACTGAACTTTGAAAGGTTATGCATTGTGAATTATGCATTGTAAACCTATATTTTATCACCAGTTATTATCCAGCATAAATCATATGGATCACTTGGTTTTTGAAAAAAAGGAAGCTACAAAGGTATATTAACAGTTTTTTCTTCGTTCCTGGTACATTATTATTTGTCACACCTTTTCACAGTATATGCTATGATCAGATATATGTCACATTCCTAGTTATAATACATACAACGGATTCATGTGTACTGATTTGCTTGTGTTGTGCTCCTCAGATGATTGTGTTGTGCTGAGATGATTGAGGCCGCGAATCTGCTCGGCAGTCTGATTAACCCTTTACCCAACAGAAGGGCCCTGTGCCAATGCATTCTCTTATATATGCGAGTCGACCATAGGTCGCCTCGCATATATAAGAGAATGCATTGGCTTAACACATTAAAAATTATAAAATTGTTAAAGAATGTAAGAAAAAATGGTAAAAAGTGTTAAAAAAAGATTTTTTTTAGGCCAATGCATTCTCTTATATATGCGAGGCGGTTCCAATGATATCCATATTTGTATGGTTCTATTGAGACAGACCGAAGATATTTTAGGCTGTTGAAGCTTTATTAGGCCGCTTTTGGCCGGTTTGTTGGGTAAAGGGTTAACCGAAACACCCCTAGCTTTAGCCATTTACCCAACTGAACCCTTTTTATACTAAATTGATTATCACGCTCAGCTACAAACCTATATATTGGAATGTTCTATTATTCATTTGGAGGGGTTTTCAGGAAACATTAGCCGACAAAAACGGCAAAAATTAAATGAAAGTGCTAAAGGAGTCATATGTGGAATGTACGTATATGCAACGCTCGTTGCTGAACTTATTATCTGAAAAGTTCAAGGGAACTACTCGTCAATGAGTATTTAGTATAGGTTTAGTCCCAGGAAACATTGAGGAAAGTAAACAAGTTTTTGGTTTTCTCTCCGCCCATAACTTTATTGGGCAGTATTATAGTCTTCCCTATATCGACGTATACTCACCCCATGAAACGTTGAGGGAGGTTTTGGCTTTCACCCCGCCCAGAGATTTATCGGGCAACATTATAGTCTTCCATATCGACGTATACTCACCCCATGAAACGTTGAGGAAGCTTTTGGCTTTCACCCCGCCATGATATTTATCGGGCAGCATTATAGTCTTCCATATCGACGTATACTCACCCCATGAAACGTTGAGGAAGCTTTTGGCTTTCACCCCGCCATGAGATTTATCGGGCAGCATTATAGTCTTCCCTATCATCAGTCTGTCGTGTTCATCTGAAAGAGACAAGAAGCATGGTACCCTTTATTATTGGATGTCATGCAATCTCCAACAGTTGCGTCCCTTTGCTGGAATCACGGAACTAAATGGTTTCCCATAGGCGACAGTGTTAACGTTTCGGCCAAATTCACTGAATTGAAGCCTGCATGCCATATCAGTGATGTTTACCCGGCTAGATTGACACCAGTTGATCACGAAAATGGTAGAAAAATCATAGGTCATGTGTTTACTTTTTAAAATAAATCCCCAAGTGTACGACAGGGCTATCCCACAGCCAAATTTGATCTGGACAAATCCAGAACTACAGCAGCTTGTTAAATAAACTTCCCGCTCACAAAAATCCATTCCCCCATTCATTCACCAGTTTAAATTATTTAGATATGATGTACAAATCAAATAAACGCGATGTCATCCTTTAATAACGTGTCGCAATGTATCAGGTGAAGGTCATTCTTCGGTTACCTTCACCTTTAGCATTCCACGGTGTACTCGTTCCCCGACTCTAGAACACATTTAGCTCCCTGATTCCTATGCTATGCTCCGCGGCCCCAAAGAACGCATAGCACAAACTCCAGGCAGAGTTATCTCCCATCGCTCCGCTGAGATACCACTGCCACAATGACATTAATTGGTAAGGAATTCTTACGTGTTTTAGTTCTTATGTTTTAGGATTAAAATTGTCTATGTCTGGCTCAGTTCATATTGTTCTTATCAATACCGAAAGAATTAGCATTATAGCAAACTTTACAAAACAATTGGTGGTCAAAACAAGATAATAGGTGACTAAATAATAGTAAATACAGTTCCGCGACGATATGTAAAAATAGATTTATCGTCTGCAAAGTACACTCATTGTGGCAGTGATATATCGCAGCGATGGCGTAGATGGCGCTGTATGGAGTTTGAGCTTGGATGTCGAGTAGTTATTGGAGTCGATTTAATTCGTATGTCGGGATGTTCAGCCATGAAGGTTCGTTGAGATCTGAGAAGCCATTCATATATAGTTGGATATTTGGGCGGATTAGTTGAGGGAGGGCCGACTGAGAAGCCATGCATAGCTGGATATTTGGGCTGATTAGTCGAGGGAGTATGGAATCCTATTACGGCCACTTGCTAATGGCGCTTTCGGCGCTTTCGGCGCGATGCGCCGAAAGCGCCGAAAGCGACAAAAAGTGCGCCATTAGTAACGCGCCGAAAGCGCCGAAAGCGCCGAAAGCGACAAAAAGTGCGCCGTAACGGCGCACTATTTGTCGCTTTCGGCGCTTTCGGCGCTTTCGGCGCGGTGCGCCGAAAGCGACAAAATGTGCGCCATTAGCGTTATTTCGGCGCGCGCCGAAAGCGCCGAAAGCGACAAAATATGCGCCGTTACGGCGCACTTTTTGTCGCTTTCGGCGCTTTCGGCGCTTTCGGCGCACCGCGCCGAAAGCGACAAAATATGCGCCGTTAGTAACGCGCCGAAAGCGCCGAAAGCGACAAAAAGTGCGCCATTAGCGTTATTTCGGCGCGCGCCGAAAGCGCCGAAAGCGACAAAATATGCGCCGTTACGGCGCACTTTTTGTCGCTTTCGGCGCTTTCGGCGCTTTCGGCGCACCGCGCCGAAAGCGACAAAATATGCGCCGTTAGTAACGCGCCGAAAGCGCCGAAAGCGACAAAAAGTGCGCCGATCGGCGCACATTTTGTCGCTTTCGGCGCTTTCGGCGCGATGCGCCGAAAGCGACAAAAAGTGCAGCGTTTCTGGCATGCGTAACGAGGTGTAAATTTTTTTCTAAATTTTACACACCGTGAAATTATCTATAAGTTTTATCAGAAATATGGAATTACAATTAGGTGAGTGAACTTCAAAAGCCACAGCTCCTGAACCCCCCCCCCCATTCGCATGGATGCAGGGATGTGGTAACGGAGAGTCCAACATGTTCTCTGCCTTGTTTGTTCAATGTTATAAAGTTCCATGTTAGAACATAAAAAAAGTTCCCATGTTTTGCACTGATGGAATAATATCTCTACAAGCACTATGCAGAGTAAAGTTTCATGGCACAATCTGGGGGGAGGGGTTCTTCTGACTTCAATTTCAACTACATGTTTGGGGGGGGTGTCCACCTTGGGAAATTCCAACTGCATCCCCCCTTTAGTCAGAATCAGACCAACACAAGTTTTTGAATAATTCCATTTGCACCCCCCCCCCCCCACCCCCCCCCCCCCCCATTGAACCTCAGTCAGGTCTAATTTCTAATATATTCATAAGCCATGGTTTTATATTTCTATATTCCTGGTATGAGAACATGGACAGATATTTTAACCTGAACATTTATTAGTTATTTGAAAATTTCAAACCTCATACTCCCCTCAGGTTGGAAAATTCTTCAAGTGATGACCATTTCTGTCCACAAATTTGACCAAATGTAGTAAAATATTGTTTTGCTAAACTAATTAGCAGTTTTGTATTGGCCATGTGGATGTGGGGCAATGACACACCGGGCCGACCATGGTTCGATCCGGTGTGCGAAAATTTAGAAATCTTAACAAGAAAATTTTGAAATCGTAACATCTACACTAGCCTCAAGCCTTCCTACCGTTGTAAATTTAAACCCTACACCCCCCACTTAGGTTGGAAAATTTTCAACTGATGACAATTCCAATGACAATGTTGACCAAATGTATGACAATATTGTTTTCTTAAATTAACTAGAAGTTTTTGACTGGCCACGGGGGAGGGACCAGGACACAAGCTTTCCAAGTGTTGGAAATTTCCAATCTGTTACCCCCCCTAAGGTTGGAAAATTTCCAACTGATGACCATTTCTGTCCAAAGTTTTTACCAAACATAGGAACATTTCCCCCCCCCCAATAAATTGTTTTATAATCAAACTACAAGAACATATTTCACCTATTGTTGGTGTGAAATTTCCAACTAATGTTTTGGCAAGTATGAAATTTCCAACTGTTATACTTTTGACCAAAGTTGGGGGGCTAACTACTAGTATACGTGCGAAATAAATCTCTGTAGTTCCACTGGTACCGATGCTACCGGAATTTGCCTGTAAATATCATGCAAATTATCTCACAAGAATAAATCATACAGGTATTTGGAGGTAGCACTGGTAGTACAAGTGGAACTATATAAATGTTACTTCCGATGTCTTTCGCACTGGTAAAGATGCATGTTAGGTGCATATTTCCGTTCATATTCTGGCACCATGTGGTTTTCTATGACGAAATGCCCACAAAAATGTACCTTGCAAACTTGCCAGCGTATGAACGTACCCTGAATCATGCCAGAAGCTGGGGTTTGTCCCACAAAAATATTCATGATTGCCAATTACTCAATCAATATATTCACTGCAAGTCTATCACAGCTAGTGACAGTCAGTTGTGGTGTTCAATTATTAACAGACTTTTTCATTATATTACATTTAATTACATGCGGCAACACTCACTTAAAAAGTTGCTCAAATGTATGCATACTAATCACTTGACTATATTTAGACTCATTTATAGTGAAAATTCATACATGTGTTAAGTACCATATTAATAAATAATTTTATATCTGAATAATGACAAATTATAGCATTTAGAGGTGTATCTACAGCAAAATTCAGCCCCTCCCTTTTAAAATTGATACATAGGCCTATACATTGTACACATATGGCCATGTCCGATCTGCACTGAGGTGCCGGGAGCATCCAAGGGCATCGGGGGGGGGGGGGGGAGCCTACAAAAATGGCACTTTTCTGCCCAAAAAAGGGAATTTTCTCCGCAAACTCGGAAAAAACAACCATAAATTCATTGTGGCAAAAATCCCTATTTTAAAGGTATTTGTCGGTTTTTATGGCCGTTTTTGACAAAAAATTAATATTCCTTGTGAAATTGGTGGTATTTGGACCCAAAAAGTTACATTTTGCTATAAAAACACGAGATTAAACACAGAATTTTCTGTCTCCAGAAAAAGGGAAAGTCCTGCCCCCTTGGTCAAGGGCAGGGGATCAGCTGCCCCCTCTTCCGGCACCCCTGCTGGGCTGATCACATACTTAATTGTATACATGCGCTAATGGCGCACCGCGCCGAATGCCCTAATGGCGCACCGCGCTAATGGCGCACTTTCTGTCGCTTTCGGCGCGGTGCGCCGAAAGCGCCGAAAGCGACAAAAAGTGCGCCGATCGGCGCACATTTTGTCGCTTTCGGCGCTTTCGGCGCGCGCCGAAACAACGCTAATGGCGCACTTTTTGTCGCTTTCGGCGCTTTCGGCGCGCGCCGAAACAACGCTAATGGCGCACTTTTTGTCGCTTTCGGCGCGCGCGCCGAAAGCGCCGAAAGCGACAAAAAGTGCGCCGATCGGCGCACATTTTGTCGCTTTCGGCGCTTTCGGCGCGATGCGCCGAAAGCGACAAAAAGTGCGCCGAAAGCGCCATTAGCAAGTGGCCGTAATAGGATTCCATAAGGGAGTGCCGGTCGCCTGTAATTCAGGCTTCAGCTACCCACATGTGAGTTGGGGAATACAATAACCAGACCAAGACAAAATCCTTAAATGTGATTCCAAGTGTTATACTGTTATGGTCAGAGTCGCTGTAGGGTCGTTTCGTAATGTTTATTTCGCGCTCCGCGTGTATAATGTGTCGCTGATTCTCTGTAGGAATCAGGGAGCTAAATGTGTTCTAGAGTAGGGGAGCGAGTACACCGTGGAACCCTAAAGGTGAAGGTAACTGAAGAATGACCTTCACCTGATACATGCGACACGTTGTTAAAGGATGACATCGCGTTTATTTGATTTGTACATAATATCTAAATAATTTAAACTGGTGAATGAATGGGGGAATGGATTTTTGTGAGCGGGAAATTTATTTAACTAGCTGCTGTAGTTCGGGATTTTTCCAGATCAAATTTGGCTGTGTGATAGCCCCGTCGTACACTTGGAGATTTATTTTTAAAAGTAAACACATGACCTATGATTTTTCTTGCATTTTCGTGATCAACTGGTGTCAATCTAGCTGGGTAAACATCACTGGTATGGCCTGCAGGCTTCAATTCAGTGAATTTGGCGGAAACGTTAACACTGTCGCCTATGGGAAACCATTTAGTTCAGTGATTCCTGTATAAAGTGGGCGCAGTGAGTTTTATTTATAGAAATGGGAATTTTTGGGACGGATTTAAAGTCGCACTGCGACCCGGAGGTCGAGTCCGGTAAAAGTTGTAGTTGTTTAACAATGTCTGACGTTGCATATCTTCTACTGGATACATATTACTCCAACGCCTTCAATTTACTGAAACCAATATATTTTATCTATATCTATATTTGCGAATGTCTGTCTGTCTGTCTGTGTTCTATAGAAATTCACAGGGGACCACCTAGGTGGCACAAAACGGGTCTATTAGGGGTAACTTTTTACGAGAAAGATAATGGCGAGGGTTAGGATTTTCTAAAGTGACGTCGTTAGGGTCAGAGGCAGAAAAGGGGGAGGGGCAGAAACAAAATTGTCGCCGATTGCCACCAAACTTATATATAATCATCCCCATAATATGAGGAATCAAATGGTGTGGTTTAAATATGTCAAAAGTCGCGCCGTTCGCGTCAGGGATGTCCGGAAGGGGAGAGGGGCACCAAAATTGATCACAATAATTTTAGCGCTAAATTCCACCAAATTGATGCACACATCTTCTGAAATCTTCTACATGATACAAGGAATCTTATTGTGTGATTTAAAGACGCCAAATTGGTGTCGTTGCGATGAGAGACTTGGGGCGTGGCTGGTTACTAAATCTGATAAGAATTCGTTTAGTCGCCGATTGCCACGGAACTTATACAAATCCATCCCCATGGTATGAGGTGTCTAATGTCGTGGCTTAAAGCTATCAAAAGTGGCGTCATTCAAGTCATGGGTGCACTGAAAGGGAGAGGGGCACCAAAATTGATACACAATATTTTAGCGCCAATTTCCATCAAATGGATACACATTCTTATTCATGATATGAGGAATCTAATCGTGTGATTTTTAAGATAAGACGTCGTATATTGGTGCTGCTTTTGTGAGAGATGGGGATGGGATGGGCACTAAATTTGATATAAATTTATCGGGTGGTTTTTGTGCCTTTTGGGTGAGAGATATGCAATGGTGGCCCTAAAATTGATACGAATTTGTATACTTTTTACCAGTAAGATAATGGTGCGGGCTAAACTTTTCTAAAGTGACGTTGTTGATTTTAGCGCAGATTTCGACCAAATTGATAAATTATTCTTCTCCGTGATACGAGGAATATAACGGTGTGATTTAAAGACGTGAAATTGGTGCCTTTGGGTGAGAGATGGGGGGGGGGGTAATAACTATGATAAGAATTTGTTTAGTTGCCGATTACCACCAAATTTATATTCATCTCCATTATATAATGCATGCATGAGTCTAATAGACGTGGTTTAAATATGACAAAAGTGGCGCAGTTCAAATCATGCACGAGGAGAGTTGCAACAAATTCATGCACGTTCTTCTCTAATGATATGGTGAATTAAATCACATTTGGGTTCGTTTGGGTTATGGGTGGCGAGAGGAGATTCACTACCATTTATAAGATTGTTCAATTCGCCGATATCCAACAAAGTTATATATAGTCATCTCCCAGGCCATCTCCATGTCGTTCTAAGGAGTTTATTGGCATTCCAATTTCACAATCTCGACAAATTGTGACCGAATTAAGTCGCTTGAACAATTATATCTTCTCAACTGTCATATTTATATGGGGATGGAAATCAGGGCATTCCTATAATGATCTAGCAACACAGATGCACAGAAGAAAGCATGAAAAGTATATTTATATCAATCTGTTTAAGAGATGCATATATTCATTCAAACTGAAGGACTTTGAATCGTCAGAGGATTGCATATTAGAATGGCTCATGTATATATTATAACACGATGTAGTCTGTCCCATTGAATATAGTTTCCACAAAAAAGTTACAATTGCTAAGAGATATGGAAATGTAGAGCAGGCCTGTTCAAAAATAGTGGCCACGGTGTGCAGTCTGAGAAAAAGGAAAGAGTAGTCCATAGCAAATGACTTTTCAGGATCGTCCAATGGTGACATCTGACAAGGGTATATCTGTCCGATACAGAGGATTTCTTTCATTTCTTTAGACAGACTCATCGCCTAACATAAACAACTCAATATCTCGCTGTGTTGGGAACATGTAGCTGCTATACGTGCATAACATTTCTTTTAAACTGAAGGTGATTAGCCAGTATATAGCACCGGAATAGAGGAGCACCTGGACATATCTTTAAAGCATCTGTATCTTCATTGAGATATGATAGCCAGGTGTCCTCAAGATCTTATACGAAGATATGATAAACTAGATTGATTAATTGATTGATTGATACATCTATATGTAAAACACAATTGTCGTCTTTTATTTTTTCGAACTAATGTGTTTATGATTTCATGTTTCATGTTATAACGTCTAAATTATACGCATTTGTAAATAAATAACTACTTCTTTATTGGTGGGATGAATTAAACGCGATAAAGAAGATGATATCGCCCCGACCTGACAAGGTGAGCCACTACTTATAAGAATCATGTTTTGTGATGCCATTTGGATATACAATTTATGAGAACACGTGTAACACGTTGAGAGCAAGTGTATTCTCTATTACCACCAAATATCCACAGAGGGTTTCACATAACTTTAACCTGGGCAACGCCGGGTAACCGTTCTAGTATCCTATAATTACAATCATGGGTATATAATATATGATCTTGAGCGCGTTACCATTTCTGACTATGGTTTTCTTGTACAGCAATGCACACCAGTCTCGGTCGGCGCGAGATTGAAAAATGGTGCCGGAAATAATTGTCAATTTTATAGTATTTTTCTTCCGATACCGACAGCTGCATTATACCAGCAGGTGATACCGGCAGCTGATACCGACAGCTGATACCGGTAGCTGATACGGACAGCTGATATGGACAGCTGATACCGACAGCTGATACCGACAGCTGATACGGACAGCTGATACGGACAGCTCAAATCGACAGCTGATACGGACAGCTGATACGGACAACTGATACGGACAACTGATACCGACAGCTGATACCGACAGCTGATACGGACAGCTGATACGGCCAGCTGATACCGACAGCTGATACCGGCAGCTGATACCGACAGCTGATACGGACAGCTGATACCGACAGATGATACCGGCAGCTGATACCGACAGCTGATACGGACAGCTGATACCGACAGCTGATACCGGCATTAATTCCTGTTATGGCAAGGATGAAAGTGCGACAGAATTGTTCATTGGTAAGTTATCGATTTAGTATTAAATGGGGATCGAGAAATGATGATGGTAAGTGCATATGACTATTATGATGATGGTAAGTGCATATGACTATTATGATGATGGTAAGTGCATATGACTATTATGATGATGGTAAGTGCATATGACTATTATGATGATGGTAAGTGCATATGACTATTATGATGATGGTAAGTGCATATGACTATTATGATGATGGTAAGTGCATATGACTATTATGATGATGGCGATGGTGATTGAGATTAGTGTTCGGTATTCGACAGACTTCGGTATTCGAATATTCGGTTCGAATAACGAGCGAATATTCGAATAGTATTCGAATATTTAGATAAATTATAAAACTATATAGATAACATATTTTGGAACCAATTTATTATTTAATGAAATAGCATATTTATCCATGCACATGCTATACGCAAACACAGAGAGAGAAAAAAAAAGTATTTTGGCTTAATAGGAAGAGTTTATCTGTTTATGAAGTTCAAGTAGTCAATGTCCCATGCATGGCTTAAAGGTTCTTGTTCAAGAAGTGTAACATTCGGACTGTTTGCGGCTTCAACCGGTTGCGTTTTTCAGTAGAGGTCAGCCCTGTTGTATAGAACGCGCGTTCAGACGATACACTGGTGGCCGGTATACCGAGATAGATACTTTGGCGACTTCGGGGTAAAGTGACAACGCGCAAACAAAACAAAACGATGCCTTATAGGTCCGCTTCCTATTACCACATGCAAGCACGGTCTGGTTTACACTTAGCCAATAAAATTATTTCGACGTCATGACGCCAATCAAATCAGAACGTTACAGTTACGTCATATTAATTCGTTTATGGTCAGTGGAAAATAGACTATAGTTTTAACAGACCCTCAGACTAATAGCAAACTAGGAAACAGTTACCCGGAGATCAGTCTCGAATATTCGAATAGTCAAATAATTATTCGAATATTCGAATATTTATTTTTACGAGCGAATATTCGAACATTCGAATATTCGGACCGAACACTAATTGAGATGATGCGAGTGGTTGTAGTATAATGGTGGTGATCGACGTTGATGGTCGTGGTAGAAAAAAATAATGATGCTGATCATGAACACGAATGTTTTTTTGCAAAAGGTCACTAAGTGTATTTGTACCCAGTCAGATTGGTATAACAGGCTGCATATCAACTGTTTTACATAAGCCTCTATGTGTTTTACATAAGCCTCTCAGTGTTTTGCATATAAGTCTCCCATGCAGTATTTTACATAAGTCTCTCAGTGTTTTACATATTAAGTCTCTCAGTATTTTACATAAGTTTCTCAGTGTTTTACATATTAAGTCTCTCAGTGTTTTACATATTAAACCTCTCAGTGTTTTGCATAAGTCTCCCAGTGATTTACATGTGAGATAATGTACTCATATTGTGCATCATAACATGAGCTCGAAGAATAGTATGTACATACATGGATTCCATGTTTCGCTATATTTTGAGTACTATCCCCATTTAGCCTATATTTCTCACTATTCATATATGTATATTTGATCAGAGAATAAAGCATAGCAGTGTGGCAGTTGAAAGAACTGCATCGTTGTTTTATCGATAAGCGGATTTATTGATTGATTTTGTATTTGTACAATAACAAATGATATATGTGACCCGCCATATCAAATCCAGTCGTACGTTTGGTTTTTAACCCTGTGCCAATGCATTATCTTATATATATATGCGAGTCGACCATAGGTCGCCTCGCATATATAAGAGAATGCATTGGCCTAACAATTTTTTACAATTTTAATAATTTGTTCTTGTATTCTTTAAACAATTTTATAATTTCACCCATACAGAGCCCCAGACAAACATGAGCAGACGACACTCTTCTATATGCTTCTATATATGTGTGGGGCTCCCTACAGGGTAATGGATGTTTTTTATTTTATGTCCTAAAAATTGTAAGAAACATTTATTTAAAAAAAATGATAAAACATTGTTAGGCCAATGCATTCTCTAATATATGCGAGGCGACCTATGGTCGACTCGCATATATAAGAGAATGCATTGGCACAGGGTAAAAACTAGATACATCTAGATACTGCACCAATATGGTTTATAAAGTTTATTTCTGGCCAGTAGCTTTGTGTCGCTGAACAGTTTTACTAGAACCAGAGTCGACACATTTTCGCAGGTTATAAAATTATCAAACAAAAATATTTTCTGTCAACTTAATTGTCCCCCAGGTATTCCTTTAAATAACATTAATTCTTGATTGATTATTTTCCCCCAGCTTAAACACTCCGGTAGGGAGATCAAATAGAAATGGAGAATAGTCTTGCTCAAAATAGTAATTTTTACAAATATTATATCCAATTTGACAACAAACACCGTCATCCTTGTATATTAATTAAATACAACGACTCTCGATTTTTGTTAGCTTATCACAGAGAGTTGCGTCCCGAATCTAGAAGTAAATATTTACAATTGCGCGTAGTTCAGAGGATGTTTTCTATGGAGTGGTAATGTCGATTTGTTTGAAATTTTCGGTGATGTTAGTAGAATACTATATTCCTCCAGTTGTCATTGTGCCTGAATACTAACTTATTTGTTTCACGCACCCGACTAAGTACATAATATGTCTTTAAAAGTGTGTTCTGCATTATGGTGCTTATCAAGCAAGAATATTTACACGATATCAATAACCCCGAATAAATCTTTAATCATGCAACATACATACTGCTTCAGACTGGGACTATATTTCTGGCATCTAGACAAAACGTATACACTCTTGGACCAAATGTGTATAAATTCTACACAATATGTTTTGATTTTGTTCTTAAACAAAATTGTGTAGAAATGACACATGACATATTTGTCGGTGGAATTTTCTAAATATTGAATATGGGTGAATGTGTGAGTATATATATTTAGTAGATGAGATACATGTTTATTATATGATCATAAGTTTCTTCCCCAATTCCTATGTTAAAACGTAACGAAATATCGAGATATCTAACGATATTCACCTCATTAATTAAACAAGAGGTTAATAACAGTTCTGAGTGACGTCAGATACTTCAGGGGTTAACATAACTTATTATCAGACCTGAAAATAGATAGGATTTTCCCAGCGACGTTCAACGTCACAATGTCTTGTCCAATCAAAGCGTGTTTCATATAATAAAACAGTTATCGCATTATTTCTTGGTTGACACGAGGAATTGTCAGCCCTTGGAAGTCGATATTCACCTCGGCCTACGGCCTTGGTGAATATTGACTTACTCGGGTTGACAATTCCTCGTGTCAACCTCGAAATAATGCGATAACTGTATAATGTTCTATGTTAGGCACAAACCTCGTAAAAGCTACCATATTAAAAGTCTGGCAGTAACTTTAAAACAGTGCTACACAATTATGTGCTGTTCAGTTTTGACACAAACACAGTGTAGCACAAAGTTTTAAAGTTGCTCCCATATTTTAACCCTTACCCAACAGAACGGCCCTGTGCCAATGCATTCTCTTATATATGCGAGTCGACCATATGTCGCCTCGCATATATAAGAGAATGCATTGGCTTAACACATTAAAAATTATAAAATTGTTAAAGAATGTAAGAAAAAATAGTAAAAAGTGTTAAAAAAAGATTTTTTTTTAGGCCAATGCATTCTCTTATATATGCGAGGCGACCTATGGTCGACTCGCATATATAAGAGAATGCATTGGCACAGGGCATAACTGTAACCATCACAATGTGGTCAATGAGCCGGTTCCAATGATATCCATATTGGTATGGTTTTATTGAAACAGACCCAAGATAATTTAGGCTGTTGCAGCTTTATTTGGCCGGTTTTGGCCGGTTTGTTGGGTAAATGGTTAATATGGTAGCTACGAGGTTTGCGTCTCAAATAGAACATATCTCATCTACTAACTATAATATACTCACATATTTATTTTATTCAATGATGAGAAAATTCCACCGACAAATATGTGTCAGGTGTCATTTCTGCACAATTTTGTTTAAGATCAAAATTAAAACATATTGTGTAGAATTTATACACTTTGGTTCTAAGGGTGTATGTACTGTGGTTGCCTTGTTCTGTTTCAGAGGAATAAAACTGAACTTACATAAACAACAAACTTATGCACTATACCACAATGATCCCTGGAAACAAATGTTGGTATGTAGGTTAGTCCACCCAAGCAGGGAGCAATCAACCGGAAATTGGCCATATTATAGGATATAGCTGGTCAGCTGTGGATTTGATTATGGAACTATATGACATAATACTCAGCCCAAATCTGTTATGGCATGTACATTCTCAGATATAGAAAATGATTTAATGGTGGTTGTTTTTCTAAATGAAAATAATCATGTCATTACTTGATTCAAGAAAAATTAAGACTCCTCTCGTGATCTTCAGATCTGATATCTGATCTTCAGATCTGATATCGTGGATCTATGAACTGCACTTTTGAAAACATCTCTTGGTACCGGAAAACGGCGTTTCATGCCGTAAATGTATAGTAAATACTGTGTCACAATAATCGCTTGTATAAAATTTCAAAAAGAAATTCTAGATAGATTTTGAGATAATTAATTTTGAAATATCAGGAAATTTTGCCAAACCGTGCTGCTGACACTTAATCCATTAAAGACCCTGTGCCAGTGCATTATCTTATATATGCGAGTCGACCATAGGTCGCCTCGCATATATAAGATAATGCACTGGCCTAACAAATTTGTATCATTTATTTTATCAATTTTTCTTATATTCTTTAACAATTTTTATAATTTTTTTGTCATTTTTTTTTATATTCTTTAACAATTTTTATAATTTTGTATCATGATGTCTTACAATCTATTTAACAAATTTTATAATTTTTTATCATTATTTGTTACATTCTGTTGAGTATAAAAGGAGATGGTCCCATAAATGGCCGGATTTAGTGTACTGTGCCCCTACTGTGTACTGTCTTCTTTCTATTAATAACCGACACCTGGGACAATTTGGGAATTATAATGTCCCCGTGTCATCAGATACCAACAACAACAACATATTTTAAATACCGCTTCAGTTATCAGAATCGATTAATTGCCCAATAATAATGCTAACCACGGCCAACTATAGTATAAACCTTTTATTTATCAACATTTTGTTCAACAAAATTTGTCAGAATTGTCAAATATCTAAAACCCAAAGCCATTTGATTTTAAAGTTATCCATCCATCTTCATCCTCAATTTTGTCCGAGACCGTCTTCTCGTCGACTTTGAGCCAGGCCGCCAAAAAGCACCGGTGGTGAAAAATAATAGATTTCAAAAATCGATATCTGATCACTCTGAGCTTTGGGCGAGATCCTCGACTAGAATCAAATATTTTTTCCCCCGAAGCCAAAGAAATAGCAATTTGGGAGCGTTAATTCGGATAATGCACCTTTAATGTAAACTATTTACACCATGCGAGAAAGTCATTTTGTTCACGCTGACTGAATAAAGCATATTTGTAGAAATGAACACTCATACTGAGTCCGTGCCTCCATAACTCTGATATATATACAGCAGTATACCAGTAATCGTATATTGTCACAGTAATCGTATATGGTCACAGTAATCGTATATGTTCACAGTAATCGTATATGTTCACAGTAATCGTATATGTTCACAGTAATCGTATATGTTCACAGTAATCGTATATGTTCACAGTAATCGTATATGGTCACATTAATCGTATATGGTCACAGTAATCGTATATGTTCACAGTAATCGTATATGTTCACAGTAATCGTATATGTTCACAGTAATCGTATATGTTCACAGTAATCGTATATGTTCACAGTAATCGTATATGGTCACAGTAATCGTATATGTTCACAGTAATCGTATATGTTCACAGTAATCGTATATGTTCACAGTAATCGTATATGTTCACAGTAATCGTATATGTTCACAGTAATCGTATATGGTCACATTAATCGTATATGGTCACAGTAATCGTATATGTTCACAGTAATCGTATATGTTCACAGTAATCGTATATGTTCACAGTAATCGTATATGTTCACAGTAATCGTATATGTTCACAGTAATCGTATATGTTCACAGTAATCGTATATGTTCACAGTAATCGTATATGTTCACAGTAATCGTATATGGTCACAGTAATCGTATATGGTCACAGTAATCGTATATGTTCACAGTAATCGTATATGGTCACAGTAATCGTATATGTTCACAGTAATCGTATATGTTCACAGTAATCGTATATGTTCACAGTAATCGTATATGTTCACAGTAATCGTATATGTTCACAGTAATCGTATATGTTCACAGTAATCGTATATGTTCACAGTAATCGTATATGTTCACAGTAATCGTATATGTTCACAGTAATCGTATATGGTCACAGTAATCGTATATGTTCACAGTAATCGTATATGTTCACAGTAATCGTATATGTTCACAGTAATCGTATATGTTCACAGTAATCGTATATGTTCACAGTAATCGTATATGTCCACAGTAATCGTATATGTTCACAGTAATCGTATATGGTCACAGTAATCGTATATGTTCACAGTAATCGTATATGTTCACAGTAATCGTATATGGTCACAGTAATCGTATTTGTTCACAGTAATCGTATATGGTCACAGTAATCGTATATGTTCACAGTAATCGTATATGGTCACAGTGATCGTATATGTTCACAGTAATCGTATATGTTCACATGAATCGTATATGGTCACAGTAATCGTATTTGTTCACAGTAATCGTATATGGTCACAGTAATCGTATATGTTCACAGTAATCGTATATGTTCACAGTAATCGTATATGTTCACAGTAATCGTATATGTTCACAGTAATCGTATATGTTCACAGTAATCGTATATGTTCACAGTAATCGTATATGGTCACAGTAATCGTATATGTTCACAGTAATCGTATATGTTCACAGTAATCGTATATGTTCACAGTAATCGTATATAGTCACAGTAATCGTATATGGTCACAGTAATCGTATATGGTCACATTAATCGTATATGGTCACAGTAATCGTATATGGTCACAGTAATCGTATATGTTCACAGTAATCGTATATGTTCACAGTAATCGTATATGTTCACAGTAATCGTATATGTTCACAATAATCGTATATGGTCACAGTAATCGTATATGGTCACAGTAATCGTATATGGTCACAGTAATCGTATATGTTCACAGTAATCGTATATGGTCACAGTAATCGTATATGTTCACAGTAATCGTATATGGTCACAGTAATCGTATATGTTCACAGTAATCGTATATGTTCACAGTAATCGTATATGGTCACAGTAATCGTATATGTTCACAGTAATCGTATATAGTCACAGTAATCGTATATGGTCACATTAATCGTATATGTTCACAGTAATCGTATATGGTCACATTAATCGTAAATGTTCACAGTAATCGTATATGGTCACAGTAATCGTATATGGTCACAGTAATCGTATATGGTCACAGTAATCGTATATGTTCACAGTAATCGTATATGTTCACAGTAATCGTATATGGTCACAGTAATCTCATATGGTCACAGTAATCTTATATGGTCACAGTAATCGTATATGTTCACAGTAATCGTATATGGTCACAGTAATCGTATATGGTCACAGTAATCGTATATGGTCACAGTAATCGTATATGGTCACAGTAATCGTATATGGTCACAGTAATCGTATATGTTCACAGTAATCGTGTATAGTCACAGTAATCGTATATGGTCACAGTAATCGTATATGGTCACAGTAATCGTATATGGTCACAGTAATCGTATATGGTCACAGTAATCGTATATGGTCACAGTAATCGTATATGTTCACAGTAATCGTATATGGTCACAGTAATCGTATATGGTCACAGTAATCGTATATGGTCACAGGTACAATTTCGGAGGAAGTGCATTGTGCTGTTTCCATATAATATTCGATCCATTTTGTGTCAATATTCGAACCCATATTCACATTGATCAGCTTCCAAACTCTCGGTGAAAGGACTTCCTTTTTAGGTATGTCCGATGTGCTTGCGTCGTGGATCAGATCATCGCCGTCTCGGCTAGACGAGGTTAGCACGGGTTCTAACCGCGACATGGGCGAAAATTGTCACTGATTTTCAAGCTTAATCTGAGTTGAGGGACATCTCAGTGTGACATTATACGATCGACACATGGCCATTTCGACAAGAAATGATAATATGTTACACCATGCCAGTAAGAGAATTTGTTCACACTCACTGAACAAAACATATTTAAAGCAATGAATACTCGTACTGAGACCGTGCATGCTTCCTTAATGTGGAGGTCATGTGACCAATTTTGAATGGGGATTATTTCCATGCAAATCTCCGCAGCAAAAGTTAGATATGAAGCAGTTGTCTGGGCACCAAAGCAGCCACATCATTAAACAGACATAATATATAACTGGCGGCTGCGCTTGATAATTGCCAATTTTTGCTATAAATTAATTTTTTATATTTTTTTTCTGGAATTACAACACTTGACCTAGTTTAAAAAAATCAATATAATTTTTTTTTTAAAGACACCGACTTTCTAATTGAACATATCCAAGCCGACCCGCCAGATAAATGTGTATTGTTTTCAATACCGCACAAAGTCACGCTCAGAAATATTTGCAACTCTCTAACTATTGCTTCGGAGATTTGCATGAAAATGCCCATTCAAAATTGGTCACTTGACCTCCTACTTAAATATCTCATATATAAATAACCGAACCGCGTTCTTTAGATATACCAGCATAGGGTGATAACGATATCATTAGTAGGTAAGTTGGTCATGAGAACAGATAAATATGGACAGTTAACTGGTCCAATAGATGAAAGGCAGTGATGCAGTGCAAGTAAATACATAACTCTATACCTCTCCGATTAGTATACCAAAAGTACGCGCACACGCGGAAGGAGAATGTATATAGGAATCACTGAACTAAATGGTTTCCCATAGATGACAGTGTTAACAGGGGCGCCGGAAGAGGTGGGGGCAGAGGGGGCAGCTGACCCCCTGCCCTTGACCAAGGGGGCGAGCGGGGGCAGGACTTGCCCTTTTTCTGGAGACAGAAAATGCTTTTTGTGTGTTTAATCTCGTGTTTTTATAGCAAAATGTAACTTTTTTGGTCCAAATACCACCAATTTCACAAGGAATATTAATTTTTTGTCAATTTTATCACAAAACGGCCATAAAAACCGAAAAATGCCATTAAAATAGGGATTTTTGCCACAATGAATTTATGGTTATTTTCCCGAGTTTGCGGAGAAAATGCCCTTTTTTGCGGAAAAGTGCCCTTTTTGTAGGCTCTGCCCCCCCCCCCCCCCTGCCATTGGATGCTTCCGGCGCCCCTGATTGTTAACGTTTCAGCCAAATTCGCTGAATTTAAGCCTGCAGGCCACTCCAGTGATGTTTACCTAGCTAGATTGACACCTTGACACCAGTTGATCACGAACATGCAAGAAAAATCATAGGTCATGTGTTTACTTTTTTAAATAAATCCCATGCAAGTGTACGACAGGGCTATTCAAAAGCCAAATTTGATCTGGAAAAACAGCAGCTAGTTAAATAAATTTCCCACTCACAAAGATCCATTCCCCCATTAATGCACCAGTTTAAATTATTTAGATATGATGCACAAATCAAATAAACAAGATTTCATCCTTTAATATCGTGCCACATGTAACAGGTGAAGGTCATTCTTCAGTTAATTTCACCTCTAGCATTCCACGGTGCACTCGCTCCCCGACTCTGGAACAGATTTAGCTCCCTGATTCCGAAAGTATCCCATTCATGCACTGATGCGATTTAGTCCCCAGCTACAAACTCCAGGCAGAGTTATCTCCCCACTGCCATACGGACATTTGGTAAGGATTTCTTACGTATTCTTAGTTCTTATGTTTTAGGAATAAAATTGTCTATGCCTGGCTCAGTTCACATTGTTCTTATCAATACCGAAAGAATTACCATTATTGCAAACTTGTGATGGTCAAAATAAGATAATAGGTGACGAAATATAGTTCCGACGATATGTAAAAGTAGATGTATCGGTCCGCAAAGTACCATCCTTGTGGCAGTGCTATATCGCAGTGATAACGTAGAGGGCGCTGCATGGAGTTTGTCCCAACTAAACTGAGTCCGGGGACCAAACAAATAGTCGGGGACCTAAAAATGAGCATTTGTTCAAATGCAATTGGTCGGGGACTACATCTATATTATTAGATTTCCGACCAAAGATGGATAACTCGAAAATCAAGTGGTTACTATTAACAATAATAACCCATTGATTTTAGAGTTATCCATCTTACACCCGCAATTTGTCTGTTTGAGCACGAGGTAGTGCCCCACATTTCTAAAAATTAACAAACTTCAAAAATCGATATCTGATCACTCTGAGCTTTGATGGGTGGGTTCCTTGACTCGAATCAAATATTTTTTACCCCCAAGCCAAATAAATAGTAATTTAGGAGCGTCTAATCGGATTGAGTACATTAAAAAAAAACTGCTAGTTAGATGCATGAACCAAATTGTGATAGTCGGTGGCCAAATCGTCCATCCGTTTACACGTGAATGCTCGTGCATGTGAAATGTTCCGGGACCAAACAAACGCTTCCCATTTTACACGACATAATATCATTTATCTCAGTCAACACTGCGGGTACATGAATGTTTGATAAATGAATTTTGAGCCCATCGGCACCCAGGTATTAAACATACATGTGTCCCACGATGATATAGAACACACGGTTTTGTCCCCGCCACATTGGGACTGCAACTCCGTGGAAGTTTATTTTGTTTATCATTGGCTCCTTTTATTTACCCACATCAATCAGGGGGGGGGGGTGAAAAAAAATTCTGGCACGTATGCCGGGGTGGGTGGGTGGTCAAACTAAAAAACTAAAAAAAAAAATCCTGCTTGTTTTTTAGTGTTTTGGCAATGAGTTGGGCTTCAAAACCACTTTGAATGAAAGAAATAATGTAATTCTAACTGTAAACTGACTGCAGGCAGTTATCGTGTTGTATTTTGTTGCAAATTTTGAAATCCAAGATGGCCACTGGCAGCCATGTTTTTTTGGCCGAATGACCTCAAAATGACTCATTCCTAAATACAGAAATTCATATACAGCTGTTTACAGTGAATTTCCCCCCGCAAATCTCTGTTTTAGTGTTAAAAGGGTGGTGGGTGTCCAAAAATGGTCGGAAAAAAACTGCCGAAAACGGAAAAAAAATTGGCGGTGGGGGTGGGTGGGTACAAAAAATGATCGAAAGGGAAAAAATGCCATACGTGCCTGAATTTTTTTTCCGACCCCCCCCCCACCCGTGCATCAATAAGATGAATTCAGTAGCAGTGGCTGACAGTGTTGTCCATTCAACTGTGCCACATGCTCGTACCCTAACATCCAATGCCAACACGACAGTATAATGCACAAACTCAACCGAAAAGTCACAAAACCACCCAGAAATTCACAATTGTTCGCTGCTGTCCAAAAATATATTATAAACTCATTGCGATTTGGCGATGAACAGATGCATTACATTTAGTGAACATTACCAGTCGTATATTAACTTAAATCGAGAATAACATGCACTAAACATAAACATATGATATAGAACTATCTACACCCTTACCCCATACCAATCTTGAACATTCCACATTGTATTTGTGTGTTTTGTCAGAATTTTTGTTTTGTGTTCAACATTTATGCATTTAATTTTTATGTTTACCCATACCATGTATGGTAAACATAGTGTCGTTGTCCGGATTGACCACTCGTCGTTCGTCCGTCCGTCCGTCCGTCCGTCCGTCTGTCCGTCCGTCTGTCCGTCCGTAGACACTTTACGTGTAATGCGATAACTCAAACATTTTTTACCTGATCAAAACCAAATTTTGTATATGGGGTTTTCAGCCCAAAATACAGATCGAGTTCGAATATGGGTTTGATCCAACTTTTTTTTACGGAGTTATGGCCCTTTTTCGACTTAGAATTAATTAATTCTGCCATAACTCAAACATTTTTTATGTTTACCCATACCATAGTATGGTAAATATAGTGTCGTTGTCCGGATTGACCACTCGTCGTTCGTCCGTCTGTCTGTCTGTCTGTCTGTCTGTCCGTCTGTCTCTCCATAGACACTTTACGAGTAATGCGATAACTCAAACATTTTCTATCCGATCGAAACTAAATTTTGTATATGGGTTTCTCAGCCCAAAATACGGATCGAGTTCGAATTTAGGTTTGATCCGAGATTTTGTTACAGAGTTATGGCCCTTTTTTTACTTAGAATTCACGCATTCTGCCATAACTCGAACATTTTTTATCTGATTGGAACCAAATTTGGTATGTGAGTTTCTCAGCCCAAAATACAGATCGAGTTCGAATATGGGTTTGATCCGATTAATTTTAAAGGAGTTATGACCCTTTTTCGAAAAAAAATTGAAAAATTTAATCGATTTAAAAAAAAAAATATTTTTAACTTTTATAATAATAATAAAAAAAATGTCATTGACATTGTCATTTGTTTTCATTTAGATATTGATGATTTATGATAAAAAGATTTCCAATGTGTCCCTTTAATTTTTTTAAATAAGTTAAAAAAAATTGAAAAACTAACACCATTATAACTCTGCCAAGGGTACCCCGAATCACCACACCAAATTTGATTAAATCGGTCCAAAATCTTGTGTTATGTACTGGTAAATCTGTTTGGAGCAACATTAAATCCAATTCACCAATTGCCTTTGGACTTATGCCAATGTGCAAATAATCTGATACATAAGGCTATGGCATCTAATTTAAAATAAAGATTCAACAATAAACATCACATGCTATTAACAGTAGACATGGACATCTGTGCTGCTATATAATTGATATTAATGGGTCAGTGGTGAGGTTGCTTATCTGTATACTAGGACACATTATTATTGTAAACTTAAATTGGACTCTCTTAACCCAAGTATTCCATGTCCAGGTCACACCTACACATTTAACCCATGGGCTTGCTGGCTGTGGCGGTTTAGCATTACAGATTCTGTACCAGTGCATTCTCTTATATAAATGCCAGTGACCCATAAATTCCAATAATTTGTGTTATGTACATTTGTCTATAATAGTACATAACAGTATACTCTAAAATTGAACACCAAAACTCTCATTTATCCGATCATATTAAATTTTTATCGCCAAGGGATGGGTTAACATCTGCCGATCGTGATCGGCCTCTCGTTTCTTTTGTGCACCACCATCTTTCTCCAGGGGAGAGAAGCTCCACCTAAGTTGCTATAACTTGTGCTCCAATCCCCATTCGTTCATCCTACATTACTCTGTTATACACAAATTTGTTTGAAATGTATATATGGGATGCTCAATAAAATACGAAAAAATAAAAAATTTACTTGTCACAGAGATAAAATATATATACGCTGATAAAACAAATCGGGTCAATTTGACTAACTTAGGGATAGTCACAAGCAATTGGAGTCACTTTGACTAACCCAAACATTTCATTCAGAAAGATACCACGACAAACTCTGGCCTTAGTCATAGTGACTAAGTTGCACGAAGAATAACTCTAATTGCAACATGTGCACTGCATTATTTACCCCCCACACCAAAGACTACATTATTTACCCCCACACCAAAGACTACATTATTTACCCCCACACCAAAGACTACATTATTTACCCCCACACCAAAGACTACATTATTTACCCCCACACCAAAGACTACATTATTTACCCCACACCAAAGACTACATTATTTACCCCCACACCAAATACTATATTATTTACCCCCATACCAAAGCCTACATTATTTACCCCACACCAAAGACTACATTATTTACCCCCACACCAAAGACTACATTATTTACCCCACACCAAAGACTACATTATTTACCCCCGCACCAAATAATATATTATTTACCCCCACACCAAAGACTATATTATTTACTCCCACACCAACGACTATATTATTTACCCCCACACCAAATACTACATTATTTACCCCCACACCAAATACTACATTATTTACCCCCACACCAAAGACTACATTATTTACCCCCACACCAAAGACTATATTATTTACCCCCACACCAAAGACTATATTATTTACTCCCACACCAACGACTATATTATTTACCCCCACACCAAATACTACATTATTTACCCCCACACCAAATACTACATTATTTACCCCCACACCAAAGACTACATTATTTACCCCCACACCAAAGACTACATTGTTTACCCCCACACCAAATACTACATTATTTACCCCACACCCAAATACTACATTATTTACCCCCACACCAAAGACTACATTATTTACCCCCACACCAAAGACTACATTGTTTACCCCCACACCAAAGACTACATTATTTACCCCCACACCAAAGACTACATTATTTACCCCACACCAAATACTATATTATTTACCCCACACCAAAGACTACATTAATTACCCCCACACCAAATACTATATTGTTTACCCCCATACCAAAGCCTACATTATTTACCCCCACACCAAATACTATATTGTTTATCCCCACACCAAATACTATATTATTTATGGTATAGTTACGGGTATCATTGTTAGTTATTTTGAACATGATATTAATTTTAAGGGATTTCCTATAGTTTGTCAATGTTTGCCACCCCGATTCTACTAAATAGTATTTTTTTTAGAGGGACGGATCGCGACTTGTGTGGTTCTAGCCACAGGCCCCTGTGGAAAATTACTAAAAATACCAATATAGACTATACTTGTATATATAGTCTATATTGGTATTTTAGTAATTTCCCACAGGGGCCTGTGGTTCTAGCAGGGCAAAGGGTGTGTCAGGTTTGAAATGTCCAACAGTTGGAAAGCTTCAGGCACCAGTTGAAAATCCAACCCAAGAGAGGGGTCTAAACGGAATTCATCGAAACTGGGAGTTTGGTCTGGTTCAATGTGGGGTGGTGCATTTGGAAATTTCAAGGTGGAAACACACACCAATGGGGACCCTCTATGAGCGTCCCTGTCCTATATATACTTACCACAACTGTCGTATAGATCACCAAGAAGCACGTAATTATTCTTTTTTTGCCATGAATTCCAGCCATTGGTCGACTCAATAACCGGATCATAATCGGGTGATTCCGGGTTCGGTATCCGGTGATCTAGGATTTTAATATCATTGTTCTTGGCGTTCGCCGCCATGATGTCCTCAGCAGATCCATGGTAGAACAGAGCCATATAGAACGCCAGAAGAATGACGAGGAACATAGAGAAACACCCGGCCATACACTTCTTTTGTACCATTTTGTTTTCAGTTGTATAGCTCACAACTAAAAATCAGAATGTTAATTGTGGAGAAAATAGCTTCGAGTATTCAAATTACTAAATGTTTGGAGATTTTTCCAAGGGAAATCGCTTCTATTTAGTCCGAGTATTTCCAATCATGCAACAGATGTTTGGATATGTACTATTTATCCAGGGGGGGGGGTAATTCCAATGTAGTCCCAGTATTTCCAATCATACAACAGATGTTTGGATATGTACTATTTATCCAAGGGGGGGGGGGGGTAATTCCAATGTAGTCCCAGTATTTCCACTCAATGCAATTTGTTTGAAAACTTATCCACGGGAAATCGCTGCTACATGTATGTAGTCCGAGAATTGCCACCCAATTGAATACTGAGCCGTTTATCCAAGGGAAATCGCTGCTACATGTATGTAGTCGAAGAATTGCCACTCAATGGAATACTGGAATACTGAGCTGTTTTATCCAAGGGCAATCGCTGCTACGTGTATGTTCTCGGAGAATTACCATCCAATGGAATAATGGAATACTGAGCTGTTTGTCCAAGTGTGTGTAGTCGGAGAATTGCCATCCAGTGGACTAATGGAATACTGAGCTGTTTATCCAAGGGAAATAACTCCTATGTGGTCATTGTCTACTTATAGATTTGCGGCGACTTTATCCTCTGTCGTCTGTGTTTCCTCACTTGAAATCCTAGCACAAACTCATATTACTATTATAGTAACTGTTTTAGTCAGCTAGTACATCCAACTATAACACTGGAGCTATGGATGACATTCACTCCATTATGGACGCATGCACTGAGGCTGTATGTCGACACAATCCAGTCCACGTACGTAATCAAATAATTTTCGCATCAGCATCACCAACGCTTGTTTGACATTCGGAAACAAGCACTATATATAATAGCATCTAACAATTTGTTCACGCAGAGTCCAATCATATATATAGAACTGACATAAATTATGACAATATTACTTAGGCCATAGAAAATTAAATGGTTGTTTTTTTATTTTATTTTTTATTTTGACATATTAATCTTATTACTTTTCATGTGCGTATTTTACTCTCCAATATTGGCATAAAACTACTTTTGGTTATTTTTGTATAAATTTTAATATCTCACCATACTTTTACTAAGAAATCAACCTATTCTGAGATGCTGAAATGTGTTCTTTGTCTTTTATGAAATTTAAATTCAATAGATTTTCTTGAAAATCATGGGAAAAAAACTTTAGGGTAGGGGTTTAAAATAGGGTCGGTAGGGAAACACAAACCACAAATATGTTTTTATTTGGCCTTATCCAGTTTGGTCCACTCAGCATACAATCTGTGGCGGTGATAACACTGCTGATCTCTTGTTAAACACAGAGAATCTAATCTACATTGATCACATAACGCGGTGAACGCGGCACGTTCTGGAACTTGACCGTTGGTCAAATGACCTCTTGCACCTATGATATGCTAAACTTATTCTCTTTGTTTGGAATTGCGTGGTTGTAATAATGTAGGACAACCTACTTTACTTTAGTCGGGTTGTGTTAATAGCTCGTGCGTGCTCGTATTCTTGTTATTTTCACAAACTTAGTCATAACACTAAAAGTACCTACACATATGTGACCCGCCATATCAAATCCAGTCGTAAGTCGGGATTTTTTTTACACTGTGCCAATGCATTCTCTTATATATGCGAGTCGACCATAGGTCGCCTCGCATATATAAGAGAATGCATTAGCCTAACAATTTTTTACAATTTTAATAAAAAATTTCTGGTATTCTTTAACAATTTTATAATTTCACCCATACATGCAGAGCCCCAGACAAACATGAGCAGCTTCTATATATGTGTGGGTCTCCTTGTAGGGTAATGGATGTTTTTTATTTTATGTCCTAAAAATTGTAAGAGAAACATTCATTTAAAAAAAATGACCTATGGTCGACTCGCATATATAAGAGAATGCATTGGCACAGGGTAAAAAAAATCCCGACTTACGACTGGATTTGATATGGCGGGTCACAAATGAAACAATAAAACACTCATACCGAGTCCGTTCCTCCACAGCTATGATTATATGATACAAAAGTAAAATATGTGTTGGTGTTATGACCAATTTTGTATCAGGTACCTGTGGTTATTTCATGTAACAGAGATCTGCGTCAGAAACGCTCGTCACTTTTAATATATATACATGTAAATAGTTCTATTTGCGTAATATAATGCCAGTAAATGCATATAATGCATGTATTACAGCGTTTTATAATGCCAAAAAAATCATATAGCAAATTTCCAACGGTTCCATGATGTAAGCACTCTTTATTGTTACCATATCAGGCATTGACTAACACCAAACGCTCTTTATTGTTATCATATCAGGTATTGACTAACACCAAACGCTCTTTACTTTTCTATACAGAGGCGAGTCGGGACTCGATTTCACACTAGGGTTAAGGGTTCACTCGCGGATGTTCGGGAGCTTCTGTCAGCGTGATCTTATTAACCTCTGTTATTTCGCGTTCCGTTTGTATAATGTTTAGCTGATTCTTGGTTACATGGGCCATGGGCGTTTTATTTATAGAAATGGGAATTTTTGGGCGGATTAAAAGTCGAACTGCGACCCGGAGGCCGAGTCCGATAAAAGGTGTAGTTGGGAATTCTTGTGAGATGCATGAGAAACCTTCAGTGATAAGCCGTATATAGTTGTTGTAATAATTTGAAGGATTAATTGTTTTAACGGAATTATGAGTTGGTCATTCGTGAAACCAATATATTTTATATTATATAATTACAATCATGGGTATATAATATATGATCTTGAGCGCGTTACCATTTTTGACATTGGTTTTCTTGTTCTAAACTAATTATCTTTGTTTAGAATTGCGTGGTCGTAATACGACAACATGTATCTCATTTTCCCTCCGTGTATTAACCCTGGCAGAGGATCGTAAACGAAATTTCAACAGTCAAGCCCAATGGGAAATACATGACAGCCTCGCCTTCACAACCACGCATGGGACACAGCAATAAATCATAGAAAACTTTCCACGAATAAACTATCAACGAAAGCGTTGTGGCACAGTGGTTGAGGATATATTGCATATATTTTTTCAGAATGCCCACATCTAAGAAGATATTTGAACGATATTACTAAAATGATTAAATGGAACTGGCAACGGGAAATATCGTTATCCTCGGATCCCAGTCAATGGGAGATAACTCTATGACGAATATTTTATTACCCCCCAAAGTCCGAAATTTTCATTTCGAAGAATTGTCAACGTATTTCATATCATAGATTGTTGGTATATTCTTTGATAAGCGCTCTGAATGAATATTGTGCTTGCCATCACACAATAAAATACATATAGCTAGACATGCCATGTTCACATGTAATTGTTTATTAATTGTTTATTGTTTTATTATGAATTGTATTGTTATCATACTGCCTTTATTGGTGTGTATGCAAATAAATCGTATCGTATCGTATCAAGGGGGAATACATAAACTAGTTCGAAATCTAGGTCCGTTCTGACATTTTCATCACCAGAGTTACGACCCTTTGTAATTATTTGGCGATACCGACATCGGCGACTGCTTGCTCGTAATCATACACTATATATATACAGAACAAAAGTTAATCATGGTAGCTTATCGTTTAAGTCATTTTTAGTATCCAGATATATGCACGAAAATGTCTCTCTGGATCCTAAAACTAATATCAAGATATTGGTTTATGATACCCCCTCCGATTTATCGTGTATTTCTACCGAGATTGTATTTCTCACATTTTATGGTGTCTTGTTAAACCAACGGTTCAATCCACTGAATATTAAGTTTAGCATAAATCCAGCCAAAAATGTCAAGTGATTTTCAACAAACAATTTCTCTGGATCTATCTAGCGAAAAATCTTGAATTTACATATCATCTTCTTTGTATGTAGAATGTGAGTAATTATTAAGAGACGACAAAAACAATAGATGTTAATAAATTTGAAAGGTTGACAATATTTTCTTTATTTTTGCCTTTCGGTACCAAGAACTGATGGAATAATTAATAATTTAACACGACATTCCAATCACGAAATGGCTTATTCTCTTGGCTCTATGAGAGGAGGCTTAATTTGTATCATAATGTTGAATTATATTTTGAATTGCATAATATAGCATCATACCCCTATATAGTATAATTAAGAATAAAGCAGTCACAAATATTCCAGCCCAATGAACACAAATGTTGATACGCAATGTGGACCTCAACTCAATTTTTCAATGATCAACAGGTATGACATGAAAATTCATAAATATTGAACATTATTTATGGGTAGTTGCCTTTCTAGATGGAAATAATCATTAAATTTCATGAATCAAGAATAATCTAGTCTCCTCTCATGATATCATGGAAATAATAACTGCACTATTGAAAAAAATCCATTTTAATAGAGAAAGTCTGAAATTGTTCATGCCATAAAAGAAAAGTAAATGAGGTTATAATTTCCAATGGTTCGATGGTTCTTAAATATTGTGTCAATATAATCGCTTCTATAAAATTTTACAAGGAAATTCCTAACAAATTTTGAGAAAATCCATTGGGAAATACCAGGAAATGTTATCAAAACGTGCGTCTGACCCTTAAATGAAAGTACACAATATATTATTATGTCATGTGAAAGACACAATTAGTGGATCATGCTGGTGTGTGTGGTATCTGTGATTTGTTTTAATGAGCGTACGGTAGAGAGTGCAATATTTATTACTAATGTTTGTAATAATTTATAAGTTTTTTGCCCTTTTCAAAAAAGGTCTTAATTTAATAATTTAACCGTCCGTTAACATTTTAGGTTTCCGACCGATAACTCCATTTTTTTTTTTAAATTTGAACCAAAATTGGAATGTTTTTTCCCAGCTAAAAAGACAGGCCAAGTTCGAACATGGGTTCTGTCCAATTATTTTCACATGAATTATTTTCCTTTTTCGCATTTTGGCATTGAAATTAGGGGTGTATCAGATATTCTCTTTAAGCTCAAATCGTAATTGTATTTTGCGGTAGTACAATTCGAAATGACAAAAGTGCGTATTTTGCCACGCACGCCCTAGCGACGCTCTTGTTATCAATAAAAACTTTAACCCTTTACCCAACAAACCGGCCAAAACCGGCCAAATAAAGCTTCAACAGCCTAAAATATCTTCGGTCTGTCTCAATAGAACCATACAAATATGGATATCATTGGAACCGGCTCCTTGACCACATTGTGATAGTTACAGTTATACCCTGTGCCAATGCATTCTCTTATATATGCGAGTCGACCATAGGTCGCCTCGCATATATAAGAGAATGCATTGGCCTAAAAAAAATCTGTTTTTAACACTTTTTACCATTTTTTCTTACATTCTTTAACAATTTTATAATTTTTAATGTGTTAAGCCAATGCATTCTCTTATATATGCGAGGCGACCTATGGTCGACTCGCATATATAAGATAATGCATTGGCACAGGGACGTTCTGTTGGGTAAAGGGTTAATACTCTCAGTCAAATTTTATACTCAAATTCTATTTATAGGTTGGAATTTCCCACCAATAGCCTGACATTTGAGGTGCCGTTTGGAATTTTCTGACCCAATTTGGTGCGAATGAAGTGAGCTGAGTCTGGCTATTGGTTTGGGTCAAGGGTGTGTTGCAGTTAGAAATTAGAAAGTGAATAGGTGTACCATCCGTAGACCCTCTAGCGACGTCACTGCGGCTGGATTGGTCACTCACACCGGGGGTTTTTTGTGTTAAAGTTTCCCAGGTCCCGAAATTGTGATTAAGTTACCCAAGTTCCCGAAATTGTGATAAAGTTAGCCGAGTTGGGCGAAATTGTGATACAATTGCCCAGAATAATAACATTTTATGTATAGCAATCAAATATTCTTTTTTAGATCAAAATTACCACCTGCAACTATACTATAATGTCTTTGTAATCAATGAGGGCAGTCACTTGCCAAACCTGAACAATATATCCCTCAGTCACTTTTAACCCTTTACCCAACAGAACGACCCTGTGCCAATGCATTCTCTTATATATGCGAGTCGACCATAGGTCGCCTCGCATATATAAGAGTATGCATTGGCTTAACACATTAAAAATCATAAAATTGTTAAAGAATGTAAGAAAAAATGGTAAAAAGTGTTAAAAAAAGATTTTTTTTAGGCCAATGCATTCTCTTATATATGCGAGGCGACCTATGGTCGACTCGCATATATAAGAGAATGCATTGGCACAGGGCATAACTGTAACCATCACAATGGGGTCAATGAACCGGTTCCAATGATATCCATATTTGTATGGTTCTATTGAGACAGACCGAAGATATTTTAGGCTGTTGAAGCTTTATTTGGCCGGTTTTGGCCGGTTTGTTGGGTAAAGGGTTAAATCGCATTCATATTGTGAAATTTGCTCAACCTGGGAAACTTTATAACAATTCTCCCCAACCTGCATGGGTAACTTTATCACAATTTTGGGAACCTGAGTAACTTTATCAGAATAGACCGTCGATAGTGACCAATTCAGGGTCACTGCGTGTTGTCCTCGGTTAAACATATTTTATTGACAATACAACAAGTAAATGACATAAAGGGATTGGTGCACAAGTGCTAACCACTTAGATGTGTTCAGCTCCTCGCAATATAAAGTAATGTTGCAGCAATATACTATATTGCCATAAAAGTATAAGGAGAGTGAGAGCTGGACGAGGAACTGAATGGTGAAGGGAAACGGGGACGTGGCAACCAGGTAACTGCACGGTGAAGGGAAAGGGGACGCGGAAACCAGGTAACTGAATGGTGAAGGGCAAGCGGAAACCAGGTAACTGAATGGTGAAGGGAAAGGGCAAGCGGAAACCAGGTAACTGAATGGTGAAGGGAAAGGGGACGCGGAAACCAGGTAACTGAATGGTGAAGGGAAAGGGGACGCGGAAACCAGGTATACCTGAATGGTGAAGGGAAAGGGGACGCGGAAACCAGGTAACTGCATGGTGAAGGGAAAGGGGACGCGGAAACCAGGTAACTGCATGGTGAAGGGAAAGGGGACGCGGAAACCAGGTAACTGCATGGTGAAGGGAAAGGGGACGCGGAAACCAGGTAACTGAATGGTGAAGGGAAAGGGGACGCGGAAACCAGGTAACTGTATGGTGAAGGGAAAAGGGAAGCGGAAACCAGGTAACTGCATGGTGAAGGGAAAGGGGAAGCGGAAACCAGGTAACTGCATGGTGAAGGGAAAGGAGAAGCGGAAACCAGGTAACTGAATGGTGAAGGAAAAGGGGAAGCGGAAACCAGGTAACTGAATGGTGAAGGGGAAGGGGAAGCGGAAACCAGGTAACTGAATGGTGAAGGGAAAGGGGACGCGGAAACCAGGTAACTGCATGGTGAAGGGAAAGGGGACGCGGAAACCAGGTAACTGCATGGTGAAGGGAAAGGGGAAGCGGAAACCAGGTAACTGCATGGTGAAGGGAAAGGGGACGCGGAAACCAGGTAACTGCATGGTGAAGGGAAAGGGGACGCGGAAACCAGGTAACTGAATGGTGAAGGGAAAGGGGACGCGGAAACCAGGTAACTGCATGGTGAAGGGAAAGGGGACGCGGAAACCAGGTAACTGAATGGTGAAGGGAAAGGGGACGCGGAAACCAGGTAACTGCATGGTGAAGGGAAAGGGGACGCGGAAACCAGGTAACTGAATGGTGAAGGGAAAGGGGAAGCGGAAACCAGGTAACTGCATGGTGAAGGGAAAGGGGACGCGGAAACCAGGTAACTGCATGGTGAAGGGAAAGGGTACGCGGAAACCAGGTAACTGCATGGTGAAGGGAAAGGGGAAGCGGAAACCAGGTAACTGAATGGTGAAGGGAAAGGGGACGCGGAAACCAGGTAACTGCATGGTGAAGGGAAAGGGGACGCGGAAACCAGGTAACTGCATGGTGAAGGGAAAGGGGAAGCGGAAACCAGGTAACTGCATGGTGAAGGGAAAGGGGACGCGGAAACCAGGTAACTGCATGGTGAAGGGAAAGGGGACGCGGAAACCAGGTAACTGCATGGTGAAGGGAAAGGGGAAGCGGAAACCAGGTAACTGAATGGTGAAGGGAAAGGGGACGCGGAAACCAGGTAACTGCATGGTGAAGGGAAAGGGGACGCGGAAACCAGGTAACTGCATGGTGAAGGGAAAGGGGACGCGGAAACCAGGTAACTGCATGGTGAAGGGAAAGGGGACGCGGAAACCAGGTAACTGAATGGTTACTTCCATAGGTCGCCTCGCATATACTTCCATAGGTCGCCTCGCATATATAAGAGAATGCATTGGCCTAAAAAAAATCTTTTTTTAACACTTTTTACCATTTTTTCTTACATTCTTTAACAATTTTATAATTTTTAATGTGTTAAGCCAATGCATTCTCTTATATATGCGAGGCGACCTATGGTCGACTCGCATATATAAGAGAATGCATTGGCACAGGGCCCTTCTGTTGAGTAAAGGGTTGAAGTACATTACAATAACTAGTGGTATTCATCTTCAATGGTATTCCCACATTCGTACTGGTAGTGCTTTGATGTATGGTTTATACATTTGTCCCAGTGCAGGTCACTGCAACAACATCTAATGTTTGCAATGAGAAAAATTAAAATTCCGCTTCACAACTTACAGTAATTTATGGGTTTATGTTTTTTTTAAAGAATTCTGTTAAAGGCCCAATTAATTTTCGAGTCACCGATTATTTTTTATAGTGCCTTGGTAGACGGTTTTAATAAGAATATATGCCATACAATATGATTACAATACTATAATTCATCACCATTTCGAACGTCTGTGCCTCAGAAGATGACCACATAGAGTTACAGAAAATAACTGAAATCATAAAATCATTTGCCCCTTTATGGCTCCCAGAATGCAACATAATTCAAACTATAGTTTATATTCAATGGAAGGTGAATAACTCTATATCTAAATATATAGAGTTATTCCCCTTCCATTGAAAATAATCGACTTTGGGCAGAAACTTTAGCACAGAACAGACGTCGTACTCTCAACAAAAACAACATGTTCAGAGTTTATTACATCTAATAAGTTGATAATACAGTGTTTTGGAGCTTCCACTTCCCAATGGTATGAAACATGGCATATATATTATATAATGTGATGTGGGGGTTCGAAAATTAAGTGGGCTTTTAAAGTTGTCCTTGCAGGGAAATAATTTGGGCTCTTGTGTTTTGGTACTCACCACAGTTGTCATATAGATCTCCGATGGAAATAAATCCGTTGTTTGACATGAATGCCTCCCATGCATCTTCAGAAATCGGAATCGGATCATAGTCGGGAGATTTCGGATCATAGTCGGGAGATTTCGGATCAGTGACGAAATTATTTCGATGCCTGTTCGACGATTTCCGTGAGTTTGCAAGCATGATATCTTCAGATGAGCCGTGGTAGAACATGGTGAAGTACAGAGCGACAAACGCTACCACTGTCACAGACATGCATCCCGCGCAACACTTCCCCCACATAGTCCTACGCATGCGCCTTGTTGTGCAGTATGGGACGAACAATGCCCCTTTGAAAGCGTTGCTAATTAGTTGGTTGATTGGTGGTGCCAAGAGCCCAAACGTCGCATATATCAGACCAGATTCCTCGGTCTGAGTATCAGATCCTTAAAGTAAAAAACCTGTCCTCAACCTGATGGTTAACAAAACTCTGATGCCTCAAGATATAAGCGTGAAAAATCAGCAGGTTACCACCTAAAATGCTGATTAGCAAATTTCCCGATTTCAGTTTAACTCAAATATAGCGACGGTAGTCAGTCGTGACTCGTGAGTTGTGTAAATGACACATAATACAAGTTAGATATCCCAATACAGGAAGGGGACACATCTTGAACGCCCGACATGCCTGTTCAACAGTTCAAAATCCCGTTCAGCAGTACGGGGGCTGCAGTTCAGCAGATTATCGCGAACGCAGTTTACTCAATTATAACGAAGTTAATAGAGTTTACGTTATGCAAAAGACTTGTACTCGATGTGCCGTAACCATATACAGGGAGGGAAAACCATATGTGACCCGCCATATCAAATCCAGTCGTAAGTCAGGATTTTTTACCCTGTGCCAATGCATTCTCTTATATATGCGAGTCGACCATAGGTCGCCTCGCATATATAAGAGAATGCATTTGCCTAACAATTTTTTACAATTTTAATAATTTGTTCTTGTATTCTTTAACAATTTTATAATTTCACCCATACAGAGCCCCAGACAAACATGAGCAGACGACACTCTTCTATATGCTTCTATATATGTGCGGGGCTCCCTGTAGGGTAATGGATGTTTTTTATTTTATGTCCTAAAAATTGTAACAGAAACATTTATTTTAAAAAAATTAAAAAAAAAATTTATCGTATCGTATCAAGCGGAATACATAAAATAGTTCGCAATCTAGGTCCGTTCTGACATTTTCACCACCAGAGTTACGACCCTTTGTAATTATTTGGCGATACCGACATCGGTGACTGCTTCCTCGTAATCATACACTATATATACAGAACAAAAGTTAATCATGGTAGCTTATCGTTTAAGTCATTTTTAGTAGACATCCAGATATATGCACGAAAATGTCTCTCTGGATCCTAAAACTAATATCAAGATATTGGTTTATGATACCCCCTCCGATTTATCGTGTATTTCTCCCGAGATTGTATTTCTTCCAATACAAGATTGTATATCACAAGATAGTATTTCTCTCAAGATATGTGTAGGTCGACTCGCATATATAAGAGAATGCATTGGCACAGGGTAAAACAAATCCCGACTTACGACTGGATTTGATATGGCGGGTCACATTTGACCGACGTCCACCCCAGTTCATCAGTTCAAAATTCCGTTCAGCAGTTCATATGCAGATTACTACAATTTGGTATTCCGTGTAATATCCATGCAATGATGCAAGGGTGGATCCTACATGCAGAGACGTGCATGGGCGCCCCCGGCCTATTTTTCGCCACGTAGTGCAACATTTTGTATCGGAGTGTCGGAAAATATCTCGCCCAGTGCCAAGTTTTATCAAAAATAAATATAGCAATTTAGACAATTCCGTCTATATGTATAGCGCAAATGAATTATTTACATGAGTCGACTACACCCTGCGTGGTATATGTAGTCCGAGCATTCGATAGTACGGAGGTTTGCCTCAGACTATATATATATATCGAACAATCAGACTATCGAACGCTCGGACTACATACTGGCGGCAGTATCATCATAAAGACATTTATATATAAAGGCATATACGCCATACTACTATGGTATACATGTATACATAGTATATTTTCAAATTATTATAGAAATACAATGCTGATTCGTTTAAAATAGTATATATGCATAGCATTTAGAATTGGTTATGTCTTCCATCACGTGTTGTGTCACCCTATATAATTGGAACAAATGTGTGACAATAAGAGATTTCGAAAAGCGAGGTACTCAATATTTGGAAAAGCGAGGTACTCAACCGCACTGATTCGTTAAGCGGGGAGGGGGTACTCGACCGCACTGATTCGTTAAGCGGGGAGGGGGTACTCGACCGCACGAAATATTAAGCTGGGTACTCAACCGCACGCCGTGTGATGATAGTGACCCCCTTCAGCGTTATTTATACGGCAAACTCCATGACCTCCGTGACCTCATTTGAAGGGAGAAGTGTACTTGTCATACATTTACAGTTCAGCAGATTATCGCGAACGCAGTTTACTAAATTATAACGAAGTTAGTAGAGTTTACGTTATGCAAATGACTTGTACTCGATGTGCCGTAACCATATACAGGGAGGGAAAACTATATGTGACCCGCCATATCAAATCCAGTCGTAAGTGGGGATTTTTTTACCCTGTGCCAATGCATTCTCTTATATATGCGAGTCGACCATATATAAGAGAATGCATTGGCCTAACAATTTTTTACAATTTTAATAATTTTTTCTTGTATATTCTTTAACAATTTTATAATTTCACCCATACAGAGCCCCAGACAAACATGAGCAGACGACACTCTTCTATATGCTTCTATTTATGTGTGGGGCTCCCTGCAGGGTAATGGATGTTTTTTATTTTATGTCCTAAAAATTGTAAGAGAAACATTTATTTTAAAAAAATGATAAAAAAAATTGTTAGGCCAATGCATTCTCTTATATATGCGAGGCGACCTATGGTCGACTCGCATATATAAGAGAATGCATTGGCACAGGGTAAAAAAAATCCATGTACGTGTCATACATTTACATCTATATGCACTCACCTTATCTTCACATGTCCTAATTGGAGGTTATGTTATTCCAAATCATGCCATTTTGTTGTTTTCATAATATCACACTATACTTGCGAAACATGCCACGTATATATGCATGTAACTGTATATCGTGTATACGTGCAGTATCAATGACCGATTGGTGATGCACAAAAAAGATATGGTTATCTATAGAGGTTATTGGGGGCATGATTCAACCAAGGACACGATATCTCCCAATAGGGGAGTTCTTCAAACTCCCGACTGGTTATTATGACTCGACCTCTTCATGTTGTAAGCTTGGATATGTCATAACGAGATGCACACTTTAACCCTTTCGGTGCCAGGGGCCGATCACATCGGCCTAATTTACGGTCTGTAAAATCGGCCCAAAAGAAATATAAAAAATATTTAAAAAACGAGAAATCGACGGAAATTCAGCTTCATATTTTGATTTTAAATTCGAGCTTGGCGGTTCGGTGGTCGGTCACCTAAAAGTCGAAATTTCTCAGTATACAATGTTCAAAACCGCCAAGCTCGACTGTGAGAGTGATAAATGATAATCATTAAACGTGTTTTCAGATGCAAACTATGTGTAAATGGTGTTTAAAAAGAGAAATCGGCCAAAAATCGACAAGACATCGGCGCAAAAAAGCGAGGTTTTCATTCGGTTAACACAGCCATCGGTCATAAAAATGTCAAAAATTCTTAATATAAAATTATTATTATATTTGTGAAGAATGATAATCATTTTAAATGTTTTTACATGAAAACTAGCTGGGACGTGTTTTAGAAACGAGAAATCGGCCGAAATTCAGCTTTATATTTTGATTTTGAAAATTCGAGCTTGGCGGTTCGGTGGTCGGTCATCAAAATGTCAAAAATTCTTCGTATATAATGTTAAAAACCGCCAAGCTCGAGTATATTTGTGAAGAATGATAATCATTTTACACGTTTTTACATAAAAACTAGCTGGAACGTGTTTTAGAAACGAGAAATCGGCGAAAATTCAGCTTCATATTTTGATTTAAAATTCGAGCTTGGCGGTTCGGTGGTCGGTCATCTAAAAGTAAAACATTCTTCATATATAATGTTCAAAACGGCCAAGCTCGACTATGAGAGTGATAAATGATAACCATTCAACATGTTTCGAAAAAAAACTTAGTCCAACTGGTGTTTAAAAAGAGAAATCGACCAAAATTCGACAAGAAATCTGCGTAAAAAGACGATGTTTTGATTTTGTGACCACGCCCCCTATTAACCAACCAATCGGGGACATTACTGCAACTATTGTCGATTAATTTACGAAAATGGGCCATATAAGTAATTAACTGGTGCTATTCCCGTATAATTCACGCGAAAACAGCGTTTAAAGGGCTTTAAAAAAAATTCAAACCGCCAAGCTTGTCTTTTAGTCATCTGCCTTAAAAACTGCCAAGCTTGCATTTTAGCCACTCTCCCTTTTCTAGCTAACTACTGGGTTTTCCCCAAGCAGTGGTCCAGCTAGCTGAGACTGGAATCCGCCTCTGTTATTATAGAAGTGGACATAATCCGTCAGCTAATGTTAGACAAGAAAACCATAGTCAGAAATGGTAACGCCACCAAGATTATAGTATTACATATAAAGGGAGTGACTAAAACGCAGAATGGGACGATGGGACGGGACGGTATGGGACGGTATTGGGACGGTATGGGACGGTATTTGGGACGGTGCGGGACGGTATTGGGACGGTATTAGAAAACCGGCTATTTATCAATAATACAGCGTGTAGCGGCATCAAAATGGTTATATATAGTCGGTATTAACATGGCGTACAGGGAGCAACAATTTAATAGTCTCATTCGCCAACACAAAGCTCATATTATCGGCTAAAAATAGACACGTCGGAAATAGGCGATTACGGTCAAACGCAGAACGAAAATGTAAACACCAAATCACCCCATACATTCATATTTCCCTGTCCCACGGTGATATTTTTGCATAAAATGTTAGATTAACATCTTTTCGACATCACTGTAGCATTTTATTGACCATAATCAAGATGAAAACAACTTTTTTCGTCGATGGGACGGAAGCGAAATTGCAGAACGAAAATGTAAACAAACACCAAATCATCCCATGCATTCACATTTCCCCGTCCCGCGGCGATATTTTTACATAAAATGTTAGATTAACATCTTCTCGACATCATTGTAGCATTTTAATGACCATAATCAAGATTAAAACATGGTTTTTTTCGCTGATGGGACGGAAGCGGTAAAGCGCAGAACAACCGTAGGAAATTGCAGAACGAACGAAAATGTAAACAAACACCAAATCACCCCATGCATTCATATTTCCCCGTCCCGAGGCGATATTTTTGCATAAAATGTTAGATTAACATCTTTTCGACAACACTGAAGCATTTTAATGACCATAATCAAGGTTAAAACAACTTTTTTTTGTCGATGGGACGGCACCTTTGGAAATTGCAGAACGGGATGGGACGGTATTATATAGGATGGGACGGTATTAGAAAACGCAGAACAGCTAAGATAGACCCCTAAACTTGCTGTTTAGCAATAATACAGCATGTATAGCAGCACCAAAATGGCTCTATATGGTCATCAGTGCAGCATTTTATTGGTGATCCCATTTTATTGACCATAATCAAGATGAAAACATGTTTTTTTTCGCTGATGGGACGGAAGCGAAATTGCAGAACGAAAATGTAAACAAAAGATGGGACGGTATTAGAAAACGCAGAACAGCTAAGATAGACCCCTAAACTTGCTGTTTATCAATAATACAGCATGTAGCAGCACCAAAATGGCTCTGTATGGTCATCAGTGTAGCATTTTATTGATGATCCCATTTTATTGACCATAATCAAGATGAAAACAACCTTTTTTCGTCGATGGGACGGAAGCGAAATTGCAGAACGAAAATGTAAACAAACACCAAATCACCCCATGCATTCACATTTCCCCGTCCCGCGGCGATATTTTTACATAAAATGTTAGATTAACATCTTCTCGACATCATTGTAACATTTTATTGACCATAATCAAGATGAAAACATGTTTTTTTTCGCTGATGGGACGGAAGCGAAATTGCAGAACTAAAATGTAAACAAACACCAAATCACCCCATGCATTCACATTTCCCCGTCCCGCGGTGATATGTTTACATAAAATGTTAGATTAACATCTTCTCGACATCATTGTAACATTTTATTGACCATAATCAAGATGAAAACATGTTTTTTTTCGCTGATGGGACGGAAGCGAAATTGCAGAACGAAAATGTAAACAAACACCAAATCACATTTCCCCGTCCCGTGGCGATATTTTTACATAAAATGTTAGATTAACATCTTCTCGACATCATTGTAACATTTTAATGACCATAATCAAGATTAAAACATGTTTTTTTTCGCTGATGGGACGGAAGCGAAATTGCAGAACGAAAATGTAAACAAACACCAAATCACCCCATGCATTCACATTGGGACACACTAATAGTTGTAGTCCGAGCCCGAGCCCGAGTCCAGTAAAATGTGTAGTTGGGATTTTCAATTTCGTTTATTGTCGTTAATATAATTCCAATAGTGATGAAGTTTGGTTTGTGGTAAGTTATGCCAATTACAAATAAAAAAAACTAAAAAGATAATTTGTAAGTCTTATATTTCAACTTTTATCGACTTTTTTCGTTCTCCAGCACACTAAAAGTTGTAGTTGGAATCAGCCGAGCCGGCCGCCGACTCGCTAATTAGCTGTTAATTGCTATTGTTAGGAATATGTTGGCGGCCCATCAGCGAAAAAAAACATGTTTTAATCTTGATTATGGTCATTAAAATGTTACAATGATGCCGAGAAGATGTTAATCTAACATTTTATGTAAAAATATCGCCGCGGGACGGGGAAATGTGAATGCATGGGGTGATTTGGTGTTTGTTTACATTTTCGTTCTGCAATTTCGCTTCCGTCCCATCAGCGAAAAAAAACATGTTTTCATCTTGATTATGGTCAATAAAATGTTACAATGATGTCGAGAAGATGTTAATCTAACATTTTATGTAAATATATCGCCGCGGGACGGGGAAATGTGAATGCATGGGGTGATTTGGTGTTTGTTTACATTTTAGTTCTGCAATTTCGCTTCCGTCCCATCAGCGAAAAAAAACATGTTTTCATCTTGATTATGGTCAATAAAATGTTACAATGATGTCGAGAAGATGTTAATCTAACATTTTATGTAAAAATATCGCCGCGGGACGGGGAAATGTGAATGCATGGGGTGATTTGGTGTTTGTTTACATTTTCGTTCTGCAATTTCGCTTCCGTCCCATCGACGAAAAAAGTTGTTTTCATCTTGATTATGGTCAATAAAATGGGATCACCAATAAAATGCTACGCTGATGACCATACAGAGCCATTTTGGTGCTGCTACATGCTGTATTATTGATAAACAGCAAGTTTAGGGGTCTATCTTAGCTGTTCTGCGTTTTCTAATACCGTCCCATCCTATCTAATACCGTCCCATCCCGTTCTGCAATTTCCAAAGGTTCCGTCCCATCAGCGAAAAAAAAACATGTTTTAATCTTGATTATGGTCATTAAAATGTTACAATGATGTCGAGAAGATGTTAATCTAACATTTTATGTAAAAATATCGCCGCGGGACGGGGAAATGTGAATGCATGGGGTGATTTGGTGTTTATTTACATTTTCGTTCTGCAATTTCGCTTCCGTCCCATCAGCGAAAAAAAACATGTTTTCATCTTGATTATGGTCAATAAAATGGGATCACCAATAAAATGCTGCACTGATGACCATATAGAGCCATTTTGGTGCTGCTATACATGCTGTATTATTGCTAAACAGCAAGTTTACGGGTCTATCTTAGCTGTTCTGCGGTTTCTAATACCGTCCCATCCTATATAATACCGTCCCATCCCGTTCTGCAATTTCCAAAGGTGCCGTCCCATCGGCAAAAAAAAGTTGTTTTAACCTTGATTATGGTCATTAAAATGCTTCAGTGTTGTCGAAAAGATGTTAATCTAACATTTTATGCAAAAATATCGTCTCGGGATGGGGAAATATGAATGCATGGGGTGATTTGGTGTTTGTTTACATTTTCGTTCTGCAATTTCCTACGGTTGTTCTGCGCTTTACCGCTTCCGTCCCATCAGCGAAAAAAAACATGTTTTAATCTTGATTATGGTCATTAAAATGCTACAATGATGTCGAGAAGATGTTAATCTAACATTTTATGTAAAAATATCGCCGCGGGACGGGGAAATGTGAATGCATGGGATGATTTGGTGTTTGTTTACATTTTCGTTCTGCAATTTCGCTTCCGTCCCATCGACGAAAAAAGTTGTTTTCATCTTGATTATGGTCAATAAAATACTACAGTGATGTCGAAAAGATGTTAATCTAACATTTTATGCAAAAATATCACCGTGGGACAGGGAAATATGAATGTATGGGGTGATTTGGTGTTTACATTTTCGTTCTGCGTTTGACCGTAATCGCCTATTTCCGACGTGTCTATTTTTAGCCGATAATATGAGCTTTGTGTTGGCGAATGAGACTATTAAATTGTTGCTCCCTGTACGCCATGTTAATACCGACTATATATAACCATTTTGATGCCGCTACACGCTGTATTATTGATAAATAGCCGGTTTTTTTAATACCGCCCCAATACCGTCCCGCACCGTCCCAAATACCGTCCCATACCGTCCCAATACCGTGCCATCGTCCCATTCTGCGTTTTAGTCACTCCCCATATAAATAGAAATTATAAAAAATACATAAAATATTTTGATAACAATTGCGTTTAAACAAGTAATCCTTCAAATAATTACTAACAAAGTAAACGACTGTGGGGTCACTCAACAGATTATAAAGATTTGGGCATAGTATACTGTAAATACTAAAATTTAAATGAAATAATTAAAAGATAAAATTTAGCAAGTAGTAAAAGTTAATTTTCTCATTTAAATTTTTTTGTTTTTTTAAATAAAGCAATAATTTAAATGTAACATTTGGTTTTTAAAAAATGATTGACCGTGGCTCTTCCAATAATTGCGCGACTGACCTGGTCAATTGTTCTTAAGAAGTTGTTTTGAGAATTACTATGGAGGGAAATAGTTATGGCTGTGGCTTCGCAAGTAATTAACTTGGTGACGTGATGTTAACAAATCTGAACTCCAGTTAACCAAGGAGGCTTCATACCAAATATAAGAAGAATTAATAATTCTTTAGAAATTGTTTTAAGATTTACTATGGAGGGAAAGAATTGTGGTGCTGGCTTCGCAACTATTTGACCTCATTGTAACAAATATAAATATTCGTCACTCAGGCAATAGATGTATCTCTTCGAATATCTGTATATTAAGTTATTGGGTCTTACGTGTCTTGAGATGTCTAAATAGTTTTCGATGGACAGATCGCGCAAGGGACCCACGCCAATCTTCTCTGTTGGGATTCCAATTGTTGGCTCATTAAATATGCTTAAGATACAGTCGCACGATCCCGTAAGTCGGGTTTTGGATCCAAGTTAATGAAAATATCACTGAAATAATCGGTTTCCCCCAATAAACATCCATATATTCAATATACATGTTTTGGAGCAGAATTAGCAGTCCATATTGGACGCCATCATGGAATTTGTTTTGTTTTAATTTTCACACATAATTATTAGTTATGTGGATGGAGTTCTCATTAAACCTCACATCCTTGTATTGGTTACAGTAATGCCCAAAGTAATTGACCACTTAACCACATCAGAATTATTGGTAATTTTTCAGGATTTGAAACCCTGAAAATTTACCAATAATTTTGCTGTGGTCAAGTGGTCAATTACTTTGAACATTACTGTATGAGGATAGAGTTATCATTGAACCTCAAATCCTTATATTGGTACAGTAATGCCCAAAGTAATTGACCACTTAACCACAGCAGAATTATGGGTATTTTTTCAGCATTTACAATCCTGACAAATTACCCATTATTCTGCTGTGGTCAAGTGGTCAATTGTTTTGAACATTACTGTTTGATGATTGAGTTATCATTAAACCTCAAATCCTTATATTGGTTACAGTAATGCCCAAAGTAAATGACCCTTTAACCACAGCATAATTATGGGTAGTTTTTCAGGATTTAGAATCCTGAAAAAATACACACAAATTTGCTGCGATTAAGTGATCAATTACTTTGTACATTACTGTATGTAGATGGAGTTAAACCTCACATCAGTGTGTTGGGGATTTGGACCTTGACTTGGGGCCTTTGGTTTTTAACGCAACAAATGCGCGTACACCTTATGCACAAATTTCTTATGTAACCAGAGTTTTTCTTGGATAAGATGAGTTTGAAGCCTGCTTACATTTCAAAATGTTGTCAGTTTTGTATTGTCTGCAGCGAACTCGACGCGTTGAAGCAAAAGTTACAAAAGATAAAATGTGTATGTGACGAGACTATAATACAAATGAAAAAATAAATTGAGGGAGGGGTGGGCGATACAGGGAACTAAGGGTTGAACCGATATAAATTTGTAGAGCGATAACGACCAATGTTTACATATTATGCATATCAACTCTACTGTTGCAACAAGGCTATAAAATAGGGGGGTGTCAGAATCTTAGTCATCTCTATATAGTGCCAGAATAGTCATTTATGGAGTTCTATAAGATGTTGGGTTGGTTATATGGACTCGGAGAAAAGGGGTTTGTACCGATGAACTGACATAAATTAGTGGATCAATGTTGCCATGTAATGCATCGCGACTCTACTAAAGCAGCAATGATATAAAATTGAGGGGGGGGGGCTCTGAAATTATCTCTATAGATGGCACCAGGATTATATAGAAAGGAAAAGCAATTGATATACGTATACAGTATACTATAGTAATACCATAGACATATAAGTACAAGTATCACGAAATAAAATATTACGTAACATGACTATATACCGATGAAAGAAATAAATAAATTGGACCGGGATTAGAGGTTGGGTTGGTTATATGTGGATAATTGGATATGGAATTCATACCGATGAAACGACACAAACTAGTGGAGCGATAAAGACCAATGTTGACACTTAGTCAGGCTACGCGGGGGAAATAGGGGTTGATACGATAGACCGAAATAAATTTGTCGAGTGATAATGACCAATGTTGACTTATAAAGTAACGCGACTGTACTGTCACACAATTATCAGGGTGAACCGGTCAAATATGGACTCTAGTGCCCAATATCGAACAGCTCAGAAAACATTTGCAGGGCCATAAAATTTATTTAACATGGCATCTGCCTTATACAAATCCATTTATGTCGATAAATCTCTTATTTTTCAAAAATTTAAGCTCAGACTATCTGTGTTTGGGATACTTATTTATTCCTAAAATGACAGGGTACAGCACGTAATTATGTTTTAGATCGAAGAAATGATTGTTTTTTTCGATGATAAAATTTAACAAAGGATTTCCCATTAAAATCGATTTATGTCTATGAAACTGTCATTTTTCAAAATTTGAGCTGAAACTTGGTGTATATGTGCGTAATACTACTATATTCTTAAAATGACAGAGTTCAGCGCGTAATTATATTTTAGATCGAAGAAATTGAATTTGTTTTCGATAATAAATTTGCAGCGTGGACAGGTCATCGAGTGCGCTCAATTTGTAAACAAAGTTTTGTCAATAGTCGTTTTGGTCAAACTATCCATTTTTAGACCGGGATAGCAGATCATAATAGTAGCTAAGATGTATTTAGATAGAATTATCAAAAGAATTTGACCGATCAGGGTAGATTTTAAGAGAATCGAGTGGAGAAATCTTGGTGATAATTCCAGAAAATAAAAATGGAGGAGAAACACAATTAAACTACCACAATGCACTTCACTAAACTAGGGGTTCCCAATGGGTTACACATTATTTTCAGTCTATCAGATTATTTATATTTTCAACAACAAGTGACTTTAAGTTTACAATTTCAGCCTGTCCTGACTCTATCGATACGATTTATCACATTTTCAAAAAACATATTGTACACCGGTGGCGTTAACTTTACAATTTAAGCATCTACGTGATTCTATCGGTACGATTGAGTAAGGTACAAATAAAAATATAAAAAAATACACCAGGGGCTCCCAATAGGTGATATATTATTTTCAGGCTATCAGAGTATTTATATTTTCAACAACATATTATTACACCGGTGACTTTAAGTTTACAATTTCAGCCTGTCCTGACCCTATGGATACGATTTATCAAAAACGTATTATACACCGGTGCCGTTAACTTTACAATTTCAGCATATACGTGATTCTATTGGTACGATTGAGTAAGGTACAAAAAATCTCCAAGAATACATTCGCCCTGTCCACCACACAATATCAAAATCACAGAAACTAGATACACCACATGTGGCGTAATAAGATATCTGATATTGCTCATTTGTGAAATACTGGGCAACGGTTTTCTGATTGAGACACATGATGACTGATGTGTCTGCAATGGCACATGGGTGCATAAGGTGTATAGGTCCTCCTAGCCATTGTTTCCACGGTCGATTGAGCTTGATATTGATGCGAGACATGTCGATTGCCCGTGATCCATCCCGTTACTTGCAATGGTACGTTTTTATGGGAGGCCCTTTTCACATTTATTATTTATTTAAGCTCAAATATTTGCGCTTGGTGCGCGAATAACCTCTATCATTTGCGCTTATTTACGCCTAACTGGAAATCATTTGCGCTTAAGAGCAAATAGATCATATTTACGCTTAAGCACAAATAAAAATTAATATACATTGATTCCTCCTTGAATTAATTTAAATGGCACAGGCCTAAACACATCACTAAAGTTGATATAGCCCCACCATATGATGGAAACAATCCCCCAATAACCCCAAGATATTTTATGACCATGGAAATGGTAGAGATCTGTGCAGGATATGTGTCTTTTATATAATATACTATATACTCTGGGATGGAGACACACATTCTTGGGGACAGGGATACTGATATTATGAAAATAGGGGTATTTCCCCTATTTCAAGTCAACAAGCACACCATATGAGGGAAGCAAACCCCCAGTAACCCCTAATTTCCTATATATGGCCATGGAAATGGTATATTTCTGTGCAGGAGATGTCCCTTTAATACAATATACATGAGCCCTGTGAGTGAGGCACCAATTCTTGGAACACCAGGGACAGAGATGCTGATATGCATATGGATTTTTTTCTTCAACTTTCCAGTCTGTATGGGGCTACTGCTATGGGCCCATGGTAATATAATATGAGATGGACTCAATCATTCACATCAGAGGGATGTAAGGATCGCAAATCGCAAATAAATTGATAGACACATATTTGCGCTTAATTGCAAATGGTTGATGCTTAAGCGCAAATAAATAATAAATGTGAAAAGGCCCTCCCATACGTTTTGCTTACCTCATAGGGTTTACTTATTAATTTAAATCAGGGAAAAACCCCTATTTTCATATTATCAGCATCCCTGTATCAAAAGTGCTATCGCAAAAGTCCCAACTATTATATACAGATGATAATATAATACTATCACAAGTCGCTCCAACCAAAACAGAAGATAATACTATTGCGAGTCAGCCATTTTGATAAAGAAGTCTGGCTAGCTCCCCACCCATCCAGACCAATGAAATCAAAAGGTGATATGTCAATAGGAGTTAACGTTAAGTTAGGGATAAACCTATTTATTATCATGGGTGTTTAGTTACATATAACCATGAATTGTGCTTAAGTGCAATTAATAGCGCTTAAGCACAATTCATTATTAAATGTGAATTTGGCCTCCCATAAAAACAACTATCATGGCACTTGGGTCCGTGAAGTTAGCACAACATTCATTCAACATTCGTGTGAAGTTGGCACAACAATCAACATTCGTTCAACATCCGATTTTTTCAACGTGAATGTATTAAGTGGGTCGTATACATAGCATGCACACATATGAATAATTAGAGTATTCGATACTTCGATGCTCATTTTTGAGCAATTTTAACATTCGATTATTCTTGTACATAAATTGTTTGTAACGTTAATGGATTTAGTGGGTCGTATACATGTATATAGCACTCCTATCAAAATGAGTATTGGATACTTTGATGCTCATTTTTGAGGAATTTCAATTCCGGAGGAGAGAGAGGGGCACATCATATATGCATGATCGGATCGGGCCCATATAATGGCATATATGCATGATCGGATCGGGCCCATATAATGGTATATATGCATGATCGGATCGGGCCCATATAATGGCATATATGCATGATCGGATCGGGCCCATATAATGGTATATATGCATGATCGGATCGGGCCCATATAATGGCATATATGCATGATCGGATCGGGCCCATATAATGGCATATATGCATGACCGGATCGGGCCCATATAATGGCATATATGCATGATCGGATCGCGGCGGATCGGGCCCATATAATGGCATATACGCATGATCGCCGCGGCTGATCGGGCCCATATAATGGCATATATGCATGATCGGATCGGGCCCATATAATGGCATATATGCATGATCGGATCGGGCCCATATAATGGCATATATGCATGATCGGATCGGGCCCATATAATGGTATATATGCATGATCGGATCGGGTCCATATAATGGCATATATGCATGATCGGATCTGGCCCATATAATGGCATATATGCATGATCGGATCGGGCCCATATAATGGCATATACGCATGATCGGATCGCGGCGGATCGGGCCCATATAATGGCATATATGCATGATCGGATCGGGCCCATATAATGGCATATATGCATGATCGGATCGGGCCCATATAATGGCATATACGCATGATCGCCGCGGCGGATCGGGCCCATATAATGGCATATATGCATGATCGGATCGGGCCCATATAATGGCATATATGCATGATCGGATCGGGCCCATATAATGGCATATGTGCATGATCGGATCGGGCCCATATAATGGCATATATGCATGATCGGATCGGGCCCATATAATGGCATATATGCATGATCGGATCGGGCCCATATAATGGTATATATGCATGATCGGATCGGGCCCATATAATGGCATATATGCATGATCGGATCGGGCCCATATATGCATGACCGGATCGGGCCCATATAATGGCATAAATGCATGATCGGATCGCGGCGGATCGGGCCCATATAATGGCATATACGCATGATCGCCGCGGCGGATCGGGCCCATATAATGGCATATATGCATGATCGGATCGGGCCCATATAATGGCATATATGCATGATCGGATCGGGCCCAAATAATGGCATATATGCATGATCGGATCGGTCCCATATAATGGCATATATGCATGATCGGATCGGGTCCATATAATGGCATATATGCATGATCGGATCGGGCCCATATAATGGCATATATGCATGATCGGATCGGTCCCATATAATGGCATTTATGCATGATCGGATCGGGCCCATATAATGGCATATATGCATGATCGGATCGGGCCCATATAATGGCATATATGCATGATCGGATCGGGCCCATATAATGGTATATATGCATGATCGGATCGGGCCCATATAATGGCATATATGCATGATCGGATCGGGCCCATATAATGGCATATATGCATGATCGGATCGGGCCCATATAATGGCATATATGCATGATCGGATCGGGCCCATATAATGGCATATATGCATGATCGGATCGGGCCCATATAATGGCATATATGCATGATCGGATCGGGCCCATATAATGGTATATATGCATGATCGGATCGGGCCCGTATAATGGCATATATGCATGATCGGATTGGCCCATATAATGGCATATATGCATGATCGGATCGGGCCCATATAATGGTATATATGTATGATCGGATCGGGCCCATATAATGGCATATATGCATGATCGGATCGGGCCCATATAATGGCATATATGCATGACCGGATCGGGCCCATATAATGGCATAAATGCATGATCGGATCGCGGCGGATCGGGCCCATATAATGGCATATACGCATGATCGCCGCGGCGGATCGGGCCCATATAATGGCATATATGCATGATCGGATCGGGCCCATATAATGGCATATATTCATGATCGGATCGGGCCCATATAATGGCATATATGCATGATCGGATCGGGCCCATATAATGGTATATATGCATGATCGGATCGGGTCCATATAATGGCATATATGCATGATCGGATCTGGCCCATATAATGGCATATATGCATGATCGGATCTGGCCCATATAATGGCATATATGCATGATCGGATCGGGCCCATATAATGGCATATATGCATGATCGGATCGGGCCCATATAATGGTATATATGCATGATCGGGTCGGGCCCGTACAATGGCATATATGCATGATCGGATCGGGCCCATATAATGGCATACATGCATGATCGGATCGGGCCCATATAATGGCATATATGCATGATCGGATCGGGCCCATATAATGGCATATATGCATGATCGGATCGGGCCCATACAATGGCATATATGCATGATCGGATCGGGCCCATATAATGGCATATATGCATGATCGGATCGGGCCCATATAATGGCATATAGGCATGATCGGATCGGGCCCATATAATGGCATATATGCACGATCAGATCGGGCCCATATAATGGTATATATGCATGATCGGATCGGGCCCATATAATGGCATATATGCATGATCGGATCGGGCCCATATAATGGCATATATGCATGATCGGATCGGGCCCATATAATGGCATATATGCATGATCGGATCGGGCCCATATAATGGCATATATGCATGATCGGATCGGTCCCATATAATGGCATATATGCATGATCGGATCGGTCCCATATAATGGCATATATGCATGATCGGATCGGGCCCATATAATGGCATATATGCATGATCGGATCGGGCCCATATAATGGTATATATGCATGATCGGATCGGGTCCATATAATGGCATATATGCATGATCGGATCTGGCCCATATAATGGCATATATGCATGATCGGATCTGGCCCATATAATGGCATATATGCATGATCGGATCGGGCCCATATAATGGCATATATGCATGATCGGATCGGCCCCATATAATGGCATATATGCATGATCGGATCGGGCCCATATAATGGCATATATGCATGATCGGATCGGGCCCATATAATGGCATATATGCATGATCGGATCGGGCCCATATAATGGCATATATGCATGATCGGATCGGTCCCATATAATGGCATATATGCATGATCGGATCGGTCCCATATAATGGCATATATGCATGATCGGATCGGGCCCATATAATGGCATATATGCATGATCGGATCGGGCCCATATATTGGTATATATGCATGATCGGATCGGGCCCATATAATGGCATATATGCATGATCGGATCGGGCCCATATAATGGCATATATGCATGATCGGATCGGGCCCATATAATGGCATATATGCATGATCGGATCGGGCCCATATAATGGCATATATGCATGATCGGATCGGGCCCATATAATGGCATATATGCATGATCGGATCGGGCCAATATAATGGTATATATGCATGATCGGATCGGGCCCATATAATGGCATATATGCATGATCGGATCGGGCCCATATAATGGCATATATGCATGATCGGATCGGGCCCATATAATGGCATATATGCATGATCGGATCGGGCCCATATAATGGCATATATGCATGATCGGATCGGGCCCATATAATGGCATATATGCATGATCGGATCGGGCCCATATAATGGCATATATGCATGATCGGATCGGGCCCATATAATGGCATATATGCATGATCGGATCGGGCCCATATAATGGCATTATGCATGATCGGATCGGGCCCATATAATGGCATATATGCATGATCGGATCGGGCCCATATAATGGCATATATGCAGGGATTGTACCCTGATGGTACCTTAAGTCTACATAGGGCCCATGACTAGCAGCATGTGTGGTTTTCGCTGGCGAATGTTGAACAGAAAGAACATTCAACATTCGTTCAACATTCGTGTGAAGTATGCACAACATTCAACATTCGATTTTTCTTGTACATAAGTTTTTTCTTTAACGTGAATGGATTAAGTGGGTCGTATATATAGCACTCCTATCAAAATTAGAGTATTCGATACTTCGATGCTCATTAGTTCCAGCTTAACCTGAGTTCCTCTTGTGACATCATAGCCGTACAAACACGTCCTCCATCAGTAATTCTTGATGTGTGCATGTCAATTTTATCTATACTAAGTAGGCACAGGTCTGAAAAAATCTTGATATAGTTAGGGAACGTACTTGCTTCAGAAATTTGCCACTGCATGGGAATTAAGGGAACCTTACAATTACAATTTCATGAAGTTGTGGGCTGTAAAAATACCAGGTGTATGTCCAGTTTGACCTTGGTTCACCCAGAGTTGGCCTAAACTACACACATGTTTTTGGACATTCCCAATACATGAATACAGGAAATAAACTTAGAGTTAAATCAAAAGTTTATTTGGACGAAATGCATCACAATCTGTGAAAAAAAAGATTTACAAAACAAATATTTGGAAGAACTCACTCACAATACCCCACGGGGATAAAATGAAAGACAAGACAGTGTGGTTTAGTACAACATGAATGTATAGGTCTTTTATGAATGTTTCTTTGATTCTATATACAAATGAAGGGACAAAATTAACCGAAGAGCATCTTAAAGTGGTACTGTATGTTCCGCTTCGGTATCGGCCTATCGGGTTAATAACACCAAGACATAAGATATCAATGGAATGGTCTTTCAACACTTCCCACAGCTATCCCACATGTTTGCAATCAATGTTTTATCATGTTTCTTGAGATTTGAGGTAGCGTTTGCGCAAAGGGGGGGGGGGTGGTTTTCGGAGAATATTTGCACGCTTTCTGAAACTTTATGGGGAACCCCAAACATCTCGCGAGGTGGTAAATTAAATACTTTGTTACGTTATATCTAGCCATTTCCATGTATTTGGGGTTTGTTGGTACTAAATATTTTTGCCAAAGCTACCAAAAATAAAATATAGCCTTGGTATGTTTAGAGCTCAATTGCCGAGTTGTCATTACTGATTGGCAGAGTTTCCATTGTTGCTTGCAGTGCGTGTATAAAACACATGAAGTAAGCCACATTGGAAGCATTATCTTTGACATTCGAGGAAAAATGGGGACAATGTTTGCAATTTAGGCAGGAGTCTTATTTTTGTGACAAGGATTGGTTACACCATACATGTTATTCCTGGCGCTGTAGGGCGCAGGGACATTCAAAAATGATCGGGCTACTGAGCAAATGTCAAATATATGGTACATGTAGCTACCGATTCATTGAGGCTTAAATACACCAAAATGCCGGTGGTATCTATTGGGGGGGGGGCGAAAAGGCTCATTTATCAGAGTTTTCATGCTCATCGGCAGATGTTCAAGCTCATCGGCAGATGCATCGATTACACGGTGTGTCTGTGGCAATTTAATTTGCTATGAAAATCAAATTAATAAACACAACCAAATCAATGAATGAGTGTGTATAAAAGTGGGGACTATTGATTTAAACTTAACAACTGGGTACTTATTCAAATATCCAGACACTTGTGTTGATTATCACTATAAATTAGGGACATGTCCAAAAATGGCTACAAGAACATTAAGTTAATTTGACTATTTCAAGCATAAATATCTCACTATCTCACTGCATGCAAATTTTCAAAAGACAATCAATGAGTGAGCCCATATTATCTTAAAAGGTTCCATATGATTATAGCATTTGTTTATCGCAAGTTAGTTCAAATATTATAGAAATTGTAGCATACCTTCAAGGCCAAGAGTTGCTTTAAGTTAATATTAATCAGAGAGAAGTATACATGTCATTTAGAAATCTACTTCCCAATGAACAATACATATGTGGCAATTTAATTTGCTATGAAGAAGATAAAATTAACAAACACAACCAAATCAATGAATTACAGTGTGTAAGAGTGGGGACTGTGGATTTAAACTGATCTGGGAACTTATCTAAATCACTATACATTAGAGACATGTTCCAAACCGGCTACAAGAACCTTACTAGTAAGTTAACCCTTTACCCAACAGAAGGGCCATGTGCCAATGCATTCTCTTATATATGCGAGTCGACCATAGGTCGCCTCGCATATACTCGACTTGCTAGGTTCTCTGCCGTCCATCCAACGTTATGCATGTCCCGGCTATGGGAAAATTGTCGCATATATCCAGCCCATAAAAAATCATATCTACTTATTGCACGCCTTATTTGTATCCTGGAAACAAATGAGGAAACCTGCGTATTATGTGACAACAAACATACAGATCTTGTAAAACATGCCTTAATTGAATGTTCTTCCATTTGCGACGATCGAAATACCTTTGAATTCGAGCTACTGAACTTGTTTGATGTAGATATTTATATGCAGTATGACAAACTGGATGTAGAATCCAAAACGCGCGTTCTACTTACAGGTCTACATGACAATATATATTGTTCGTCCGAAGAAGAAAATAAACTAATAGACTTTTTCGTGAACAAAGCTGCATTCCTCTGGAGAGTATATGTTGATCGACTGACGCCAAGTCCTGACTAGGTCTCCCAAACCTTCATATAAAATCTATCATAGCATGCAGTTATATGCGTGTTCGTAATATCTGTGTATTGTTTTACCAGTAGGTACATTTGTCTGTATGTACGTCTGCCGTTTGTTTGTTTGTCTCGTATGCCTGCTTGTCTGACTGTCGTCTGTATGTCTGTAAGTACGATATGGCTATATACATGAGCGGTGCTGGGGGGAATGGTCGGCTCCGAGTCGGTAAGACTGCACAAAGGCATTGGCGTTTGTGGGTCTTCCAGAGAGAGAGATCCCTGATTTGGGTCCAACTCCGGCTTGGTCGTCTCGGAGTATGCTATTCCTCTGTCTGTAAGTACGATATGGCTGTAGAATGGAATGTCTACTTTATATAGTGCATGAGTGTGTATATGTGCATGTGTAGTTAGTTCATCATACATATTGAGACATGTGTTGTTAATATGTTTGTAATCTTAAATTTCTTATACACTGTATTATGTACCAAATTGTGTTTGTTCTCATAATATTAACATTTATATATGAATCTCCATACATGGAGGATAATAAAGATATATATATATATATATATATAAGAGAATGCATTGGCTTAACACATTAAAAATTATAAAATTGTTAAAGAATGTAAGAAAAAATGGTAAAAAGTGTTAAAAAAGATTTTTTTAGGCCAATGCATTCTCTTATATATGCGAGGCGACCTATGGTCGACTCGCATATATAAGAGAATGCATTGGCACAGGGCATAACTGTAACTATCACAATGTGGCCAAGGAGCCGGTTCCAATGATATCCATATTTGTATGGTTCTACTGAGACAGACCGAAGATATTTTAGGCTGCTGAAGCTTTATTTGGCCGGTTTTTGCCGTTTTGTTGGTAAAGGGTTAATCTTTTCAGAGAGGAGCATGTATTCATTTAGAAATCAACTTTCCGCTGAATACATTTGTGGCATTGTAGTTTGTGGTAAAGAATGTTTAATGATAATCAACTTAAAAGTTCCCAGTTGTTAAGTTTAAATCAATAGTCCCCACTTGTAAACACTGTATTCATTGACTTGGTTGTGTTTGTTAATTTTAGAGACATGTCCGAAATGGCTACCGGGTACAAGCACATTAAGTTAATATTTATCAGAGAGAAGTATACATGTCATTTAGAAATCTACATCCCAATGAACAATACATATGTGGCAATTTAATTTGCTATGAAGAAGATACAATTAACAAACACAACCAAATCAATGAATTACAGTGTGTAAGAGTGGGGACTGTGGATAGCTTAACTGGGAAGTTATTTAAATATCCAGACACTTTTGTTGGTTATCACAAACTATAATTTAGAAACATGTCCGAAAATGGCTACAATAATCTCAAATTAATCCTTTCAGAGAGCAGCATGTACTTCATTTAGAAATCAACTTTCAACTGAATTCATTTGTTACATTGTAGTTTGTGATAAAGAATGTAATAATGATAATCAACTTAAATGCCTGGAGCTTTGGATAAGTTCCCAGTTGTTAAGTTTAAATCCATAGTCCCCACTTGTACACACTGTATTCATGGACTCGGTTGTGTTTGTTAATTTTAGAGACATGTCCAAAAATGGCTACAAGAACATTAAGTTAATATTTATCAGAGAGAATCATACACATCATTTAACAAGAGCACGCCGTCGGGGCGTGTGCACAATATGCCCTTACTGGAGTAAAGTGGGGTAAGGTTTAATTCATTCGTTTGAAACTTGGTTCAGTTCACTCGATTCAATCTAAAGTTATCATCTGGAAACCGCATATCAGGTCAAATGTGAGTCGAAAAAGGGACATAACGCAGTCAAAATCATGCGGACAAAACCCATTATTAAAGGTACGGTTGGCCTTGGCGGTGGGTATCCTGTGAAAATATTTCCAACCGTCAAAAACCGCCACAAACAGAAAGAACATCAAAATGTAGACAGACTTTGTCCGTATACAAATAAGAAATATCGCATAAACAGTATGTTATTGCATATGGTTGACCATTGTTATGTAAACAGAAGCATAAAAAGTTACTTTTCTGGTGTTTGTTTATATTATGATGGTAAACATAAAGAGCGTTATTTGTGGGTGAATTCCTGATATGGAACTAATAAAGAGCGTTTATGCCATTTGTGTGTGATTAGCCAGTAGCATTGTGCTGTCTTCTGTAACACAATCAGGCTCTTGCTTAGGTACAATATAGTAGGTCTTTATGATAACATGCTGTTTACGCGATGGTCATGGTATATATGAACGAAACTATATGCGTTTTACTGTTTTTTCTGTTTTCGGTGATTGGACAACTAAGGCCTCACGTGCCTTTAACTTGATCTGTATTTTGGGGTGATAAACTGACATACCGAATTTGGTTCAGTTCACTCGATTCAATCTTAAAGTTATCATCCGGAAACGACAAATCAGGTGAAATCTAAGTCGAAAAAGGGGCATAACTCTGTAAAAATCATGCGGACGAAACCCATATAAAAATTGATCTGTATTTTCCTATGTAACATACCAAATTTGGTTCAGTTCACTCAATTCAATCTAAAGTTATCATCCGGAAACCGCAAATCGGGTAAAAACTAAGTCGAAAAAGGGGCATAATTAAGTCAAAATCATGCGGACGAAACCCATATTCGAACTTGATCTGTGTTTTGGTGTGGTAAACTGTTAACATACCAAATTTGGTTCAGTTTACTCGATTCAATATAAAGTTATCATCCGGAAACCAAATACGGACGGACGATGGACGGACAACCCATTTCCATAATACAACCTTTTTTTTCAAAAGGGCGTATAAAAATCTACTTACCAATGAACAATACATCTGTGGAAATTTAATTTGCCATGAAGATTATAAAATTATCAAACACAACCAAATCAATGAATTACAGTGTGTAAAAGTGGGGACTATTGATTTAAACATAACTAGGAACTTATCTAAATCACTATACATTAGTGACACGTCCCGAAATGGCTACAAGAACCTTAATTTAAGGCCATACAAAATACGTTGTCTGTTTCTCAGATAAAAAATTTCTCAAGTTGAGCAGACAGGCAGGTTTATATTTTTAGTATTTATGACTGAATATCAGTGGCAGCCGCAGGCATGGGTTTTCTTGCTAAATTTAATACTGACAACTAGTGTGCAGGACTGCAGGTGGCTTTTTAACCAATAACTAATCAGTGTTAAGTAAAAAGTTTTGTTTATAATATTAAATTGGTAACTGTTTTTATTATTATTAAACATAACATTATAGACTACTTTAACCTATGCAGATTCCATGTAATATTCTTAAAGTATTAGCCAACAAATTATAATACAGTAGAACTGTAGAATGTCGATCACACAAACGTCGATCTCTCGACCAGTTTTCCTATTAACCCTTTACCCAACAATCCGGCCAAAACCGGCCAAATAAAGCTTCAACAGCCTAAAATATCTTCGGTCTGTCTCAATAATACCATACAAATATGGATATCATTGGAACCGGCTCCTTGACCACATTGTGATGGTTACAGTTATACCCTGTGCCAATGCATTCTCTTATATATGCGAGTCGACCATAGGTCGCCTCGCATATATAAGAGAATGCATTGGCCTAAAAAAAAACTTTTTTTAACACTTTTTACCATTTTTTCTTACATTCTTTAACAATTTTATAATTTTTAATGTGTTAAGCCAATGCATTCTCTTATATATGCGAGGCGACCTATGGTCGACTCGCATATATAAGAGAATGCATTGGCACAGGGCCGTTCTGTTGGGTAAAGGGTTAAGCCTATAGTTTCTGACTTCGTTCTCTCGTAGTTCGATCTCTCGACAAGGATTTGAGCCCCGTATGTTGGAATTGTCGCTTAGAGCCTTGACTTTGCTTTGCAACTTATCTACTGCTAGTACAAGCAAATACATCCCACCCGTTAAGCAGCTGACAAACTACAAGAGGGATATCAACCAGGTTTACATCTCCTTGTGTGCGAAATATGTGTCATGGAAAATAATCCGGAAAATGTTAGAATACAAAATCACGTTTCCAATAGAAATATTTTATTTTTGGGAGCAATAAAAAGGAGCTAAATTGGGAGGAATTTCTAGGGCGGGCAGGCAGGTGTGAGAAACAAACTACTTAATTTGCCTAATTTTTTCAGAGAGGAGCATGCACTTCATTTAGCAATCAACTTTCAACTGAATACATTTGTGACATTGTAGTTTGTGGTGAAGAATGCATAATGATAATCAACTTAAATGCCTGGAGCTTTGGTTCTGTTTTGCACACAGGGGTCTGTAACGCGCTCCACTGTCCGCCCCCTTTTGCGCTGCCCATATACGCCGCTTCTATATATGTGCCTGCTTCATGCTAATGGTAGTATAATCGACACAAGGGTAACTGTAGATATTCACCCTTTTAACAGTGTTCGGACAAATTTAGCCCATTCACCCAACTAATGCTAACGATATAGCCACGGATGTATCGGCGAAGAATTCATCTTTCAATCAATACCACAAACTCCCATCAGAACCATTCATATACATAGCATTTGATAAATTTAGTAGAAACAGACAATCACCGCTCAGTATTAGAATCGAGGTCGTGGCTATATCGTTAGCATTAGTGGGGTGAATGGGCTAAAAGGGGGTGGACAGTAGCGCACGTTACAGGCCCATGTGGTTTTGCCTTATAAGTTCCCAGTTGTTAAGTTTAAACCAATAGTCCCCACTTGTACACACTGTAATTCATTGACTTGGTCGTGTTTGTTAATTTTGGGGACATGATACAAGAACCTTAAATTAATATTATCAGAGCGAAGCATGCATGTCATTTAGAAATCTACTTTTCAATAACAATACTTCTGTGGCAATTTAATTTGCTGTGAAAAAGATAAAGTTAACAAACACAACCACACCAATGAATTTGTGTGTAAAAGTGGGGACTGTTGATTTAAACTTAAGAACTGGGAACTTATCCAAAGCTCCTGACACTGTTGTTGATTTGTAGGCCTATTGTACATTAGAGAAAATAGCCACAAAAGCCTTAAACATATTTCTCAGAGAGAAACTTACTATCAGTTTAAAGACCCATCTCCTAATGAGTAAAAAAAAACTCTGGCATTATAATAGTATTGTCATGTCAAAATAAACCAACACAGTCTGTGAAGAACAGCATCAATTATTATTATTTTAATATTCATAGATTTTGGCCATTCTGACCTTCTTTGGTGGAAATCTATACAAATTACATGCTTTTGATGTGAGTGAATTTTATGATAACAGTTCTAAAGCTGAATTTGTAGTGAACGTAAGTTGTGCTATAATGTGGTAAATTCAACATTAGAACTGTATTGTAAATTTCACTCACATCGAAAGCATGTAATTGATATACATTTCCACCAAATTCCACCAGAAACATTTAATTTAAATTCTGCATCTCCATAATCTGTGTACACAGTTTAGGGAAAATTTAATAGCCTGACTTACAGTATGAGACTCTCCAGTCTGCATTCTAAATTATCTAATCATTATTTATATTGAGACATGCAGACCTTTGGATTTACTAACAGACAATGTTCATCAAACATTGTGCTTACTGAGGTATTAAAGCTGGGATAGAAAAGATCAAACCTATCTTAACTTGATACTTTCTGCTCACGATTATCTAAAATTCACTTCCAGTTCCATATGCATTAGAGCAAACATGCCATTCAATGGTAATCATAAGGAAGACTATTAAAACACATAATGACCCTGAGAAATAAATCCCTTTTTCTGACCACGTAAAAAACTGATCAAAGAGATCAGAAAAAGTAAGTATTTCTCATGTTTATTTAGTGTTTCTTAGGCTTAACCTTAAATTTCTCAGACGTTAGGTTTTTCTCAGGTGATCCTATTTCAGACGATATGTAATTCTCAGGTGATCCTTGACAGTCCTCCACGGTCTAGTAGATCAACTTTCCTGAAGATCTTTATCAATAAGTTGTTTCCCAGGGAGTCAACGGTTCATTATTGCATTAGCAAAGTAAGTTCCGACCGTTTTTTCTGTAGTCATCCACTTTCTTCTTTAGTAGTTTTGTGTGATGAACTGGCCTTCTCTGTGATTACAGATGCTGAGGTAGTGTTATGATTATCTGCATCTGAACTATATCCATCATTCTCATCATCTGAGGCATCCACCCGGTCCCCGGCATCACACTGCTCTTCGACTAAGTCATTACAAACTTCAATCTCGCCCAAAGTTTTACCACGAAAACTGGAAAGACTTCCCTGATCAGCTGCCAGCATAATTTTTGACACTTTGGCAACCTGCATGACATTACTGGGAAGTCTATAGTGATTTCTGTCAATTGCTAAGTTATGCCCTAAAAATATTTAAAAAAAATTATTTAAATTTTTTTTTTTAATTTAATATCAAAATAAAATAACAAAATTAGAGCCAGGCGGTTTTTCCAGGAAAACCACCGGAAACAGACTTTTTGTTGTTGATAGGCCTAAGGTCTGGTCACAATGTGATTTTTGACGATCTTTACAAATGCCCCGGTCATGAGTGAGCACAATTAATGGAACGGGAGGATTATATTTGGACATCTTATTGGTACTATTAGTGCGAACAGTACAGGGGTTTGTTGATTCCGCCAGTCTCAGCAAATGCTGTGACATCAGAGATTAGGTCACTGAAGTTGACCAAGTGCACATCCGGATAAATCATTTTCACAATGTTCGGTGAATACTCTATATTGATCAAGCTTCACGATTATGCCAGATGTCTGAAGTATTGAATTAGCACATGTGACAAATCCGAAATCCCACACTTGTGATACTGGTACTATGTTAGATATGTTCTCGCAATAAAACAGATATATTTCATTTTTTTTGTATCAAATTTATTAGATCAGAAATGATAACAAATACCGGTGCCCCGAATAATCTGACGTATATATAGCTAAAGTTCCGGACATCTGCTCACATTTAATCCTACCGCGGTACACAAAAATGAACCTGTTTCTACTCAGAATCATGTTTGAAAAATGAGTTTACCGTAAAAATAATTCGTAGATAGGATACTGCAGAGTATATGTTTATGATCAGAAGGTTCATTATTAAATAAAGTGTGATATAATGGACTGTATTTCCTGCATGTCTGCATATTTTCTGTGAAAAACGACAGGCCGATCACGATTGGCAGATGTTTAACCCATACCTTGGCGATACCGATTAGCTATAACTGATAATTGGTCAAAGATATGATCACAGTAATACATATACCAGTACTTAAACCTAAAATCAAAACATAAAATAATTTGTCTTTTAAAGAAGGGGTTAAAGTATTTGGGGTGGGGGAATTGTTTTAATTCTCAAAACTCTGTCCCTATTCACAGAAGGACCTCTCCCTGTGAGATCCAATGGTTTAGCCATTAGTCAATTTAACAGATAGGATAAACAATTATTCAGCCAGCAGGTTGTTTATCTTTACCTTCATACAACCACCCCATAGAGCTCTGTAACATACTATGTCATCACTCAATTAATAACAGATTTCGCTTGGAATGAAATCTATTAAAGGTACTCTCATACAATCTGGATATTGGACGTTCACATGGCAATTTATTGATATCATTATTTATATTATATGCAACTATTGCAATAAAATCTTCATATTTTCAAAACAAGACATCACACCTAATTAATGATATACAACTAGAACAAATAAGTGTCAATCACAAATTTTTTTTTTTAATTAAATAACATTTTTATTATTATAAAAGATTTTAAATATTTAAATTGAGCGAGGAAATTCAATCTAAAAAAATGGGTCATAATTCCTTTAAAATAAATCGGATCAAACCCATATTCGAAATTGATCTGTATTTTGGGCTGAAAATCTCACATACCAAATTTGGTGTCAATCAGATAAAAAATTTGTGAGTTATGGCAGCATGAGTAAAAAAAAAGGGCCATAATTCTGTAAAAAAAAACTTTGATATTCGAACTCCAACTGTATTTTGGGATGTGAAACCTATATACAAAATTTGGTTTCGATCAAATAGAGAATGTTAGAGTTATCGCATAATGCCTAAAGTGTCTACGGACGGACAGACAGATGGACGGATGTACAGATGGACAGACGAACGACGAGTGGTCAATGCGGACATTGACACTATGTGTACCATACTATGGTATAGGTATACGGTACATAGAAAGTTTTATCTCATGCAGAGTACAAGAAAAATATACCAAACCTGGTGTGCCCCTTTAATATTTCTATTCATATTTGTAATCAATTGAAATCAATGTCAAAAATAGCATAAACATTCCATCTATGATATTTTGAGTTGAGAAACTCACAAACAAAATTTTGGTTCTTATCAGTTGAAAAATTGTTAATTTATCGAAGCATGCATGAATTCTATGTCAAGACTATATAACCAATTTAGAATTACATCAATATCGATAATACGTGTGTGCTATCTCGCAGATGTCCAAATATATAACTAGGTATTGTTTTGTTTATAAAAATAAAATATGTGAATTGACTTGAGATACCTGAAATTGAACACAATGGCTGGTAGTAATATAGGCAATCGCGTTAAACTTTCATACCCGGGGGTATATGGGAGGCCAAATTCACATTTATTAATAATTGCGCTGAAGCGAAATCCAGCTTGATTCATATATATTGCCACAAGCATACACCCCTGAATAGATAGGTTATTCCATTATCATCAATTCATATGGGATATCCACCAATTGCGTTTCAGCGCAATTCAATTGCGCTGAAGCGCAATTCAAAATTAATTGTGCTGAAGCGCAATTGAATTGCGCTGAAGCGCAGTTAATTTTTCACATACTACTCAAGCAATTCAATTGCGCTTCAGCGCAATTATTATTATTTATTATTATTAATGTTGGGTTGAATAGGTGCAGGGAGAAATTTAACTGGTATCGCATCGCAATTTGCTTCCCAAATTTGGATAATAGATATGCAATTTGGTATGAATTTTCTATGATTTCAGAACAATGCTACATGTATCTAATTATGTCATTATGAGGTTATTTGCTAATCAAAATTTCAAAAGTTGCTCCCTGAATAGGTTGGTTATTCCATTATCATAAATTCATATGCAATACCAACCAATTGCACTTCAGACTGCTTCCTTGCCTCTTATCATGAGTATTATGAGTCAACAAAGGACAGTAAACAATCATGAGAGCACCCATACCTTTCACATTAAGGGCTGAGAGGATAATATCAAATGATTTATGGACGGAGTCATTTTATATTCGTTTAAAACCACATCTCAGAAAATTCTTTAGAAGTCTTCAGTCACATCAGAAGGAATAAAGGCAAGGATACTAAGTTTCCCCTGCCGCACCACATAATAGCGTTCCCTTCTGGGCGACTCACAAAACATTTCCTTCTGTTTTAGTCGATGCGACTCTCGATAGCATTACCTATATGTATTATCAGGGTAACTTGCGACACCGGTACCTTCTGTTTTAGTCGGGGCAATGATAGCTTTAATATAAGCTGTATGAATCGGGCCGACTCGTGATAGCGTTGCCTTCTGTATTAATCAGGGGGACTCACGATAGCATATTTCCTTCTGCTTTAGTCGGTGCTACTCGTGATAGCATTACATTCTCTATTAATCGTGAAACTCGCAATAGAATTTGCTTCTGTTTTAGTCGGGGCTACTCATAGCATTATCTTCTGTTTTAGTTGGGCCGACTCGCGATATCATTATCTTCTGTATTAGTCGGGGTGATTCACTTTTGGATTATCTTCTTTATTTGTTTGGGCTACTCTCGATAGGATTGATTAGTCATGGTGACTTGCAATAGCATTAAATATTATGTTCTGTTTTAATCAGGCCAACTCGCGATAGCATTTTAGTCGGGGTAACTTGCGATACCAGTATATACTTTCTGTTTTAGTCAGGGTAACTCATGATACCATTAACATCTGTATGAATCGGGGCGGATCCTGATGGCATTGGCATTGCCTTATGCATTAGTCAGGTCAGGGAGAACCCAAAATCGATGTACTAAACCTCGATTTGTGTATGAAACCTCGATCGAGGTTCTTCGAGACCATGTGACCACTGGTGATATAATGTGGAGTATTTCATCTTACACCTAAGGGAGGCCAAATTCACAATTAATAATTAATTGTGCTTGATTGCGCTTAAGCACAATTAGTTATTAAATGTGAATTTGGCCTCCCATATGGGGTAAACATAACAATACATTTAATCAGAATCGGGGCGGCTCCTGATGGCATTGCCATTGCCTTATGCATTAGTCAGGTCAGGGAGAACCCAAAATCGATGTACTAAACCTCGATTTGTGTATGAAACCTCGATCGAGGTTCTTCGAGACCATGTGACCACTGGTGATATAATGTGGAGTATTTCATCTTACACCTAAGGGAGGCCAAATTCACATTTAAAAATTAATTGTGCTTGATTGCGCTTAAGCACAATTAGTTATTAAATGTGAATTTGGCCTCCCATATGGGGTAAACATAACAATACATTTAATCAGATCTGACAAGTACATCTATTTAGCAAGTACAACTATGATGTCCAGACACATGGTCAACGCCATAAAAAGCACATTCTCAGCTACATATTATTTCATTGACAATCCGTGATGCCCAATATTCTATAAACCAGCCCAGCTTAAATAGAGTTGCCTCCCTGGCAATATATGCCCAGCTGACGTTTACGAAAAACATGCGCAGTTATGTTTACGGACTACATGTACGAAATAAAATAAAATAAAATACACACGTAGTTATGTTTACGAATTACGAAATCAAATTAAATAGAATAGAACATTGAATATATTCACACTGAATGTATTTACTTTTTATTCCAATGATGACTTGGAATTTGAGTGTTCCTACAACGACTGACTCGTGTTTTGGGTGTGCTGCCAATGTGTTTCTGGTACGAAATGTGTCATACTTTTATCTGAACTCTGATGTCTGTGTAACAAGTTTTTGTTGTTGTTAATACTTTGTTTTCGGTCGACATTGCTTACCTTCGGCGATCACACAAAGCGTACTTTACCCACAGGCACTTGGAACTAGGTCTCAAAAGACCAAAATGATGTTTTTTTTATGAAATGTCACTATTGGAAATCAATTTGGGCTTTTGTCAGTTCTGGAACCTAGTTCCAAGCGCCTGCATGTGCTGTAAATCTGTAGTTAGTTGCATCATTGGCATTCATTGCAATGTCACCCATGTCTACCTTCTAATGTTTATCAACAAAATACAAAAAGATGATCTGATGATCTAACTACTATAGCTATAGGATACTACGAAATTACCGTAGGTAACTTAAAATTGTCTTTACACATACAAACTTCAAACTCAAATTTTGAAGAAAAAAAAAATATGTATTTGTACTAGAACTTACATGGGTCAACTGTAATTTCATCACATAAAACTTGTTCCCAATACAGCATACTGGGCCTGGCATTATTATTACTGGGAAGTATAAAGCTCTGTACTTGAGTTATTTCATACCATTTCAATTTTCATTGTAAAATTTACCACTAAGCTCTGAGCTTTGGTAATGGTAACAAACAAACTAACATGTAATAACATGGTACCGGTTGCCTATGTCACTGTGTGGACGCATATAGATTAGTAAATAGGTACCACAAAGGCATTACAGTGTAGCCTGTCATAAAGACTAAAGTTGATAAACATGCATGCACTAAGTCTATTGCCTTGAAAAGTTGAGTAGGCCTACAATTCACTGCCTTTATTAGTGAGTCAGGGGAAGATCTACCACCCAGCGCACGCCCCGCTATTCTTGCCAGTTCAGTGGATTATCGCGAATATCGGGTAAAAATCACTGCCAACCACAGAAACTGGAAGCGTTACTTGTAAATAAATTTAAATAAACGAAAAATATCTATAAAATAATTCACAAGAATGGAAACGGGTGTTTTCAAACTGATATATGTATGATTGTGTAACAATTGTTTTTGTGACCTATTGTAAATATTGTATATATGTTATAGCATGTTTCGCCTTAATTGACGACTTTGCAATAAACAATCAAAACTAATTTTGAAATTATGAAAAACACCCATGTCAATTTAGAAATAATGTCTGATGGAAATGTCTGGGCCGTACATTGATGTCAATAGTGAGTATTTATGACTATAAGTGGTCTGTTAGTAAAAAAAAAATCACGACAGTTTCATTGCGTGCCACGTGCGGGAACACATAAGTTGGAATCACTGACTTTTAATTGTATGCCATTTTTAGAAAATATTTGAGGTTATAGGCATCAGGTTTCTAATGCCTATAACCTCAAATATTTTCAAAAAATGGCATAAAAGTCAGTGATTCAAACTTCGGCAATCTCACACGACTTCCCCGTCAAGTTTATTTTGGGCTGAAGTTTGTTTTAAAGAAAACCAAAGCGAGACCACGTGGCCGGGAGATGTTGACATTTATTTTTTCAGCATGGAATCTGAGTATTAAATTGATTCCTTATTAATAATTATGAATTACAATTAATATAGGAGCATGACGTATAATATAAAAACATAGTGCATGTGTAACATTCACTTGTGCTTGTAATGGATAGTGGATTAAGCCGTGTTAAACCATCAAAGAGATCTCACTGAACATCGATCGTGAGTAAACTAATTCAATTTACACGGCATTTATGACTGTATTTCCGCTGTTTGTTTTATCTTGATAGAAACTGCGCACCTGGCCAAAACCCAGCGAGCAGGACTCTGCGCGTCTACATTTTCTAAAAATGAAAGTCTGCGAAAGTGCCCGAATTGCACTCGGGCGTTTCCGCAGATCAGTTTGAAAACACCCGTTTCCATTCTTGTGAATTATTTTATAGATATTTTTCGTTTATTTAAATTTATTTACAAGTAACGCTTCCAGTTTCTGTGGTTGGCAGTGATTTTTACCCGATATTCGCGATAATCCACTGAACTGGCAAGAATAGCGGGGCGTGCGCTGGGTGGTAGATCTTCCCCTGACTCACTAATAAAGGCAGTGAATTGTAGGCCTACTCAACTTTTCAAGGCAATTCGGGCACTTTCGCAGACTTTCATTTTTAGAAAATGTAGACGCGCAGAGTCCTGCTCGCTGGGTTTTGGCCAGGTGCGCAGTTTCTATCAAGATAAAACAAACAGCGGAAATACAGTCATAAATGCCGTGTAAATTGAATTAGTTTACTCACGATCGATGTCCAGTGAGATCTCTTTGATGGTTTAACACGGCTTAATCCACTATCCATTACAAGCACAAGTGAATGTTACACATGCACTATGTTTTTATATTATACGTCATGCTCCTATATTAATTGTAATTCATAATTATTAATAAGGAATCAATTTAATACTCAGATTCCATGCTGAAAAAATAAATGTCAACATCTCCCGGCCACGTGGTCTCGCTTTGATTTTCTTTAAAACAAACTTCAGCCCAAAATAAACTTGACGGGGAAGTCGTGTGAGATTGCCGAAGTTTGAATCACTGACTTTTATGCCATTTTTAGAAAATATTTGAGGTTATAGGCATTAGAAACCTGATGCCTATAACCTCAAATATTTTCTAAAAATGGCATACAATTAAAAGTCAGTGATTCCAACTTATGTGTTCCCGCACGTGGCACGCAATGAAACTGTCGTGATTTTTTTTTTACTAACAGACCACTTATAGTCATAAATACTCACTATTGACATCAATGTACGGCCCAGACATTTCCATCAGACATTATTTCTAAATTGACATGGGTGTTTTTCATAATTTCAAAATTAGTTTTGATTGTTTATTGCAAAGTCGTCAATTAAGGCGAAACATGCTATAACATATATACAATATTTACAATAGGTCACAAAAACAATTGTTACACAATCATACATATATTAATATATAATATGATAAATGTATAGATATATCGTAATATGTATTATAATATCTTATATATATTATATTATAATTTAATCCTTTATAATATCATTATCATAATATTTTGCCTGAAATAATTATTCACGGATATAAATAATGCACCTAATCACACGTTTTTCAATTTGGAATAATCGGCTCAGTCATATTTTAATTTTCTTGATGCCAATTTGATAAAAATACTAACTTTTTTCAGTAATAGTTGATTTTCCAAAGATAATAGTCTTTCGATTTTTCTTTCGTAGGATTCTCCCAGTAATATTTCGGGATATAGTCTGCTCGAATTATCTGTAGTTCGTTGCAAATAATAATAAAATGGTATTCATCACCCGTGCCATCACCGCAAATATCACAGGTTTTGTCACCATTATCCACAGATTTAGATTTCCATCTTGTATATTCGACAGGCAGTTTTATATTTGCGGTTCTAAATTTTAGCAAAATGTTAGCTAAGTGAGCCGGTAAGGAACTTAGATAGCGACCCATGCCCGGCCTCGTTTTAATACTCATATAAAAACGTGCTCTAGATGAGTTTGCATTCTGCATTTCAGTAAATAGTTCTGTTGTGTGTCGCTCAATAAGCTCTGATTTTATATTTATAATTTCAGCCTTTGTTAAACCTGACTGATTTGTCCATACTCTTTCTATGTTAAAGACCAGCTGAATAATACAATTAATTTAGCTCCAAACATATCTAAATATGTCTTAACTCATGCTAAATAAGGTTTATAACATGTATCCTTTCCATTTTGTTCACATTTTTACAAAAAAAGTACTATTTCCAGACATTTGAATAAAACGGCTTCTTTGTTTACAATAGTCATTTTTGAATCGGGTGTTTCCGTCGCGACTCGGAAATGACGTCACCGAGGGTACAAAGACGGAAGAAATTTTATGCGCCGTTTTTAAAATCACGTATTTTGAAATCGTCTTATTTTATTGTTGTTTATTTTTTTGAAGAATAAAACGTAGCCATAAATGTTCAAGTGGCACAAGAATTAATGCAGCCATTCAACAACAGTGGACGGCGTTTGTCCACAACGAGAGTTTGGAAATTGGAATGGGCTGTCACAATACAGCTGCTTGTGTTCCAAGCACTTTGAAGAAGGATCTTTCACAAATATTGTGAAATGCAAGCTTAGCTGGGACATACAAAAGTGTGATTCACATTGTCAAACAAACTGTTATCTACGTGAATACCGGTACCAATAAACACCCATGCACTCACGGTCCTTGTGGGGGGGGGGGGGGGTATCAGTAGTCTAGTAGACCTACGGCTACGTCGTAGTACATGGATCATACATGAGGATTTACTTTCGGCGATGTGTGAATCGTCATTTGTTCTACTCAAGCGTGAATACATAAATCGGCACCTTGACAATACAAAATGTCAGCTATGCATGACAATATGCAAAATTAAGCATGATTTACAAGGCTACCAATCAACAATCTGTGTAATATAAGTGACTGTTAGAACTACGTTAATTCTAGTCTAACGTGACGTAAACATCGATTAGAACCTGAACTTGAAATGTAATGATTCAATGAAAATCATTAGTAAGTCTACTCACCAGATTGAATGTTTCGAATAATTAAAATCCAATACGAATCACCAATGTATTAATCCATTTGTGAAAGCATATAAATGAAATCAGACGAAAAAGTACCGCACTGCATCCACGTGTTACGAGCTGTGTCGATCATGTCAGTTTGTCACGATTTTTCGCCAATATTTCCACCAACAAAACATAAATTCCTTGTATTCCAATCGAATTGTTCAGAGAAATTCTTGACGGTACTTCGAATTATATACATGGCTACGAATTTATATGACTACATCAGCCATTAAGCAGTAACCGAGCATTAACAAACTGGTATTTGAACTATAAACACAAACAAATATTATGCAGGTGATGTGACCTATACATCTGACCTAACCTCAACGTCATACACGTGCGTGTGCATATCCATACTCGACAATAATGTGTCTAAAGTTGACTATGAAACACCTACTATCGTAAAAGATAGATCAATTATGGAATTATGTTACCTTTTAACATGCCTCAGTCCACTGTATATGGGTATTATTTTTAAAATAAGAACAGCAATCGCGAGGGACTATTTTGTTATTGCGAACGTAGCTTGCGTAAAATATCGTTCGATTTGTGATCAAAGCGCAGTACCGTAGGCCTAGTAAGTACTACGTTCGTCATATGCACAGGAACGCCCACATTTCCACCGAGTGTGGTAGATATAGGCCTATATAGGCCCTAGATAGTTGGTCCGTGTGGAGATTGTGCGTTACTGGTCTTGATTCATTTGAAACAATAAATTGAATAAACATAATACATACTGAAAATAATATATATACGTACGCCTTTTGCGGTTTTTGTTTTGTTGACAGATTGTCAAAAGATGTGTTTTATATGATAATCTAAAGGCCATGCATGATACTTCATTTAGACTTCAGGTCAGTATCGGTACGTAGACAGCAGTTTGGAAATTCTTGATAGTATAAAATGTTTGATGTTTCACACCTATACCTACCATTAGTGACCAGATATTCTCAATGAGAACTTGGGTGTCTATATAAAGCCAGTTGAAAAAATTTAAACATAAAGAGCATTTAATTGGAGGATTATAGGGCCTACTAGTAATGGAATATATAGGTCAAGCTTTTGCCGATTTCTGCTCACTATGTTCATGACTGACTAGACGAAATAATTACATACCAACAAATATAATACCCATGCAGTATCGTGAATATCAAGTTAAAACATAATTGTTTATTTAATCATGGAGCTATCTACTTGTGATATGCAGTTTCTGCATAAATGGTGAAAGGATGTGTCTCCCCCCCCCCCCCCCCCCCGCAATTAACTGATTGACACAACATAAGTTGAAAATTATACGTAACCACATACAGGCTGAACTGTCTAACTGTTTGAATTTCAATTCAGTTATTGTTGAGGATTGGGAAATGTGTTGACGTTTAGACCAACGTACAGCAGCCTATCTGTTTGGTCCGAAAGAGGGGGAACCGGTGCAAATGCATGGTCCATGGATGCGATGATTTATTGTCGGATCGTCGGTCACCGGTCTCTCGCCGATATGTGGAGGATCATTGTCATCAGGCTCGAATGCAGCAAGATCAAAATCATCTTTACAACGTTAGCACTGACCTGCCATCGCCATTATAGCCGCACGTTGCCAATGACGCAAAGCAGAACTGTGCATTTGTGTTCCCTCCGTGACGTCATGTCACGTGCTCCTCCAGTAGCCATGTGCGCGCAGTGCAAAATGAAAACAAATCTTCGGCGACTGTTTCGTTCCCAAGATATAAAAAATAATTGCAGGATATTTTGACGGGATTTTTTGCGGATTTGTGTTAAGGGGACTTAGATACACACGGGATGATATATCAATACTCAAATTAGGTTACAGTTCAGCTGGACTTTAAGTTCTTTCAGTGTTTTAGAAATAAAAAAATAGCCATGGGCTATTGAAGGAGCCATCAGAGTTGTGATCCAATTCTTTAACAAGAATATATATATTTTTTGCAAGTTCTGAGCCATCGTGTGATAGTAGTTTGGGCCAGTAAGATAGTGCTCTGCACTTTATCTCAATGGACAGAGGGTGTCTGCCAAATTCACCGTAAACCATATAATTTGGTGTACTTGTTTTCAGATATCCTATAATTCACCGTAAACCATATAATTTGGTGTACTTGTTTTCAGATATCCTATAATTTTGCAGTATTTACGATGAAGCGATTCAATAATTTTAGTTCTTTCGTGACACCAAATTTCACTCCCATATAATAGGATGGGTACTATCATACAGTCAAATAGTTTTAACATAATATCGATTTGAAGCTTGAGAGATCTCACTTTGTTTAGTAATCCATACATTACTCGTGCCAATTGTAACTATTTTTTTCAAATTTTGGCAAAATCTTCCATTGTAAAAAAAGGTTACTCCCAAATATACAAATTCTTAGCTGTCTCGAGTTCTTGACCTCGATATCTGAACGTTGGAATTGGTTTGGGTAACTTATTACTAAATATTATTACTTTAGTTTTTTTTTATTCACTTGTAACTTCCAAGCATCTGCATTATCTGCAAATGCTTGGAGAGAACGGTGCATATTTTCTTCTGTATCAGACATTAATACTGTGTCATCTGCATAAAGAATACAAAACAATTTTATGTAACATCCCACATTTTCAATATATAGTTCATCTAAATAACTCAAATTTTGTATTGCACAATCATTCATAAAATCTTGGATGTCGTTAATGTACAAGGAAAATAAAAAAGGTGACATTATTTCCCCTTGAAAAAGTCCCACATTACTAACAAAAAAGTCTGAAATATTGTGACTGTCTTTTACACATGTTTTTATCTTACCGTACATATTTCTAATGACATTAAGTATTTTTCCGTTGATATTGCATTGGGCTAATTTCAGCCATATTGCATCCCTCCATATGGTATCAAAAGCTTTTCTAAAATCAATAAATGTGCAATATAATTTTTTCCCACTTTTTAGGTATAGGTTGATTACACTGTGTAATAGTCAAGTCAGACATTTTGATTTTTGGAACTTCACCTGTTCACGAAGCACAACTCATGTTCAACAGTGTTCAAGATGTTTGCACTACGTCTACGCCACTAGCCTCACTGGTCCTAGTCTATAATCAATGTTATTATAGCCTTTATATATAATTGTACTTACCGATTTCAGATATAAATTCTTTGAACAAATCCACTTTCGTTCCTTTATTTTCACTTTTTTTTCACGCCGTCTTTACAATGTCCCCGGGCCGACATTTTGACACCGCGCTGTGTGAACATGTGTTGCACGTGACATCAAATCTCAAAAGATTCAAGATTCAAGATTCAATAGAGTTTATTAGATAATAAATGACAAAGTTATATAAACACACAACAGGACCCTAATTGAAGCAGAGCTTGTTATATGGAAGGGCCCTCATGGTAATATATTGCTCACATTCATTCTTATACTTATAATAGGGGTGCAGTTTGTGGAGAAGAAATAATTAAGGTGTACCTGTACAAGGTCTAGTTCAGAGTGAGAGGTAATAAGGGGCCATGATAATAGGTGGGGGCTGATGGGAGGGTTGGGGTGGGGTGGGGATATATTCACACTCATTTTTCATGGGTTGCAGCTTAATATTATGTTTGTAGCTCCAGGTTTGATTAATATATACTAGGTACTATGACTCATGTGATAAGGATATATTGGATGGTTACTTGTATAACTGGTTTAATGTTAATGCTTTGTTTCTTTGGTGACTTTTCAGATATTTTTATTCTGGCTAAGATTAATAAAGATAAAAATGCATGTTTAAATGTTAAATATTAGATAATTATGTTATATTATTCCTTTATTTTCCAGATAGCTTGGCTCAGATGACCACTTAATGACTTATAATAAAGCAGCTATGTGTTGTACTTATTTATGAAGTACTTCTTCAGATATTTAGGATAGGTTTGGTCAATTTCAATTCGGAGCTTGCAGTCATTTGGGAGTTCGTTCCACAAACATCTTGCTCTGGTTGATATAGTTTTCCTTGCTTTAGTTGTTCTCCTGTATTCACAATATAGATTTGAGTTTGCTTTAAATCGAGTATTATGATCATGAATTTCATTCAACTCAGTGAACAGTGATAATGATTTTGGGAGTTTCTTTTGTTGAAAATCATGTAAAATTTTAATCATCTGCATATTTCCGATATCCCTAATTAATAAAAAACTGCGCATGCGCAAGATTTAAGATATTTTACATGACAACAGGGACCCTACAAAGATCTTAAAACAAACAATAAAAAAAATTAATTGCACAAAAACACGCAAAACATTTCAGAGCGGGGACTTTTTTTAGAAACGAGTTTTATAAGGGTTTTAGATACCCGGAAAGACGTTCCAGTAGCGATTACGACCGGGGACGTCCCCGGTTGGCAGATGTCCCCGGAGTGAAGGTTTTTTTAACCGAAAAAGGTCCCCGGTGGTCGGTCATTACAAGTGCACACACACACATATTTCCAAAAATATATATATAACTACGTATTGTGACATTGTTCTATTCTACTCTCCGCTGCTTAAGACCACTTTTTAAAATGATTTTTTCGTGATAGAAACATTTTTATTTCCTTTGGCACGTATTATGCGAAAGTATCTTAACATAACTGTGTAGATCATCTTTTCGATAAATATAACTATTGTATGAGTTGTTCTGTTAGTTTTAGTCAGATAATTCACGTTAAGGTAAGCAGTGGCTTCTGAACGGAAACGCAACAGTAAACTGTATCATTGTATTTCGTACATCTATGGAGTCATCGAATTGAACATTGTTTTGTTATTAAACCAGTGTAAACTGTTAAAGTGTGGTAAACCATAGAAACAGGTGAACACCTTGACTACATATACATGTTGTAGAGGATCCACATATGGTGTCGCCCGCATCAATGCGATGTATGCAGGGAAACAATTGACTCAATCAAGAAGGCATTCGTCCAGTCGAGAAGGCTGATAGCGGTACACACCGGGGACCTCCCAGACCATATACATAGGAACCAAGACTGTATTAGTGTGATCTGTGCTAGAATGTAATTATCCAGCCGACGAAGCCTGGTACACACCGGGGATCTCCCATACCATAGACATAGGAACCAAGACTGTATTAATGTGATCTGTGCTAGAAGGTAATTATCCAGTCGAAATTATTTAATATTCACTCGAGTAGCCTGATGAAAACCAAGAGGATCCACGCGGGTGATCGGCCATTCCAATGTGATGTGTGTGAGAAATCATTTACTCAGTCTAGTATCCTGGCTACACATAAGAGGATCCACACAGGGACTCGGCCGTATCGTTGTGATGTGTGTGAGAAATCATTTACTCAATCTATTCACCTGGCTATACATAAGAGGAACCACACAGGGGATCGCCCGTACCAATGTGATGTGTGCGAGAAATCATTTACTCAGTCGAGTGACCTGACGAAACATAAGAGGATTCACACGGGTGAACGACCGCATCAATGTGATGTGTGTGAGAAATCGTTTACGCAGAAGGGTAGCTTGACGAGACATAAGAGAATCCACACGGGGGATCGCCCGTATCAATGCGATATGTGCGAGAAATCATTTACTCTGTCGAGTAACCTGACTACACATAAGAGGATCCACACGGGGGATCGCCCGTATCAATGTGATGTGTGCGAGAAATCATTTACTCAGTCTATAGGCCTGACTACACATAAGATGATCCACACAGGGGATCGCCCGTACCAATGTGATGTGTGCGAGAAATCATTTACTCAGTCGAGTGACGTGACGAAACATAAGAGGATCCACACGGGTGAACGACCGCATCAATGTGATGTGTGCGAGAAATCATTTGCTGACTCGAGTAGCTTGACGAAACATAAGAGGATCCACACCGGAGATCGCCCGTACCAATGTGATCTGTGTGAGAAATCATTTACTCAATCTAATCCCCTTGCTACACATAAGATGATCCACACGGGTGATCGGCCATACCAATGTGATGTGTGCGAGAAATCATTTACTCAGTCGAGTGACCTGACGAGACATAAGAGGATTCACACGGGTGAACGACCGTATCATTGTGATGTGTGTGAGAAATCATTTACTCTGAAGGGTGACTTGACGAAACATAAGAGAATCCACACGCGGGATCGCCCGTAACAATGTGATCTGTGTGAGAAATCATTTACTCAATCTAATCCCCTGGCTACACATAAGATGATCCACACGGGTGATCGGCCATACCAATGTGATGTGTGCGAGAAATCATTTACTCATTTGAATCGAAGACTCCTGTCCGGAAATGCTTCTATCGATTAATAATAATTTTATTTCGAATATTTTCTGGTCTAAAAAGGTGTGTTTGTTCAGCTAACGAACAATAGTGGTTACTGTTAACAGAGACCAGAAATTATATTGTGCAATTTTGTCACAAATAAACGTTAATTATACTCATTATCGCTTATATCTGTGGAACAAAACAATACAAGTTACCAATTTGTGACATTTGACATTCGTTGCGTAGCCGTAGGAACAGCCCAGCGCTCTATATCGCAATACGGTCTCATCCGAATGGTCGGTTCTAGAAATAGTAACATAAACGGGCCCGATTTAATATTCGAAATAAAATCAATATTAATTGATAGAAGCTTTTCCGGACATAGGTTTTCAGTTCATATCTATTATTTTATACCCACGCAACTATTTAAAATTTATTTGTTATTTAAAGAGATAATCCATCTTTAAAGGCACATGAGGCCTTAGTTGTCGAAAATATTAATATTTGTTCCAATCACCGTAAACAGAAAAACATTAAAACGTATACAGTTTCGTTCATATATGCCATGACCATCGCGTAAACAGCATGTTATCATAAAGATTTACTATATTTTACCTAAGCAAGAGCCTGATTGTGTTACAGAAGACATCACAATGCTGCTGGCTAATCACACACAAATGGCATAAACGCTCTTTATTCGTTCCATATCAGGAATTCACCCACAAAGAACGCTCTTCTTTATGTTTACCATCATAATATAAACAAACACCAGAAAAGTAACATTTTATGCTTTTGTTTACATAACAATGGTAAAAAATATGACAATAATATACTGTTTATGCGATATTTATTATTTGTATACGGACAAAGGCTGTCTACATTTTGTTGTTCTTTCTGTTTGTGGCGGTTTTTGACGGGTGGAAATATTTTCACAGGATACCCATCGCCAAGGCCAACCGTACCTTTAAATATAATGAAATATAATAATATACATATCATGTAATAATATACACATCGTAATGATATACACATCATGTAATAATATACACACCATGTAATAATATACACACCATGTAATAACATACACATAATGGATTACACATCGTAATGGTATACACAGCATGTAATAATATACACACCGTATAATAATGTACACACCATGTAATAATATACATCATGTAATAATATACACACCGTATAATAATGTACACACCATGTAATAATATACATCATGTAATACTATACACACCGTATACTAATGTACACATCATGTAATAATATACACACCATGTAATAACATACACATCATGTAATAATATACACACCATGTAATAATATACACACCATGTAACAACATACACATCGTGTAATACTATACACACCATGTAATAACATACACACCATATAATAACATACACATCATGTAATAATATACACACTATGTAATAATATACACATCGTGTAATAACATACACACCATGTAATAATATACACACCATGTAATAATATACACACCATGTAATAATATACACACCATGTAATAACATACACACCATGTAATAATATACACACCATGTAATAATATACACATCATGTAATAATATACACACCATGTAATAACATACACACCATGTAATAATATACACACCATGTACTAATATATACACCATGTAATAATATACACACCAAGTAATAACATACACACCATGTACTAATATATACACCGTGTAATAATATACACACCATGTAATAACATACACACCATGTAATAATATACACACTATGTAATAATATACACAACATGTAATACTATACACATCATGTAATAATATACACAACATGTAATACTATACACATCATGTAATACTATACACATCATGTAATACTATACACATCATGTAATACTATACACAACATGTAATACTATACACATCATGTAATACTATACACAACATGTAATACTATACACAACATGTAATACTATACACATCATGTAATACTATACACAACATGTAATACTATACACAACATGTAATACTATACACAACATGTAATAATATACACAACATGTAATACTATACACAACATGTAATACTATACACATCATGTAATAATATACACACCATGTAATAACATACACACCATGTAATAATATACACACCATGTAATAATATACACAACATGTAATACTATACACACCATGTAATAATATACACACCATGTAATAATATACACACCATGTAATAATATACACACCATGTAATAATATACACACCATGTAATAACATACACACCATGTAATAATATACACACCATGTAATAATATACACACCATGTAATGATATACACAGCATGTAATAATATACACACCATGTAATACTATACACAACATGTAATACTATACACCGTGTAATAATATACACATAATGGATTACACATCGTAATGGTATACACAGCATGTAATAATATACACACCGTATAATAATGTACACATCATGTAATACTATACACACCGTATAATAATGTACACATCATGTAATAATATACACACCATGTAATAACATACACATCATGTAATAATATACACACCATGTAATAATATACACACCATGTAATAATATACACACCATGTAATAACATACACACCATATAATAACATACACATCATGTAATAATATACACACTATGTAATAATATACACATCGTGTAATAACATACACACCATGTAATAATATACACACCATGTAATAATATACACACCATGTAATAATATAGACACCAAGTAATAACATACACACCATGTAATAACATACACACCATGTAATAATATACACACCGTGTAACAATATACACACCATGTAATAATATACACACCATGTACTAATATATACACCGTGTAATAATATACACATCATGTAATAATATACACACCATGTAATAATATACACACCATGTAATAACATACACATCATGTAATAATATACACACCATGTAATAATATACACACCATGTAACAACATACACATCGTGTAATACTATACACACCATATAATAACATACACATCATGTAATAATATACACACTATGTAATAATATACACATCGTGTAATAACATACACACCATGTAATAATATACACACCATGTAGTAATATACACACCATGTAATAATATACACACCAAGTAATAACATACACACCATGTAATAACATACACACCATGTAATAATATACACACCGTGTAACAATATACACACCATGTAATAATATACACACCATGTACTAATATATACACCGTGTAATAATATACACATCATGTAATAATATACACACTATGTAATAACATACACACCATGTAATAATATACACACCATGTAATAATATACACACTATGTAATAATATACACACCATGTACTAATATACACACTATGTAATAATATACACACCATGTAGTAATATACACATAATGTAATAATATACACACCATATAATAATATACACATCGTATAATAATATACACCACGTATAATAATATACACGCCATGTAATAACATACACACACCATGTAATAATATACACATGTAATAATATACACACCATGTAAAAATATACACACCGTATAATAATATACACACAATCTTATAATATACACACAATGTAATAATATACACACCATGTAATAACATGCATATCATGTAATAACATACACATAATGGATGTAAATTTTATCATCTGGTATTCTTTGTTTTATGATGCATGTTTTATCAATTATGTATACAATAGTCAAAATGTATAAATATAATGTGAATATTACTTTTGTATAACGTATTTTATGCTGAAATTTGAATTTTATGGCAGCTTGGAAATGACAGCTCTCCCTTCTACAATATACGAGCATGGTCCACAGTTATTGATCTATAATGCACGCGAACAAACTGGTATTTTATCAATTTCGTCATAGCAATAACATAGTCATTTTTCTTTGGCGAAATAACCGGAAATTTCAAATAATTGACAATATTTTGCTCAATTCTTCCCCAAGGCAAGAACAAATATAAAAACTAATTCAAGATGGATTATCTCATTAAATAACAAATTTGAAATAGTTGCGTGTGTATAAAATAATAAATATGAACTGAAGACCCCTGTCCGGAAAGGCTTCTATCAATTAATATTGATTTTATTTCGAACATTTTATTTGGACCGTTTATTTGTCTATTTTTAGAACAGACCATTCGGGTAAAACCACATAGTGGAGTAGGGCATTATGCTTTTCCTATATATTGGGTATATACAATAATGGTAGTAAAAATTAAGTAAAACTGTCATAATGATAAGAATTCATAAACTTGTAGTGATAGTGTGTTGAGAGATGAGATTGTAAGTGTATATTAACACATAAGAGCTTTTGAGTTGAGCTTTCATATATACATATATGTACACGTATATCTTTGTTTTGTTTTAACCACTACTGTTCGCACACACACATACGCACGCACGCACGCACACACATGCACACCCTCACACACACCCACCCTCACACACACCCACCCTCACACACACACACACACACACACACACACACACACACCATCCCTCACACTCTCACACACACACACACACACACACACCCACACACACACACACACACGAATATATATGGAACGCCATAGCTGCCTTCTATAGTTTATGAGACCAGACCCTCAAATTCGATGATTAAATTACAGGGAATTCATGTTGTTTGTATCGGATACTGAAAGTGGCATTCGTTGAGGCTGCAGCCGCGGTCATCGTTGTTCGAGATTCCTCTGATGTGGACATGCGCAGACATATTTCAGATATCGGTTGTGGCCGAAGCTGCAGACGATCTCGAAGTCCCTCTTAAATTCATAACATTGAATCATTGGCATTCCGAAGGAAAATCGCGTAATATGCGTAGACCCATTTTGGTATATGTGTGGAACGCCATAGCTGCCTTCTATTGCCGATTGTCATTATATGTAGACACTTTGTCATTATATGCAGATAGTTTGTCATTATATGAAGATACTTTGTCTTTATATGCAGACACCCTGTCATTATATGTAGATACTTTGTCATTACATGCAGATAGTTTGTCATTATATGTAGATACTTTGTCATTATATGCAGATAGTTTGTCATTACATGCAGATAGTTTGTCATTATATGTAGATACTTTGTCATTATATGAAGATATTTTGTCTATATATGCAGACACTTTGTCATTATATGTAGATACTTTGTCATTACATGCAGATACTTTGTCATTATATGTAGATACTTTGTCATTATATGAAGATATTTTGTCTATATATGCAGACACTTTGTCATTATATGTAGATACTTTGTCATTACATGCAGATAGTTTGTCATTATATGTAGATACTTTGTCATTATATGCAGATATTTTGTCTTTACATGCAGATACTTTGTCATTATATGCAGATACTTTGTCATTATATGCGGATACTGTTTACTATACGTTCGTTCCATGATATTATATGTTGTGTCAATTTTGCGGAAGCCAAGACTGAAGACAAACGGAACCGATCTCAATCCAGGTGGCTGACTGAAATTAAAGTTCTGTTTAAGTTCACCATTTATTGTTATCACTATTTGCCTAATGTGTATAATTATCAGGCGATAATATTATTATGCGAATCAATAGTTCAGTTTTGTGTCAATTATGATATACGTGGAATTTTCTGCACGTGGTCCGTTCCGTGACGCGCTCCACTTTTTTATTGCAACTTATAGTCCCGGGAAAAAAATGCGCTTAAAATCTGAAAATGGAGCTTTACGAAAATATTCGTAGTATTCTTTGTACTCTCGGGATGGAAAGTTTGGGGCCTGCATATATTAATAAAATATCTGCATATAAAGACAAAGTATCTGCATATAAAGATAAAGTATCTACATTTAATGACAAAGTATCTACATATAATGACAAACTATCTGCATGTAATGACAACGTATCTGCATGTAATGACAACGTGTCTGCATATAAAGACAAAATATCTACATATGATGACAGGGTATCTGCATATAAAGACAAAGTATCTACATTTGATGACAAAATATCTGCATATAATGACAAAGTATCTACATATATTGACAAAGTATATGCATATAAAGACAATCGGCAATATAAGGCAGCTATGGCGTTCCACAAATATACCAAAATGAGTCAACGCATATTACGCGATTTTCCTTCGGAATGCCAATGTTTCAATTGTTATGAATTTAAGAGGGACTTCGAGATCGTCTGCCGCTTCGGCCACAACCGATATCTGAAATATGTCTGCGCATGTCCACATCAGAGGAATCTCGAACAACGATGACCGCGGCTGCAGCCTCAACGAATGCCACTTTCAGTATCCGATACAAACAACATGAATTCCCTGTAATTTAATCATCGAATTTGAGGGTCTGGTCTCATAAACTATATAGGGTTATTTGTTGATCAGACCCAATAATGTATATTTTATATTTTAAGAGCATCAATAAACATTATTTTATAGAGGCCTAGGCATCGACGTATAGACTGATGGCCGAGGAATATTAAAAAAAACCATCGAATTATCTATAAACTCCACCTTTCCAAAAATAGTTGCATAAAATTAGATAGATAAGTGTTTTAGTAAAATAACCATCGAGCCCAAAGATAAAAATCTACACGTATCAACTACACATTCACTTTTTTCATTCATTCAATCGTTGTCCGCCTTTTTCGTTTATTCAGTCCGCCATTTTGGATATGATCGGTATAGTATGGGAACTCGCAACCAGGATTTGGTGGAAACGTGACTTCACATATCCTGGTCATCGGTAACTTCGAGGTCCCATCTCCGGCTGCGACTAGCTGCAGCGTTCTCGATGTCACTCAAAATGACGATCAGTCATGGACAAGAAAACCACAGTCAGAAATGGTACCCATATAAAAATCCCCCTTGGTACCACCATGGTAAAACACCACGGTAAACCATGGTAAAAACACGAGATATATTGGCCACCTATCGTGGTGTCACCATGGTGATGTCACCATGGTTGTTTACAATGGTTTACCGTGGTGGTAACACCGTGGTGGTTTACCGAGGTGTTACCACCGTGATAAACCACCATGGTGACACCACGATAGGTGGCCAATACATGTATATCTCGGTTTTTTTACCATGATTTACCGTGGATTTACCGTGGTGTTACCATGATGGTATACTGTGGTTTACCGTGGTGTTACCATGGTGGTATACTGTGGTTTACCGTGGTGTTACCATGGTGATATACTGTGGTTTTGCCGCAAACTAATTTGCATGCATTATAAACGTTTTCGCAGCAGATAATTGTTTGCGGAAAGCGTGCAACAAATTACTCAGCTTCCTGCATACTTACTGCAACCAACTCTTGAGCTAAATAAGGTGAATTTCAAACAAATGTATAAAACAAGAATCTAAGACCAAAGAAAAATAAAGGTTTGGGTCAAGTTACATGTCAAAAAAATTGGGACCAGTATGGTATAGGCAAGCTTGAGATATAATTTTTTTATATAATTTTGACATTCTTATGATTTCGTCTCTTAATGCATGATTTTCTTTGTATATAAAGCGGTAATAAACACAATATGCTTTGACAGATACCAAAGAGTCCATTCTGAATATCTGAGAAATTAAAATTATTTTTCAACAAAATTCTTGACACCATGAAAATCTGGGGGTTGGTGTGTTTATAATAGGCTGGGCTGGTATAGGGAAACATGAACCACACACATTTTTGAGTACATAGTTAGCATTTTAATGTCAGACTCTGTCATACTAGGAAGAATGTGTGCAGGTCAACATGTGGCCTGTAAATTTATGCCAAGGATAACTGCGGATAACGGATACAAGAAATAACGAGGCACCATTTAAATAATAATTATATTAGATCTAAATTTAATTCAATTGCAATATTGTTCTACGTAAATAATGTGCACACACACAGGTCTGTACATAGGTCATGTCATGAAACTCTACTTTGGCTATGCCCGTACATAGAGATCGTATTCCATCATTTGACATATGGGAACTTTTTGATGTTCTGTTGGGGGAACTTCATACATGTATGTGTAAAACATGAACATGTACCTAGACAAACATCTACTGGAACTTGGATTCTGAACTTTCTGAAGCAGCATGTGGATCAGCAATTTGCGAAGGCGGTCACATATAATTGAATTTGACATTTTGTACAATCGTTTGTCCATGTACTAGCAGTAGTAGCTAGTACGTACATATGCAAAGTCGTTTCATTGTATGACTACTAGTAAGTACCGGTACTAAGGCCGATGGGGTCATTGTCACAAGGCTCCGGTCACATTCGTAACGGTATATAGCCAGCTTTTTAAATCGATCACAAATGTAGCCAGCTTTTCACCGGCGATCACATTCGTAGCCAGCTTTTCTAATCGCATGCTTTATATGGCACGAAATATGACGTCATCGCGTTTATGACTAAATGTGGACATCATGCTCCAAAACTGACTTTGTTTATCAACTTAAATTACAATAATGGCATATAATTCGAGCATTCTAACGACATTGTTCGGAAACCTCTCAGGTTATTAGACAGAACTATTAAATATCAATTTAAAGTTAAGTTGTTTTTCATCCACCAACTCAGAAAAATTACCGTAGATTATTTATAATCTAATCATGCTCGCATGATTATGAAAAGCTGGCTACAAATGTGATCACCATAGAAAAGCTGGGTACATTTGTGATCGATTTAAAAATCTGGCCACGATTGTCATCAATGCCTTGTGACAATGACCCCATCAGCGGTACTAACTTGAACATGACACAGGATTTGTAAGATGAACAATTTTAAAAGAATGTTCCTTGAAGTTTAAGACCTTAATCGTCATCAAGTTCCATGGCTTCTATGCATGATCCCTGGGGAAAATCAATTCAAGTTCAACTTATTCGAGGGCAGCCACCTGCACTGCAGACAGTGTCAGTATACTGTTACCTGCACTGTGCCCAGTGGCATCGCCATCAGAACTTCAGTACCAAAACGACTCGCATGGCAGTGTCGGCTTGGGCTGGCCTAGATCCTAATATACTTGAATGTATATGGAACATCACTGGAATTTCATGGTTGATCAACTGAATCCGAATTGCATGGTCATTGAATTATCCTATCCAGTCTCCACTGTTCATCCCATTCGAAATTGGCGAGATCGCCGGTTTTCGTGTCAACACACCGTTTCACTTCGAAGTTTGAGTTGAAATTTGGATGTAATTGTAAACAGTACTATTTCCTTCACATAATAATGATCAAGAATGATTACGGTATTCCAATTTATTAGTTTCACGATGTGCATAAACTGTCATAATAATCATATTCCATATAATTAATTAATTGAATTCCGCAATGTTCCATCAACTTCAACAGATCCACTGAATCATGGCAGCGGCCGTTTATAATTTCAAAAATAGACCGCTCAAATTTCGCCTGTTTGAAAAGGCCGCTTGCAGAAAGAAACGGATCGTTGAGGTTGTTTTATGGGTATTTTGTTTCATCTGGATTATTTCTACACAAAGTATACACAATCAATGATTTACATTGGCATTATATTAATAACTGATATATCTAAAACTGCGCACATTTTGTATGACTCAATTCCATATTCCAGTTCCCGCTTCACTTTTTAATCTTATAACTTTCGATTTCAAAGGGCACATCCGCCATGATATATTTGTTTTGTTTTCATGATTACAAACCCAGGATCGTGACAATAAATCTATCCGGCAATAGAACTGTTAAAGACACATGGGGTACTGAACCTTTTAAAAATATTATTTGGAATTATGTTTGTCCATAAATTGCATAATCCATCGCTTGTTAGATCGGAATTAAAAAAAATGATCAGCCCCCGAAATTGGTACCTTGATTGAAAAACTTCACTAGTGCTGTGCTACCACCGTGGTTATACTTGGTGCCACCATGTTTTCACCTTGATAGAAACACTTTACTGTGCTAACACCGTGGTGATACCTTGGTGTGACCTTGGTAGAAAAACTTTACTGTGCTACCACCATGGTGATACCTTGGTCAGGTTTGGTGCCACCATGGTTTCACCTTGGTACAAAAACTTTACTGTGCTACCACCGTGGTACCACATTGGTGCCAACATGGTTTCACCTTGGTACAAAAACTTTACTGTGCTACCACCGTGATACCACCTTGGTACCACCGTGGTGTTTTCACCGTGGTACCACTTTACTGTGTTACCACCATGGTGAACCAAGATGTCACCATGGTGAACCAATGTGGTACCTTGGTGAAACCATGGTTTCACCAAGGGGGATTTGTATATGGGTAACGCCACCAAGATCATAGTATTAGCCATAAATATAAATTATAATATAAAATATATTGGTTACATAAATGCACCGCCTCAGAATTCCGTTAAAACAACTAATCCTTCAAATTATTACAAAAAACTACGGCTTATTTCTGCTGAAGGGGGTCACTCTCACCCACCAAAAAAAAGTGCTGAAGGGTACACAGGGTTTGAAATGTCATTATAAAGGACATTCAGTCTTCGTATCTGCCATGATTTATGTCAGAGAATAATTGTTTACGTTCCAATGAATATTAAAATATACTGAAAACAAACTGATAATGGGCGCCAGACTTTCATAAACACAATTTATGTAATGGTGTTATTGCCGATCACAAACCCTGTGTACCTTTCAGCACATATTCAAACCCTGTATACCCTTCATCACTGTTTTGGTGAGAGTGAACCATTCAGCCTTATTACTGCAGGTTTTTCATTCACCAAACCAGAAAGCTTCTAAATGCGGATCAAAAATTGTGTTCCCGCCATAAAATCTTCAAGTGTGCATGACCCAGCCATTGTTCATACCTAAACTTCGAACGCAATTAACGCGTCATAATACATGTAGTTACATACTGCAACTATAAGACATCCAGTGAATACACACCCCACGAAAACCCGAAATGTGATGTCCTGCGAGATATCCCATCGCTATAGCTCAATTTGACACGACCAGATTAGCTTTTCTACAATATCCTAAAACATATAGCTTCTCAAATCATCGGCATAGTCAATAGAACGTTCACGAACTTGGACATTCCAACTACAGCTTTTACCGAACTCGGGGTCGCAGTACAACTTTAACGCGTCCCAAAATAACCGGAAAAACCAATTATCTATTTATAAAACATACATAGGACCATGGATTTCTATAAACAGTATACACCGGTGGCGTTAATGATGAAGTCATCACGAGTCTCGATTTCATACAGCAATTATCCAAGGTAAATGTGATTAATCAGGAAGTCGTAGCATGCTATGACGAGTGGGCACGGTCGTCATTGGAAACATATGATCAGGTGAGATTACACATTGAGTCTGATCCCATGCTTAAACAGTGTGTATTCCATGTAAAGTCAATGATATATAGAGGATCGCAATTCTATACGAAATTTATAAACCGAGTGCTCTAAATTCGATTCGAGCCGAGTTAAATTTCCTATAGAATCGCGACGAATATAAGATCCATTTTATCACATAATCATAATTTAGCAAGGACTAAAGGCAGTTAAAAAAAATAGTATTGATGTCATTATCACAACCAAAGACACCTTCAAGAAAAAAATATATTTGCATTATAAATGTGCATGCCTATTCTTGTTGACAAAATTGTTCAACCACCATTATCACCAAATAACCCAACACAAATCGAATATCATAATTTTATTCTAATTAACATAATAATAAAGTTCCGGCAATGACATCGACATCATTGCGCTAAGCTCTTACGACACCCATGTGTCTTACTAGAATATGAGGCCGGGTTTAGTAGCTAATTGTGTGATAAATACAATTACAAAACCAGTGAAAACAGGTAGATAAAAAATGAAATATCTGCACTACAGTATGCCATGTTACCCCATGTATAAGGGAACTTTGACCATTTGAAGTTGAAAAAGGCTTAACGCATCGCCGGTGGGACTTTCAGTTAACACTGCATGTCACCTATATATGGACAATAATTAGTTGTTTGTAACCAACAGTTCTTGGAACCAAACATTTAAGGTGCCCCAGAAATTGCTGCTGATGCTCTTGGGAAGTTCTACGGCGACAATGCACGTGACGTTGTGCTCCTTGATGTGGCAGCCGGAACGGGGAGAGTCGGATACGATGTAAAGAAACCATTTAAAACAATGTTCCTACACATATCTATAGTTTACTGATCACGTGAGCAATGTAATCTTACTTCCTAAAATGCGAGTGACATAAATTGAATCAGACATGCACCCAACAAAAATTGGCCGAGGGGTAGTAAAAATTTACATTTTGGCGTCTACTTAAGGCGAAAAGTTGAAAAAGATCGTCCGCGTTCTGACTGAATATTGAGATTTTAGCGACTAAGGCGTAAATTTGGGAACGGAAACATATCAGTCAGCAAACACGTATCCTCTGATAAAGCAGGTGGACACTCGGAATGTGATTTGGGGTATATTGATTGGACAATATTAAATTGAACATGTTTGATAAACGTGCACGGCCATGATGATATGGAACATCGGGTTCTGTCACACCCAGAAGCATGTGCAACTCTGTAACTTTTGCTCCGCAGATTTGCATGGAAATCCCCATTCAAAATTGTTCACTTGACCTCACCCTTCTTTGCTGTTTATGTGCAAATATGAATAAAATTAGTATACTGACCAAACTGTCGACATTCGACGTCGTGTGTAAATTGGCGTCCTCATTTAGTGTCACATTTTTGTGGTTATTTCAGCTCCGAAAACGCGGATTCGAAACAATGGACGGGCTCGATCCATCTCAATCCATGCTCTCGCTGGCTGAGTCAAGAGGCGTTTACCGGCGATTGGTGCGAGAATCGATCACCGATAAGCAATCAAGTATAGCATTGGGTAGGTCACATTCATCACGTGACGACCAGACAAAGTGGGTATACAGTTACTTCCAGTCTACGTTTGTAATCACCCCCCCCCCCCAAACCACCCACGCTCAGGCATGTGGCCATCTGGATATGCCTTCGGCATATCGTGCTGGGATTGAAAAAATGTACCACCATTGTGCCCAAATTAGACAAATCTAAAGGCCTGTTGGTTGGTGTTGCCTCCCAATGTTGGAACTTTTAATGATACACAAACACACACACACTAAATTCAAAGTTGGTAAATTAACCCCAAAAGTAGTTAAATTTTACTACTTTAGGTAGTTCGTATTCACCCCGCTACCTTGGGTGGTTAATTTTACTACCTGATGGGTAGGTAAAAAATTAAATACCTTTGGTAGTTAAAATAACTACATTCGGTAGTTGAAATAACTACCCCCGGGGGCTATTTTAACTACCCACCGGGGGCAAATTTTTAACTACTTTGGGTAGGGGAATGAATACGAACTACCCAGTAGTTAATTTTACTACCTGTGGGTGGTTGGAATTTTAACTACCTACGGGTAGTTAATCTGATAACTACTATTGGTGGAAAAGTTTTCTACCTAGAATGGTTATTCTAACTATTTTAATTGGTAATTCAAAGGTGTCCCATCTAACCACTCCAAGTAGCTATTTTACCTATAAAGATAGTAATGACACGTGGACCACAAAATAAGACAATGCAGAAAATAATTTCAATATTTATTAAAAACAAAACAAAACATAAATATTTATATATATAGTTCAGAGCATTTGTGCTTTTAGCAAATTGCAATACAAGGTTTCTTACCAGGAATAAGTACATTAGCCTGCACAAAACAATGTCAATTTTGTGAAAATCGATGGATTCTAATAGTTGAAAATTTGACCCAATGCCAGGGAATCTCATCAGACTTCAAACGTCTTAAAAGGACACTAAAACTTATTTCATCCAAATTGATTATATAACCAAAATGGTTGTTGCAATCTGATTTGTCAATTTTTAAAAACAGCGATAAACTGAAATGGAGTGTCATTTGACCTCAGACGTCTTTAAAAAGCAAAAATGAGCAATAAAGAGCGTTCCTTTAAACATATGTAGCAAAATTGAACAAAAGTAAAACTAGTAATGCATGGTTAATATTTTGGATAGGTGCTGTGGGCATCAAATTATTTATAAATGGGCTAATAATCAGCAATAAAGAGCTTTATTATATTCTTAAAACATAGATGTAACTTTGTCAGGAGTTATATTTCAGCTGCTGTTTATCCCAGATACTTAATTATTTAAATGACTTTAAGTGTCGCAAATAACGCATTCTTAACATGAGCACTGATGCTACCCAGCTAAGGTTGTGCATAAAAAATTGCCCTAGGTCAAGTTTTTTTTGGTTGCTCATATTAGAGTGAATCTGTTTTACCAAGAATCAATAAATTTATGTATATATAAAAAAAATGGAAGAACTAAGTGCCATAACTCTGGTAGAAAAGATATCTGACAATCCCTACTTTTGAACTCAAATGAGATATTGTTGTGAAAGATCCATATAACCAATATGAATGGAATTTGTTGAAGTTTGTTCATGTTATCATGCCAAAGGTCATATATAACATTACAAAACTGATATACTAAGGGCTATAATTCAGGTAAAATAAATCTTCAAACTCAATTGATATATTCATGTGAAAGGTCCGCATAAAAAATTACTGGTCTTTCACTGGGTCTCTACTTTATTCCAAAAAAATCACGTATTGGGACGTTTTTATCTATTTTAGAGATTTTTATTTGTTCAAACATATTTATATATATTTAAAAATATTCACTTTGTGGACTTTGCAACACTAATGGGAATGCATGAACTAATGGTTGTATTGTTTATATGCAGTTGTGGACTACACAAGAATCGATAAATAATTCCAAAGAACATAACATGTTCATGTTCAAAATATTGTTTTATAGCTTTAACCAATAATAACAAATACGGAAGCACCCTTCAGACATGATATCAGTCTTCAACCCAGAGAACATTACGGGCATGGATTAGTATCCCTCGTCACAACTGGGCGGAGCCACTCTCCCGTATCATTCATTACGAGCATCGAGACACCAGGTGCGTGGCATCCGAAATAGTATTGTAGCCTCTTTCATACCATTTCAGTCGAGTAGAGTCACAACAGCCCTCGCACCTCGCATAGCCATTAGCCAAAAGATAATTTTATAATTTTGTGTAGTCCACTTGAGGTATCGTTATATGCAGTGAAAGAATATATTAATCACCAAATTTGCCAAAATTGCCTTAGATAATGTTCGGCTTACAAGGAAAAATACTTGGCATCACCATTTTTTGTATGGGTATCACGTAAATCCACAAAAGCAAAGAGTATAGACAATCATAATTGAGAACGCTCTTGTGTACTGCTTTTTTAGCCAACAATTGCACATTATTTCATTATATTTAAAATGGATAAAAATAATACCCATATAGTTTGACGAGATACAAGGCTTATTTTCGCTCGAATGTATAATTCAGCAAATGGGGGAACTTCGCTAAAGCTCGGTTCCCATTTGGAATTTATTTACTGAATCATACTCGCGAAAATAAACGATGTATCTCGTCAACAGTATTTATGGATATTCTATATTTAACCACTCAATCAACTCATCGATGCGATGCCCGAGAGTGACAACAACTTTCCCCCTTGTGTCGTCATTCTCTGGGGATCAATTCCACCAAGTACAGAATCGCAAACAAGTACTTGTAAGGGCAATTGAACATCACCATTATCAAAATGAAACTGTTTCCACATAAATGCGGCCGACCTAACCAGCAAGCGAGTCAGATTGTCAGTGATCATCTGACAGGTAGAGAAACATTCAATACCATATTGGTCAATGACATGGTACCACACGTCATTCGGAATATGTAGCAATGACTGGCAGTCTAACAAAATGTGTTGTAATTCATGCCAGGAGCATTGATGATATAGGCTAGCTTGTGTGGGTATCGTGCTTTGCTTTCCCAGTATATACCAAAATCAACAAATAAAATCACAAATGTGGCATCAGATTTCTCCCCAGATGTACCGTTATGAAACTACTGAAATGTGCCAATATTTGGTATAAAACAAAACAATGAGTATGAGGCTCTTGGGTTTGGGAGAAAAATAATCCATTATGACCTGGGATGTGGGCATAGAAAAATCTTATCTTCGGGGCCAGCTATTGGGTCCGAACAATCGGTCGAAATATCTTGTCCCTCGGGTGAGATCTTTCCATCCCCACGCCCCAGGTCATGATGGATAATATTATTCTGGTCTCAACTTAACTTCAGCTGAACACGCACTGCGCCCATAATTTTTTGCATTCAGAATTTGTATTTCTGTTAAAGTTACAAAGAGCATATATAGTTAATGAAAATGTCCCTGGATTCTAATCACATGTTCACGGCATGCATGTGTTATCAACTGATACAGATGACCAATCAGCCATGACATGAGGATACACCTGTTGTGTCTTGTCAATACATACGAACGAACAAGTTTTCCATGTGTACATCACCTCCATACACATGTGTATAATCAGTTCTAATTAAAATTAGGCTCTAGAATAAGTTACACATAACAGAGTCTTAATGAATATAGTGTAGGTAGTTAGTGACAAAAAATGCTCGGATCGATACAAGTCGGATAAAAGCGCCATTTTTTAGTATCTTGTAGGACAGCATCTCTAGTCTAGGAATTTTCTCAAGAACCAACTTTTCGACCGACGTAGAGCCTAAATTCAAGATGGCGTCCAAGATGGCCGCCGGTTTGACGGTGGCACACCTAATAGATTTGCTTCTTGATTTGATATGGTAAACATAACGAATTCCAAAACACTATATAATATTAGTGTTCATAGAATAACAACCGCGAATTTTAGTTGAAAAATGGCCACAATTATTCAAGATGGATGCCAAAATGGCGGCCAAAACATGAGAAATAGGTTTTTTTTCCTTATTTAAAAAAATATTACTTTACAATTTTCGAGATAATATAAGAGATATATCAACTATGTGTTCATTATTCGATGGAATAACTTCTGTGGAAGAGTTATGCACATTAAAGGTGAAGTAGTATTGTTCGTTCTGGTAGAAATGTGAGGTAGAATATGTGCTATATAAAATAAATGAAATTATTCTCAGACTGTGTTTCATTCTGTAAATGCTTAATAACCAACCGTGAATGACCCTGATGTCATCAATTCTATTTGCGACACTACTATATGGTTTGATCAATTGAATACAAATTTGTATGTCGAGATGATTACAAATAAAAAATCAAATTAGTAGTGGATTTACCACGAAATTAGGAAACACTAAATGACAGACCCCATACTCATCAAACTCAATTTAGTTCTCAAAAACAAGAACATATGGAAGGTATTCTGCAACATATCGTCATCATCAGGCCTCGTATTCATATTACCAATACTTAAATTCAGTGTTTTATGTCCAATTATACACAAAATGATTGAAGCGTATACCCGAAAGTATAGTTGAGTTCGGAGTAAGAAATAATATTATTTCCTTGTATCATATAGTGTCCTCAATTATTTCAGCAACAGAACATGAAACACAATCATGCGAATAGCGCAGATTCAATAATATATATGCATATGTATACTTTTGAGTGTTATATTGTTGCTGAGATATACTCCAGTGGGCCATGTGGTGGGAAGATGGGATCAGTAAATTTGAAAATACACTTTGTTTTAATAAACTGAATTGAACAATTCACTACTCACAACACATCTGCACAACCCCGTACATGGAAGTTTGCTTTTTGAACATTTGCACCTGGAACAAACCGATTTCAAACAAATTTAATCAATTCGGTGCACACTCTAGCCACTTCTGGGGTTGTCAACCATACAGGAACAAAAGAATCGTCAATAAATTTTCACCCGAAGTAGTCACACTGGGGGGGGGAACTGTTTCACCAGAATCGATTCTATCACCCTTCCGGTTTCGTCTCAATCAATTAAGTTCCGACTCTTTCGCGGTTTGTTAAAAAATATTCAAAGTTTTGATAGCTGTTTATACACTGAATATCAATACAGAAAGTATTCGCCAATAACAACCGACAGATTAGGTATCTGTGCGTGCGTATTGATGATAGCAATGCAATAGCTGCTTGTGGTGCACATTTAGAGACGTGCATTTGTGTGTATGTCCCACGAGAATTAAGCAACAGTTTGATGCGCAGCCTTTCAGCATCATCACATTTAAATTGGGCTGGAACTTGTTAGGTTTTATGATCGAACATTATAGGTTATTATAATGTCCTGGTGTTCGATCACATAATGAGACATGTTCCAGCCAACTAAAAGTATCAAGGTCGATAAACTTATCATCAAATTGCTGCTTAATTTACAAAGGAAATGCACAAAAACGCATTATGCCTCAAAGTGTGCACAAAAATAGCTGATTTCGCATTATTATCATCAATAAGCACGAGCAAAGACCTAATCTACGGATATTTGTTTAGAAAATAGTTCTGCTTTGATATTTAGTGTATAAATGGCGGTCAAAACTTTGAAAACAGTTGTGTTTAATCGCGAAAGAGTCGGGCCTTAGTTCGATAGAGACAAAACCGAAAAGGCGATAGAATCGATTCTTGTGAAACAGTTTCCCTCCAGTGAGTCTAGTGCTGGAAACGTTGCATCTATTATGGGGCTTACAGTCCATATACCAGCCTGATGTATACTAGTAGCACAATTTCTTTGGTGGTAACTGTTCATGTGCACGGCCTTTGCTGAACATTTCATGTCTATCTTCATTAACTGATGTCAGGTTCGCAGATTTGTCATAAACAATCACGACGAAATGCTAAATACACTCAAATAGTGGTGATGGAACATCAAGTATCACAAAAGGATTCCTCGTAATTGACATCAAGCATTCTGTTAGCTCTGGGTAGGCTTTTCAAGCATCCCAAAATGTGCGCTTACCATTACCAAAGAAAAGGGAAGTTGAGTCGCATCCTGATATCACATGGAAATGATGGAATATTGGAAGCACAGTTGAATTTTCTGAGCCCAATTGAATTGTACATATCAACTATGTTGCGGATAACATGGGACTTAGACTTGTCGAAAGACACAGTTCCAAATCTTTGCATTGGAGTAGTAGCTTAGCATGCAGATGTCACACTAGAATCACGATAATATCCTTGTAAATATCCTTGAACAATAATCGATAAATAATGAGTTTGTAGCATATGAGATATATGTCCGACTAATCTACTGTCAGCTTCTTCATATGTGCATCCAAAGAGAATAGGTTCCAAATTAGGACCGCGGTATCATCCTCCGTTGTGAAGATGGTTTTCCTTGGTATGGTTTCCAATTTAAAGAGACATTCATTGACCAATGCAAACAATACTTGCTTGTTGGTGGTGTTTCTTAGAAAGTCATTCAAATTCGGTGGAATTTTTGTGGTAAGCCCCCACCTTACATCGAATGCCACAACCACGTTTCTCTCCTGTTCCTGTTTTGATACTAACCTATATTTATCTGTCCAAAACCAAGTCAATTCTTCTACTATCTGGGAGCTGCATCATAACATTTGGAATAAACGTTGTGCTGATATACATTGAGAAGGTATGCCCGACTTCAGGTCTCAGTAAGTGTATCAGAGCACCCCCGTCGAACACCTTACACTCGACCTTTGGATTTGGCTCTGCGGTGTCTATGTAGTTTGAATCGGATGGGACTTTCATGCAGCTTAGGATGTCAGATTTATTACCGCCCTGCTTTCGCCCACTTTCGATATAGATGGGGGAACCGCTGGTTTTCGTGTGAGAAGAACATATATTTCATATGCTACAAACCGATAATTCTTCGATTATTGTTCACACTGTTGACACATATATTATCGTGGTCATGTTGGGACATCTGTATGCTATGCTTTTTCAATGCAAACATTTGAAACTCTTTGTCTTTCGAGAAGTCTAAACCCTATGTTACATACAACATAGTTGATATGTGCAATTCAATGAACTAACAAAAATTCAACTGTACTTCCAATATTCCACCCGATATCAGGATGCGACTCAACTCCCTTTTCCTGGGTAAGGGTAAGCGCAATTTTGGGATGCTTGGAAAGCTTAGCTCACAGAATGCTTGATGCCAATACGAGGAATCCGTGTGTGGTTCTTGATGTTTCATCGCCACTGTTTGAGAGTATTTAGCATTTCGTTGTGATTATTTATGACAAATCTGTGACGCTGACCTTAGTTAATGAAGCAAGACATGAAATGTTCAGCACAGTTCAACATCTTTGGATGGAAATTGATTGGCGGTTCTTTTGTTACTGTTTGGATGACAACCCAGAAGCAGCTAGAGAGTGCACAGAGTTGATTAAATGTGTTTGCAAATCGGTTTGTTCCAGGTGCAAATGTTCAAGAAGCAAACTTCCATGTACGAAGTTGTACAGATGTGGTTGCGAGAAGTGAATTGTTAAATACAGTTTATTAAAAACAAAGTGTATTTTCAAATTTCAAATTATTGGTAATTTGAATACGAGGCCCGATGATGAAGATGTGTTGCAGAATACCATACATATGTTCCTATTTTGAGAACCGAATTAAGTTTGACGATTATGGGTTTTGTCATTTGGTGTTTCCTAATTTCGTGGTAAATCCACTACTAAATTGATTTTTTATTTGTTAAGATCTCGATATTCAAATTTGTATTCAATTGATCCAACCATGTAGTAGTGTCACAAATAGAATGGAAGACATCAGAACCATTCATGGTTCGTTTCTAAGCATTTACAGAATGAACCCCTGTCTTAGAATAATTTTGCTCATTTTACATAGCACATATTCTACCTCACATTTGTACCAGAACAAACTATACTACTTCGCATTTAGTGTGCATGACTCTTTCACAGAGGTTATTCCATCGAATAATCAACACATTGTTGATATCTTCTCTTATATTATCTCGAAAATTGTAAAGTATTTAAACAAAAATAAGGACAAAACCAAACTTTTCCATGTTTTGGCCGTCATTTTGGCATCCATCTTGAATAATTGTGGCCATTTTTCAACTAAAAGTGTGGGCTGTTATTCGGTAACCACCATTCTTAGATAATAGGGTGGAATTCGTTATGTTTAACATATCTAATTGAGAAGCAAAACTATTAGGTGTACCATCGTCAAACCGGCGGCCATCTTGGACGCCATCTTGAATTTTCGGCTCTACGTCGGTCAAAAAGTTGGTTCTTGAGAAAATTCCTAGGCTAGAGATGCTGTCCTACAAGATATGAAAAAATGGCGCTTTTATCCGACATGTATTGATCAAAACGCTAACTACCTACACTAATATAACTATTAGTCAAATAGCCATCGCTATAAATAGCTTCTGCATACAATTCCTGCTGTATAACATCAACTCGCAGTGTTACAATGGACAGAATGCTATCTCCTGTCACTTTCATTTTGGCGATAAGAAAAACGGGTGCTTACTGTTGCAATTCTTGGAAATGCTTAATTCTATTCTCCTTGATGGGTATTATTGATCAATTATGGACTCTTCAAGTATACACACATTAGTGTTAAATTTGTTGTTGTAATCACCAAATTTGTGAACACTGTGAAAATAGCAATGTGACTAGATATGACATAATGACAGGAAACTTATTATGCTATTTTAGCTATGTGTCGAAAAACTCTGGATTCGATGAAAATCGTCAATTGACTGATTGGCTTCATCACTTTACTGTTAAATGTTGTAATAAATTCAAAAAGGCGAGGATGATCCTCCAGGGAGGTAATCTCAATCACTTGAATATCCTAATTTTTAGGATATTCAAGTGATTGAGATTACCTCCCTGGAGGATCATCCTGACCATTTTTAGGATATTCAAGTGATTGAGATTACCTCCCTGGAGGATCATCCTCGCCTTTTTGAATTTATTACCTCATTACTCAATCACATTAAATATGGCCACGAGCATTTATCTCACCAGTGTCACACCCGTTGACATCAACTTCCCCACACCCAACGTGTTCCTCACTATAGTAATCCATGTTGACAACTTACAAAGGGGAACTAAATTCACACGCACAAATCTGGAACACTAAACCTCAGCACAGCACCTCAGCTCGCAAACAAAGAGAGAGATAGCGCGGATCCTCATTCTCCGCGCACCCTACCACCAGTAGGCTCTAACAAGAAGGACTTTAATTAGTCGCCTCCAATTTATGTTAAATGTTGTGCTTGTCTGATGCTGATGTAAAGATTCTTGGTGGTAATGGAATTCCAAGATATTTTCCTTAGACTCTTTAATGCATACCGGTAGCTTGTTCAATTTATATACTTATATAATACACACGCTTCACACATCTCAATGATATAGTGAAATTAATACACAAAATAATAGAAAAAAATCTTCAAGGTGACATGCAGCAGTTTTTAGAGTGATCTGGGCCCCACATATTAATGTTCCATGATCCCAAAAAGTGGAAACCCGAAGGTTGTGTTTGTGTAACAACCACACTTTTCAGTTAGATGAGAATCCATCCTATATTTTATGAGTTCAAGGAATACTATTTCACAAGCGGCATATTCACGTCGCACAATAGGCCTATAGCACATAGGGGATAGCCCCAAAATTGTCTATCAGATTTTTAAAATAATTTTGAAACAGGCGGTGAACTCTTCTTTTACTGGTCAAATCCTATCATTGGCTCTGTATCCAATTATAAGATAAACTTTGTAAAAGAATAAATACATGTATCACTTGACTTATCATCTTGCTGAAATATGATATGTGTTGGGAGAAATAAACAGCGATTGCTTTAACCTCAATCAGTGATGTCACAAAAATTTGGGGAGATAGGTAATGAAGTTTTCGGTCAAAATGCAAAACCTATCTCAAAACATTGACATGTTACGCTGCACATCAGCAGATAAGCGCGTTTATAAAATAGCACGATTGCAGGATATGTTGGCTGACCAAATTGGCAACCAATTAAATTCATTATTTTGGCAAATGATGAAACCAGTTGCATATGTCACCTTTAACTGTAGATTCAAGATCCAAACATTTTCAACGTATTATTCAGGTTTCTAAATGTATGCATTCAATATGTGATTACATGGTAATTTCAATTATAATGTCTAAGAACGTTTCATAATTTTATAGCGAACTGCTTGGTTCAGTAAAAAGTTTTTAGTTTAGTTGTGGTGGATTGATGGTAACATGGTGTGACTTCGGGTTTATGTTCAACCAATTCGCAAAGCAATGAGGTTGAACATACACTAGAAGCGGTCAATGTCATGCCATGTTACCGCCAATCCACCACAATAGCGTAAATGTTCTACCAACAGTCCTGGTCATTCACATTAATTTGGCACTTATTCTGAAGAATGATCAGCAGAAAATGTCAAAATCTCCTATACCTCTCTCCAACATAAATGACGTCATGAAAAGGCCATCGAGAGACGACGGAACGGTCTTGGTTTCCGTTATGTTGATGCTCCAGATGTAAACATAGAATATGTTGCGCAACTCTTTGATCAAAGACACGGTTTCTTACTGGGAGCGGAACATTGAATGATTTTTAACCTGGTCACCATGTTAAGAGAATTTCCTGCAGTACATACACATCACCATGTTAAGAGAATTTCCTGCAGTACATACACATGTACATAAGTGCAAACTGTGCGTACGATGCTGAACCTTTAATCCTTAGTACGAACACCAAACTACACTGACTCAAGCTCAGAATCATTTAGGTGCTTGTTGTGTTGAACTTCTTCTCTGTACTTCCAATGTAGTTCCAAACATGTTTCCGTTATGTTGATGGCTCCAGATGTAGACATGGGATATGTTGCGCGACTTTCTTACCAACCAAAGATGTGGTTTCTTACTGGAAGCGGAACATTGTATGACTTTCATCCTAGTCACCATGTTAGAGAATTTCCTGCTATACATACACATGTACATGGATGAAACCTGTGGGTATGATGTTGAGCCTTTAATTCTTAGTATGAACATCGAATTACACTACCCGAAGCTCAGAGATCGGGATAATATTATTCTCTGTAGTTCCAATGTAGTTCCAAACATGTTCCTACCTGTAAATAAGGGCCAAACGAGATGATGTACATGTACATTAATAAAAGTGTTAATGTAGCTCAGCTTGGACATGAGATATAATTCTCACAGAACATCATGGAATGATGAAGGTGGAAATTTCCAGTGATGGATTGAAGCGTATACCTTCTGTTAAGCAGATTCATATATCACGCATTGTTCTAGGCCTTTGCCGACCCATTACAACAGGATTGGGTGCCCAAAATTGGTTATAACCAAACCGTAATATTCAGAATTTGTCATGTTTTTGTACATTAATTATATTTCGGAAAATGCTCAAAGATCTAATTAAATCTAAAACAGCATTGGACGTAACAATAATCAGTGCCATTGTAGCTACATGTACATATAACATTAAATACTAGCAGAGCATTATTTTTGTAAATATCTGGTGGAATTTCTGAAGATATTTTTGGCATGCCTGCATTATTGATTGGAGTACCTGTACACAAAAACCGATGTGGCTCTATGTCAGGGTTAATGGAAGAGCTACTGGACATTCGTAAACTAGATGCCAAGATGGTCAAGGGCATAACCCGGGACCATTTAGTTTATGAATGTCCGGTAGCCTACGGTAGCGAGTCCAATAAGTTATAACCGACTTAAACAGTTTTATAATATGCAAGGAGAAAGTACATTGATCCAATACATGCATATATTTCAGGCACGTATGGCATTTTTTCCCTTTCGATCATTTTTTGTACCCACCCACCCCCACCGCCAAATTTGTTTCCATTTTCGGCAGTTTTTTCCGACCATTTTTTGACACCCACCCCCCCTTTTAACACTAAAACAGAGATTTGCGGGGGGAAATTCACTGTAAACAGCTGTATATGAATTTATGTGCATACTATTTATCATGGATGTTAACATGGACATGTAAATAGGAATGAGTCATTTTTAGGTTATTCGGCCAAAAAAACATGGCTGCCAGCGGCCATCTTGGATTTCAAAATTGCAACAAAATACAACACGATAACTGCCTGCAGTCAGTTTACAGTTAGAATTACATTATTTCTCTCATTCAAAGCAGGAATTGATTTTTTTTAGTTGCGGAAAAAATTGCTTGTTGGTGGCTTTGACCACCCACCCACCCTGGCATACTTGTCGAAAAAAAAAATTCACCCCCCCCCCCCCCCCGATACATGCTGCTTTTTCTGACAATGAATTGTATTACATAAACAAGGGGGTTTATAAGCAATATGCTGATGATTCATATTTCTTGAATAGAGATCCCCGTGGCGTGGGAGTTCGTAGTGCAAACATTGGGAGACATGACCATTCTAGATTACAAAATGACGGTAGGGGTAACAATATCATGAATATAACGAAACATATACAATAAATGGTATATGTAATTATTTCTCATTAGATAGTAGCACAAATGATGTGAGCTGTTTTTAAAGCTCATTTGGTTGTGATTTAAGGAACGATTTTTAAGTTATGACCATTGAAATTTCGTCAAATATATATGCCAAAAAATTATCGACTTTTTTTCAAAATACGTCTATCCTTTTGTGATATTTCTTTTTGCTCATAATAAGTAGACTAATTGGGGTCAGTTAAGTGGATGTTTCGTTTCATTTATCACAATTTTAACTATCATTGATTGATTTTATAGAATATAGCCATTTTCAAGGAATTTTGACACGAGTTTGACCATTTAAAAACAAAATTCTGAGCTTTGCCCCATACACCTCAGAAATTCTTATGTAGAATAGTACACAGAAATAGAAAATCAAAATAGGAATTTCTCCATCTCCGGGTGACAGCTACCTCAGCCACAACACGGTCTAATCAGTAAAGATCACTGGCATATGGAGCCTCACATATTATTAATTGATATATAAGAGAATGCACTGGCTTACAAGGTCATGGTAAATATTGTTAGGCCAATGTATTATCTTGTATTGGCGGGGGAGACTCTTATATAAGAGAATGCATTGGCACAGGATTTTCCCAACTCAATATCATCAAATGATAGACCCCCCCCCCCCCTTTACCCTAGATGGGAAGATTCAACAGATCTATCATGTTTGTTGCATAAATTCGCTCCATTGATAGTAGACCTTGTATGTGCAAGAATTTGCTGATGATAATGGGATTTGACATGAAAGTCATCTGATACTCAGTATTATCTGGAGAACATTAAAGGCAAGAGCGGCGTTCGTTGCAGGAATATTTCTATTTGTTCAAATCGCCATCAACGGAAGGAACACCAAAATACATACAGTTCCGCTCATATGCCAAACATAATCAGAGCGTAAATATAACATTGTCGTCAAGACGTACGATGGTGTACAAAAACAAGAACCTGCTTGTGTTACAGCAGTTGTGCTTCTGTTTACACAACACAACGTAATTTATTGGTTAATCACACAAAAATTATATAAACGCTCTTTATTATTTCCATATCGGGAAAAGAGTAACAAATAACGCTCTTTATGTTTACCATATCCGGATCTAAACAAAAGTCAGAAAACGTAACTTTTTTTGCTTATGTTTACATAACAAGGGGAAAACATTTACAATAGCATACTGTTTTTGCCATATTTCTGATTGGGATAAGAACAAAGTCTGTCTATATTTTACTATTATTTCTGTTTATGGTGGTTTTTGACCGAGGTGAATATTTAAACAGCAAACCCACCTCCAAGGCCGCCCATATCTTCAACTCTTTCTATACCGGTACTTATGTATTTTCCCTAAGTTATGAAAGTATACATTGGAATTTCCTGTTATTAATCTGGAGGTGTGTTCATGAAAAAATAAGCACATAATAACAGATAATACCGGTACAAAAGAGTTATTTAATTGAAGGACATGTTCACATAATAACTTATAAGTTCCAATAAACCAAAGGTTGTTTGTTGAACTTATTACCTGTATATTTTCTAATGGAACTACTCGTCAATGAGGATTTAGAATAAAAAGAGTTAAAGCTAGTGATAGTGTGCCTGTCCCAATTGTAAAGCATGATAATTAATACTTACTGGATTAAAACTAAAAAATTAATCTCCATAATCTTTTACCAATGGTCTGACCAACTTCTAATGCATACGCTTCAAGTTAGGGAGAGTGAATTGGTAGTATGAATAAGGCACCTGTGTCCGTTCTCCTGGAAATAACAAATGTCAAAATATTTCACTCTCATCAAAATGTCCCCTTCAATTCGACACCATATAATTACTACTCTATGAATTTAATATACTATTCACTTTTTTACTATTTCCCACTATAAATTCAAAATACTCATTCCCAATTGGACGAGGGCATGAGTTTGCCATCTTGACACAATTTCAAGTCATATAATTTAATTGCTGACTGTTTAGAGGTAAGCATGTACCATTTTGCACCCACCTCAACTATGTGGGTTCGTTTACCACGCCCTGTAATCACATATGGATGTGACTGGAGTTGGAAAAAATAGTTAACACCACTGAAAAACGATAAACCTCGTATTTTTAGAATCAAAAGCTACTTTTGACATCAGTTTACTGGATATTGATGTAGTCATGATTGGGGTGTAAATTCAATATATTTCAACAAGGTCAAACAAGGGCCGCAACTGAGAAAAATGAATGCACAACTCCAGTTGTGTACGGGAATCCCTTAATATCCCCAATATGTGCTATCACCATGCAGAAGGACAAAAACTCTTATTGTTAGCGCCTGATTTACAAGGTGATATGTTCATACAGACAGACTGGTAGATGAATGACAGCCCTTGACTGCATGTATTATTATATGCCCTGAACGTCCTTCAGGTGTCGGGGCATAATAAATCCACATTCCAGTATACCCATCATTCGCTTCATTAATATGGGTACAGATATTAATATTATATAGATCTGGTTTCTAATGGATAGTTGGTCTGAACATGATCAAGGTATTATATACATGTACCGGACTACCGGTACATGTATTTGCCTAATATTAACAGAATATTTTTTTTCTCGAACAAGTACATAAACAACATACTCAAAATCGGCAAAAATCGGAAAAAGGGAAATTGTTTATTTCCGTGAAATAATTTTGGGGAAATTTTATCAAATCATCAATTTATGGATTTTCATATAACAAAATCAAATTGACAAATCCTACAAATATCATACATATTTTGTTGTCCTCACTATCATGAATCCAGAACTGAAAACCATTTCAAGGTTTATTGAGTATTTTTCAAGTTGTGTGCCTCCAAAAACGCGAATTTACCTTATTTCTGAGCCTAAAATTTGAAGAATGAGCAAAATATCATATTTTATGGTTAATTATTTAAAAAACTAACGCAAAAGACAGAGATTTTTCCCTGTTTTTGTAATTTCCTCACAAGATAAAACACAAAAGATGATTAATATGTGCACCTATGGTTAAGAAGAATAAAATATTCTCAAACAAAATGCGTGTTCCGTTGCATGGACTTAGCCAAATTTGCCACTGACACAGAACTCGTGTGATGAAACGCAATATTTGAGGTCATGTAAATCAATAAATTGATATCCATATGCCCTGCTTTTCTTATTACCTTTTAAGTAATAAGTATACTAGATTGAACAAATTGCAAAGATATTAACAAACCATTGTTTAAGAAAATCAACTTATGGCCCTTTGAATCCTTGGTCTTAACTTGTTTCCAAAAATGCCATGTTGAGAAATTTTTTTTCATTCAAAAAGGTATTTGGGCATAAAGAGAAAAAACAAATGGTGTTTTAGTGCGTAAAATTATTCGAACTTTCCTCCCACAACACTTTAGTTCCTGTTGCGTTATTAAACAGCTTAATACGTTACTGGACGTTTATTTACAATGTTATTGCTATGTTGATTAAAAATAATTCCAAAATGACAATTTGACATTTCACTGCCAAATTACGACAAAAACGATTATAGCGCTGTCAATGTATATAAACAAAAAAAGTTTTAAGTTACGTATGAAAGAACAATACATGCAGAAGCTGATAATATAATGTTGTATGATTCAAGATGCTTGATTTTGAAGTTTTTGTTGATATGCTTTCCCCTACCCCATGTTTCTGCCATTCAAATTTGTAGTAAATTATCCGAAGTGATGAGAGAAATCCAGTGACATTCATTGGTATAACCATTGATATGTTATTTTCTCAACAAAAAACTAATATAAGAAGATAAAATACTTTTACACAATAACTTTTGTTAATTTTTCTGAATATGCACAAAACCCTTTAAATTATTTACAAAAACGCCCCAAAATAGCATTTTCGGAAAAGAGGCTAGACTAAGAGTTCATGGAGCCATAATTTAATTTTCTTCACAAATGTATTTAGAAATTCCATCACAATTTGTTCTATCTTGTATTCTTAAAAGGTTACGAGAAACGCAGAGCATATAGATTGTAATTTATTCAGTTACATGACCCCAAATATTGCATTTCATCACACGAGTTCTATGTCAGTGGCAAATTTGGCTAAGTCCATACAATGGAACACACATTTTGTTCGAGAATATTTTATTCTTCTTAACCATAGATGCACATAATAATAATTTTTTGTGCTTTATCTAGTGAGGAAAAGCCCTGTATTTTGGGCTCGTTTTTTAGATAATTAACCATAAAATATGACATTTGGCTCATTCTGCAAAATTTAGGCTCCGAAATAAGGTAAATTCGCGTTTTTGAAGTCACACAACTCGAAAAATACTCCAAAAATCTGGCAATGGTTCTCAGTTCTGTATTCAGAAAAGTAAGGGTAACAAAATCGGCATGATATTTGTAGGACTTGTGTATTTGAATTTTTTAAATACGCTAAAGAATGACCAAAATTTCCCAAATTTATTTCACGAAAATCACCAATTTTCCTTTTTTCCGATTTTTGCTGATTTTGAGTATGTTGTTTATGGAGGGTCTATGTACCTATTCCAGCAAAAAAAAAATTCTGTTGCAATTAGTTCTGGGTAAAACCATAAAGGCACTGGACTAATATTAGACAAATGTTGTTGAGATACGTCTAAGAAAAAAATGTTTCCGATAATAAATTTCCGGTGATAACAACGATCTAATATCGATAATATATAGAAACATAAGTAATTTGAGTCAAAGATGTATTTTGTAAATGCTCAGGTTAATAGGCTATCTTAAAATCAAAGTTAATAATTTGCTATAAATTCAATTTATGACTGGAGCCATAAAATGGCGTAAATTAAATTACGAATTTCCGTGTACAAGACGTAATCAAATTAATTGAGGGATACTGGATTGGTAAATGGCACACACGGTCGTTTTAAACATTATGCTGATACGGGGAGAAAACTCAAGCCACTCAGTGACTAGTGACGATACAATAACTTAAATGAGTATATGGGACTAGTATGCATATAATATAACTTTTATTTGATACATTTGGTTGAAAACTGTTCAAAAACAAGAGGTGTGCACTCGAGTGCTAGCATACACCCACCGTGGCCAATTCAACCCGCATTATCCGTAAACTCAACCAAAAAGATTTTTAACTTTAAAGAAAAATTCGGACTAATAATATCGATATGGTGTCACAAGAAGCTTGTACAGAAAAAATTATTCAAATCGGTTCATATTTGTTAAAGTTATTAAGTCAGACAGAATTTTCCAAGTCAAAATAAGTCGAAAATAAGGTGTAATATTACGAAAAACAGTCTGAGCCAATCTCTAGCCGCATCATGTAGAGAGGGTATTGTGAGAAGCATGTATACCAAACATTATTGAAATCGGTTCATATTTGTTAAAGCTATTAAGTCGGACAGAATTTTCTAAGTCAAAATAAGTCGAAAAAGAGGCGTAACTTGAAAAAAAAAAGTCGGACCGAACCGCGGAGACATGCGGAGACACCGTCCTAAGGAGATTGCATACACAAAATTATTGAAATCGGTTCATAGTTGTTCGAGTTATGAGGTCAGACGGACGGACAGACAAACAGACGGAGAAAGCGTGACGGACAGACGCAGTCAATCCAGTATACCCCCCATTTTCTTCGAAAGTGGGGGTATAATTACTCGACAACGACAATTTGTATTTTTGCATTTGGGTAAATTTGCCATCCGTAACACTACTTCGTACTCAACAGACTTTCAAATAATGGAAAAATTGTTACCTTATTCTCCAACTCAGAGACTATAGAAGCCAACAACAACATTTGTGTACAGTATCCCTTTTAACCTTTAGTTGCCACCTTATCTCTTAGAATCTTACTGACAGCCTAAAAACTTCTGCTTCATCCTTTGAAGATATAAGTACCTTGAGGGAATGAAAGAATTAGATATTATTTTTTTTTACGCAAATGACCTGTGGTCAGATGCTCGTAGTCTGTTTATATATAACCATGGATATATGCCAGATATAACCGTACAAAAAAAAATACTGTGCCTTTGACAGTGTATTTATCCATGGCGTGTGTGACTGTGGTTGGTCGTAATCTAGTGTCCGGTGTTATTGTTTTGAAGGTTTATCATGTTCGACTGATGTTGTTAGCATGGTAATGGGATTAGCTGTTTCTATGTCTTGTCTGGTCAGATGTTATGTTTGAGCTTTGTCTGAAATTAACAAATTTTTATACTAGAATTTGCGTAACAGGAGCATGAGGAAATCACATGTTGAGTGCATTTAATGGTTTTTAGAGACCGAATATATATGATATAGAGATAATGAAATCATATATAATCATATATATATACTGCATCCAATTTGGGTTGATAAGGGTGACTTTCATGTAGTTTTGTGGTTATGAGACCACATGCATGCCTTGTTATTGGCCCCCTGATTTCTGCTCTGTTGTCTTTAAAAAAAATTATATCTTTTGCAACATGGGTGCCACCAGGATATCTCCAGATTATAATACCGGGCTGACTATTGCAGATCTCCCCAATGGGTGCAGCTAACCCTCATGGACAAGGGGTTGTATCCCCTCCCTGACGAGATCAAACCCTGTTTTCCAATGAGATCTAATATTGACAATTTCTCATCATCAGTGATGAATGCAAGACCACCCTCTTGGGACGGGGCATCAGAGTGGGACGTGGGCTGGTTATGCATGGGTCTTAATCCCACCAACTGCAGTCAAACATCACTCAACATTTAGTTGGAAACTTTATACCAAAAATAGGTTGAAATTGTGGTCATAGATTTTCCAACAATTTATTAGTGACATACACAGCTGACATACATGTATACATGTATATTCCTTTCAAATTGCAAATCGTCCCACTGCGTGTATAAACCACCGACCCCCCGGAAAGCAACTGACAAACTTGCCCAGATACATGATTCCAGTCACTCTACCTATGACGGGGTTCGAACCAGCTTCGTCGGTACTGGACGGAGAAATTCACCTGGCACTCTACCGACTGTACCACCGGGAGCCCCTGAGTTATAATAATGCATAATGTGTTTACGGATGGAACAAGACCGGAAACTCTGGTATGCATTGACAGGCAAAACCTGTGATATGCAGTAATATGTGCATATGTCCTTCCCTATCATTCTGGTCTATCACCATACCAAACCAAATCGGAAATTCGACAACAGACACTTATATTGGAAAAACTTTGAACGGACTGAATTTCATAAAGCCGAACAGGGCCCATAACTCTGGTAGGCATCGATGGTCACAACCCGTGATATTATGCATATTCATTCCCCATTTCTGGTCTGTCACCGTGTCATAGAGCATCAAAATATGACAACCTACTCCCGTGTTACAATGCAAAATGTTTGTATGGTCGGACGGTCAACAATATACCGGTACCTGCCAACTAATATCGGGGGATATAATAACCATACATGTATATCTCTGTGTATACCTAACCAAAAACAATTCCCCTCCACCACCCCACCTTTGGTGAATAAGACTGAATAAAAAAAAAAATCCCCTCCACCACCCCACCTCGGTGAATAAGACTGAAGAGTTTTTTGGTCATGTACAAATAATTGTGGAACCCCTGACTTGTTTACCACTATTTACACTGGCCAGTGTTCTGTCACACACAACACACTCGATATATTAAGGCTACCGTAATGCCCTATTAAAGTAATCGACCTCTTTAAATAACCAGCAGAATTATGGGTAACTTTTCAGGATTTAGTCGGAAATATGGCTTGTCGCCATTCATTGGAAAGCTTACGGCGAGAGCTTTCCGATGAAAGGCAACAAGCCATATTCCGACAAAATCCTGAACGTTACCCATAATTCTGCTTTGGTTAAGAGGTTGATTACTTAGGGCATTACTGTATAATGGGGTCTAGGACTATTTGTGACATACCGGTATTATAATGTACCTACATGCTTTATCATTGTTGTTAGATACAGGAAACACCTGGAAATAAGGTTTGTTTTTCTGATCTGTGTTTACCAATTAAGCATGTTATTGCTTGAGTCTTAATGGTACACAGCAAGAGTTTGCACCAAAAAAGGATAGTGGAATGGGATTGAAAGGCAGTTAACACAGTTACCGTATTGATGAACGGCTAAAAAAAAACTCCGAAATTTTGAGAAAAAAAACATGAGAAAGGGGGGTGGGTCCCCAAAATTTTGAGGATTTTTTTTGCACAAATGGGGTGGTGGTTTTCTCGGGGTCTGAATTTTTTTTTTTTGGCCCTATATGTGCAATATTTTTCCAGACCCCCCTGGTCTGAGGTTATTTTTAGGGTCGGTCGACGTGCGGAAACATGTATCTTTTTTCATTGGCCTAAGTATATATCCACATAGTTTTTCACAATTTACGTAGATCCTTCCACTCACACTGCGCGTTTATATGTTGAAATCAACTGTAAACAATAGAAAGATGGGGAGAGTGTGCAGTGTGCACATGCACGTAGCATTGGAACTGTTTTAATTATCTACTTGGATTAACTGTTTTAAAGAATTTTTTTCAACACACAGAAAAAATAGATATGATATGAAGTATAAGATATGAGCTTTGTGTTCCGCAGTGCTGTATAATTTGTTGTGTTGAGTGAACGGCGTGTAAACAATATACTGTAGACACATATTGAGGAAAAATAATTGAAAACAAATTTAATCCTATACTACCCTGATTCTACTACTATAACCGATGGTGAAGACACTGTTTTTGGTGTTATTTTTCATGTCTATTTTCTAACTATTCCAATATCAAATGGGGTAACAGGTGTGTTATAGCCATGTTGGTACAGACATTCTACATAATTATATCGTTTACGACTATTAAAGCATTGTTTGTGTATATTTCATTTTATTACGAACTTGGCAATAGTTGATTCACCTAAAGCCACCTATCACAGAAAGTGATAGGCATTTTTCAATACCAATTGTCATCATGGATGCCATTTTGAATAGAACATTTTGCTCCAAGCAGGTTTATCAGATTTTGATTATGTTATAGAGGATATGATTATTATTCCTCTTCAAAATGGAATAAAAACCAACTTACATGTAGTCCAAATATTTTCTAGATCAAAACTTTTATCGACAAGACTATTTTGTCTTTTCAGCATTTATCCCTGACCTGGAGGTCTTACCATGTTTGCCATTTTCCCACATTTCATCTTGTGACTCAGAGGCAGGTGGTTTTAATTAAACTGATGGAGAAATAAAATTTAAAAAATTTGAGTGACAGTTTTCAATATCGTTCCTTTTTATTAGAAGTAGAAACATATTTTCCCAATTTTCATTTTGGTCCTAAATTAGTGTTTCTCCGGCTCGGGGGTTAACAAAATATTAGATATGAGTCGAGGACCAATCAAAGCTCAGAGTTATCAGATAACAATTTTTCATATCTTTTATTTTTCACCACCTGGGTAGGAGGTACTCAATCCGATGATCAGACACTCCTATATTACTATTTCTTTTGTTTTGGGGGCAAAAGTTTTTTGATTTGAGTCGAGGAACCCACCCATCAAAGCTCAGAGTGATCAGATATCAATTTTTGAAGTTTGTTATTTCTCGAGATGTATAATATGTGGCCCAGAAACACGTGGTCAAACTGAGGTTCTCGGACAAATTGCGGAAGAAAATGGATAACTCTAAAGTCAAGTGGTAATACAATCAAATTTTGATATACTTTAGTGATGATACTACCATATTTTGTTGAAAGAATGTTGGTAAACAACAAGTTTTGAGTAATTTGATACCATAGTTGACAGTGATTAGCATTATTTTATTGCAATACATCGATTCTGATAACTAAAGCATATTTTGAAGAAATGTTGTATCTTGATGATATGGGTACTGTTTGATTGGCTTGAGTATATTTAAAAACAACTACGGAATTTAACTAACTGCAGTTCATCGACAGCCAACTGAGAATTATTGACTACTAAATTGTGATTAGAGTATATTTGAGAAAAATCAATGTTTTCCAAGAATCAATGTAAATGACTAAAATTCATGTTGACATTGTGTAACAAACTGGAAAACTGTTCTATTGTTACATCCATGTCAACAGAGGCTATTATTCTCGCATGGACAAATAAGATCCAATGGAAACACATTATCGCGTACCAAAAATGATAGGGGTGCTGGTTTGCATATATGTTTTGAGACCACTTTTCTCGAATTACGTAAACATAAATTTTAGGGTTCGAATGAGCCATGTCCGTTTAATGTCTACAACTGTCTTAATTATTTATAACCCTTCTATGACTGGAGCTTCTTGAAATTTTGCGAAAACCCTGTGCCAATCATGCATTCTCTTACATATGCGAAACTCCATTAGGGATCAATGACAAATATGTTTGTAGTAGATATGTGGTCAAGAAAATGATTTGATGTCTTTACTGTGCTGCTCAGAGCTTGTCACATAACTTGCAATGTGACACCGTAATTACACAACGCCTTAGATAGTGAACTATTCTGATAGACCTATTTTATTTGTTGAAAAATACCAAGCTGTACACAGCGCCATCTACGCTCATGCTATGATGTAAGTCCGGCGAAGCATATGGGACTGAACTCTGTCTTGCAGCTTGGAAAAATACTAGCGATATAACAAGATACACCAATGCATTCATGGATTCAAATTGAAAGTTTCAAATATATCATGGTTTTATGTGCAAAAACATATGAATGCATTGGTGTATCTTGTTATATCGCTAGTATTTTTCAACAAATTTGTAGAATTTCAAGGATTATGAGGAGGTACTAGTACATGTAGGTGGACATATTTCATCCATGGTTTACATTTAGGGTTTTATATCTCACATGTTATATTAGCTTATAAGGAGGGCCTGGGAATTTTCCAAAATTCAAAATATTTGTTCGAGCTCACTGTCAAAGCAAGCACATGTGAAGCAATGAAAAATCATCCTAGTGCTGAGTACGTGCCTCCATAAATCTGATATAGAAATTGTTTTAGCATACATGTAACTCGCAGACTTGTACCATATACATGTACCTCGCAACAATGTAACACTAAGAGTGCATTGCATTTCTCATCGATCACGCTAATGGGCATATTGAAAACTTTTCTGAATGTGAAAAATTAATGATTAACGATTAATCATTCAGAGATATCATAATATACATGTATGTTTGTCCAGGCATTCTTGAAATGTACTTGCAAAGTACAATAATTTGCCCACCTGGCAATTGCACCCAACTTGCCCCAGTACCAGGGACGTGGCAACAGGGTGATTGGGGGGGGGGAGTATCTTGTTCTCATTGCTTGATTTTCGAACCAGAAATTACAAGTGCCCATTTAGTAGGAAATTTCTATTTTTAGACTAACAGTAGCATATGTTTCTATGTCATTTTAGCACTGCTGCACGTTTCCAGTACCTGCAAATCATGTATATTGAACTTCCTTCCGTATTCATGTTTCAAAATTAGTTTTTTATCCAGCCAGAATGCACTTTTGAGATATCAACCCATATATAGAATTTGAGTAGTTTTTAGTACATGATACATGTACCTATGAAAGGGAGAGAAAAAAATATATATATATTCAACCTCAATCGTACTAAAATCAATTGTTTTTGTCTTCCATTAAAGACATATTATGGACTTGTTTGGGTGCGTGAAGTGACCAGTTAGTATACTCAGGCATTACGCCAACCTAGGAAAGGTACCATTCTGCTAACTTTCTACTAAATTTCAAAGAAATCGACGAAACCACTTCATAGAAAATATCGTCTGAACTACGATCAACTGTAAATATTTACATCTCGATTCGGGACGCAACTATCGACAACAAAAACATACAAATGATTTCTCCATCGAGAGTCATTGCATTGAATTAAAATAACAGAATGACGATGTGTGTTGTCAATTTGGATTAATATTCGTAAAAAATAACTATGGTACTTTGAGCAAGATTATTCTCTATTTCTATTTGATCACCCAACCGAAGTGTTTCACATCACTTTAATATTCATTCAGATTCTATATACAATGAAGATCTGCATAATTTTTTCACATAAAAGCAGAGAGAAATAGATATAACAACATAGAGATAATATATAGAGCATATATCGTTAAAGGGGGTGCCACAAATAGATGTGAGCTAAAAAGCTTTTTGTACCAGAAAAATGACTTTGAAACAGAGTATATCTGCAATATTATGCCATTGTTTTGGCATTCAAATGTGAAAAACTATAACTTCAACAGTATCATTAGGCAGCCCATTATGATAAGTGACATACCGTTAAGAGCCAAGGAGCGATGCTTTAGATTAATGTTCACTGTATCGTTTGAAAAACGTCCGCTAAAACGTGTCAGTTTTTCTTGGGAGCCAGTCGCCATATTTCTATTGTAAACACATGTTCATGATGTTGTTGTCATGTTTTAATTCGCGGCAGGTACATGAAAATCGACCATAAAAGCAATTCGATCATGCAATCGGGCAAGTTTATGATATGAAATCGATGCTTTCAGTTTATTTAAGTTGTTGGAATTAATTTAGCTGCTTGATTACCCACGATTTATGAAGTTTTGTGCTGTTTAGAGATGGAAATGTTGATATTTTATTTTTATAATTACCAGTCTATAGTCGAAAGCGAGATTATAAGATGTCGTATTATTTTGTAATACGCAAATCACATAAATAGAAAACTTACATGTTTCAGAATATTGTATTATTCTAAAATCAAATAGCATACATGTATATAAAAACATATTTATGAATAGGAAAGTACCGTATTCCGACGAAATATGTCATATTTTACGACGGACTCCTTGTGCGAGTTCACTTCCGGTCAATTCTATTTTGGTGCACTGGGAGAAAAACATTGTGGAGAAAAAAATACGTTTAATAACATTTGAATGTAAATTAATCGAGAAACTGATCGATTTCCATTCGTAATCGTTTTCTAGTATTGACGGATGGGTTTGTTTGTAATCATGGCCGCCCCGCCCCCATGGCATGTGTATCGGCTATCGCCAAATAATGTTAGGATATTATGGTCTCCCATACCAAGAAAAATAGTTCCTAAGAATGTAAACAATGCAAATGGAGGACATTTTGCCATTATTCAGGATGACAGTACTATTTTCACAGGCAGGGTATTTGGGAAAGTTCTTGTTTTTCCTCAAAATGATGTCTCCTTGTCTCTAGCCAGATTCTTATAGGACCATTTTGACTGTTCAGTTTGTTAACCATTGGAACTGGAGAAACGCCGTTTGGGGACATGATTTTTTGTCACTCTACTGCGAGTAAATTCTAACAGCTAAAATTTCTCTACTAATGACAAGATCTTTGTTTATTATTGATTATTATGTGTGAAAAATATGAAGTTGATCCATTCTATGGCCGGTGAGTAATTATTGATCATCTGGAGGTAGGGTGCAATACGCGGTGGCCATCTTGACCAAACTTTGCCATCCCCTCAAACTCGACATAATCGTGGATTGTTCGGATATTCCACGGGATTCATGAACGTGTGTAATGACATGTTGCGGTCACATACTATGGTAGACATGTCTGCCAGTGTTTACGTTCTGTTATTTGTCATTTTAAGGATAAATGACACATTGGTGAGTGGGTGGTTTCATACGTGTATTAGTATTTAGTTGATAAATACATGTGCCTTGGTCATAATTGTTACTTTTATTGAAAATCTACTCGCCTATAGCATTTAGGGCTAATGTTGGAACTTACAAGGCGTAAGCATTGATAGTAAGTTCCGATGGATCCAACGATTGTGATGTTGTCGTACATGATATCGTAAGTTGTTCGTAAAGCATGTGATTGACTTCCCTACAATCATATCCAGCTATGATTTTTACATACATACATGTACGACAGCGATTATGCCACAATTAGTGGAAGTAGCCAAGGATATGCCACGATTTCGCATCTAAAATAAAACAGTGCTTGATAATATTTTTTGGCTTGCAACATTGTCATGAGCATGCGCAATTCGACTACTGGTTACTTCCTTTATCGATAATGGAAATTTTTCCACTTACGACAGCTGCTTACGATTGAATCGTGGTCGTCTGAACGTTCACCAATTGACTGTTTTAACTTTTAGCCCAATCGTTGAATCGGGCCATTATATATCGATCCGTTGTTTACCCAGAACTGTTTATGTACAGTGACTGTGGTTGGACACACAAAATTTTTCTTCTCACATTAATCATTACTAATAAAAAAGACACTGACACTTTACTAATAGTATTAGTAATACTATTATTTTTAGGAAATCTACCTTTCCAATATTCGAGGTACATGTATCACCCATGATCACTTCATAATTGGACGTTAAATGTCATATTTCCTATAAAAACCTCATGCATATGTGTTCATACGATAGTACAAAAGAAACTTACCATGGGAACGAATGCAATGTCATATTTTAATCATCTAAATCCAAAAGAGAAGTTCCGACAGCGTGGTCCGGGCGGATACAGGACGTTTCGTACATGGACGTTTCGTACCATCTGGTACCATATGGTCGTTTCGTACCGTACTGCCAGAGGCAGAAAGACGTGGAACCTTGCTATTTCCACTGGAGTGACTGGACAGTTATCGAGAAAAGTCCGCCGTTAAAGTTCGGAATATTTTCAAACAGAGTTTAAACAACGATCACGTGGCATGCAGTTTAACCAATCAGGAATACGAACCGTTTAACACGAACATGACATTTGGAACTTATTCCCGGCCCCAAATACCACCAAGAATCACCCCGACCCCCACCCACCACCCCGGGGGGTGTTTCTATGTGGTATTTGGGGTCGGCCACCCACTCATGCCGTCAAATCGGTCGAAATCCTTGCCGTTCTCGAGAATGGTCCATACCGCATTTTCACCCCTCGGGGTGGCACCACCCCCCCCCCCCCCGGGGTGATGGGTGGGGGTCGGGTGTTTCTATGTGGTATTTGGCCGGCCACCCACCCATGCAGTCAAATCGGTCGAAATCCTTACCGTTCTCGAAAATGGTCCATACCCCATTTTCATACCCTCGATCGGGGTGGCACCCCCCCCCCCGGTGATTGGTAAGGGTCGGGCTGTTTTAGGTGCTATTTGGGGCCGGCCGGCCACCCACCCACCCATGCCGTCAAATCGGTCGAAATCCTTTCCGTTCTCGAAAATTGTCCATACCCCATTTTTCACCCCCTCGGGGTGGCACCCCGGGGGTCATGGTGGGGATCGGGGTGTTTCTAGGTGGTATTTGGGGGCGGCCACCCACCCATGCCGTCAACTCGGTCGAAATCCTTACCGTTCTCGAAAATTGTCCATATCCCCATTTTCACCCCCTCGGGGTGGCACCCCGGGGTGATGGTGGGGGTCGGGGTGTTTCTAGGTGGTATTTGGGGCCGACCAACCACCAATGCCGTCAAATCGGTCGAAATCCTTACCGTTCTCGAAAATTGTCCATATCCCAATTTTCACCCCCTCGGGGTGGCACCCCCGTGGTGATGGGTGGGGGTCGGGGTGTTTCTATGTGGTATTTGGGGCCGGCCACCCACCCATGCCGTCAACTCGGTCGAAATCCTTACCGTTCTCGAAAATTATCCATATCCCCATTTTCACCCTCGGGGTGGCACCCCCCGGGGTGATGGTGGGGTCGGGTGTTTCTATGTGGTATTTGGGGCCGGCCACCCACCCATGCCGTCAAATCGGTCGAAATCCTTACCGTTCTCGAAAATTGTCCATATCCCAATTTTCACCCCCTCGGGGTGGCACCCCCGGGGGTGATGGTGGGGGTCGGGTGTTTCTAGGTGGTATTTGGGGCCGGCCACCTACCCATGCCGTCAACTCGGTCGAAATCCTTACCGTTCTCGAAAATTGTCCATATCCCCATTTTCACCCCCTCGGGGGGGGGGCACCACCGGGGGTGATGGGTGGGGGTCGGGGTGTTTCTTGGTGATATTTGGGGCCGGCCACCCACCCATGCCGTCAAATCGGTCGAAATCCTTACCGTTCTCGAAAATTGTCCATATCCCAATTTTCACCCCCTCGGGGTGGCACCCTCCGGGGTGATGGGTGGGGGGTCGGGGTGTTTCTAGGTGGTATTTGGGGCCGGCCACCCACCCATGCCGTCAACTCGTCGAAATCCTTACCGTTCTCGAAAATTGTCCATATCCCCATTTTCACCCCCTCGGGGTGGCACCCCCCGGGGGTGATGGGTGGGGGTCGGGGTGTTTCTTGGTGGTATTTGGGGCCGGCCTCCCACCCATGCCATCAAATCGGCCGAAAGCCACATTTTTGAAAATAAAGAATAGGGAATAAGTTCCAAATGTCATGTTCGTCCATTTAACTACGCATGTAAGAATCTTTGCTACCTAATCAGTATTTAAAATACCAGCTCCAGGTAGCTAAAATGACTAGGAAAAGTAGCTAAAAAGACTAGGAGAGTAGTGAAAAAAATTTAACTACCCAAATCTACCTACTTTTTTTAGTGTGCAGTACAGTACACCATACATGCACATTAAGCATAAATACATTCACAAAATGTGGGAGAATTACAATCATGAATCAATCTCACTAGTACAATAAAACATTCCAATTCTTATATAATCTGGATAAGTATTGAACATGCGATTTGCACACTGCTCGTATAATAGTATTTTGGTGACAAGACACTCTCTCTCGAAATCCATATACACACTTACGTCAGAACATACTAAAGGAGGCCATTCGATCACAAACATACCACTCACACTACATTTCCTTTAATATCCCAGAATAATTCTATACGCATTATTATAACAGACATTAAGTTTATTGATATATTTTTTAGCATAATTTGACCACAAATGAGCACAATATAATGGAGAAATATAGCACTGAATTTCAAAGTTTTGGGTAAGAACGTCATTGCAACTGTTTTAGTGGTATTAAAAAGTAAGACCAATGGTAACAACGGCAACTGACTCACAGACATTGAGAAGACGACGAAGACCCTTCACAGACATTACCCTACAGGGAGCCCCACACATATATAGAAGAGTGTCGTCTGCTCATGTTTGTCTGGGGCTCTGTATGCATGGGTGAAATTATAAAATTGTTAAAGAATACAAGAACAAATTATTAAAATGGTAAAAAATTGTTAGGCCAATGCACTCTCTTATATATGCGAGGCGACCTATGGTCGACTCACATATATAAGAGATTGCATTGGCACAGGGTATATGGGTTGATACAAAAATCGGACTTGGCACTCAAATGGTTAAACGTAAGACCAATAGTAACGGCAACTGACTCACAGACCTTGATAAGACGACGAAGACCCTTCACATACGGTGCTATCAGACACATATCATCAGCGAAACAAAAATTATTCAAAGTACTGTTACCAATCACGCATCCAGCATTCACCTCATTCAGCACTTCACTCATACCATCTATGTACAGATTAAACAGATAAGGACTTAGAATAATACCGTGTCTAACCACAGCATGAGGAAAGAAGCGGTTTGATAGCTCGGATCCCCATCTGACTCTGAATTTCTGGTTTCGGTACCAGTTAACTAACAGTCTTACAATTATCGGAGGTACCTCGCGTTCTAACAGTTTTTTTTAACTAGACGTCATGTTGAACTCGGTCGAATTAATTAATGCCTTTGCTGGCATCGAGGAAACAAGCAAACACAGGAGTGTTTTTGGACACATAGTATACCTCACAGTTTCTTTCAGAGCAAAAATGCACGTGTCAGTAGAATGCTCACGCTTAAATCCGAATTGATTTAGTATGAATTTGTTGTTTTAAGACTAAAAGGCGAGTATCTTCAAACTTTCGCTCAAATTATTTGACTGAATTTAAGATTGTAGACAACAGATTAAAAATTGCAATGCAAGGGGTTGTAAATGGAATTTTCCATGATTTATGATTATGATTCTGGATTAAAGGGGTACTGTACGCCAAATGTTGTTGTTGGTTTCTATAGTCTCCGAGTCGGAGAATAAGGTAACAAAGTCTGTTGAGTACGAAGTAGTGTTACGGATGACAAATTTACCGGAATGCAAAAATACAAATTGTCGTTGTCGAGTAATTTTTGTACAGTTTTCAACCAAATGAATCAAATAAAAGTTATATTATAGGCATACTTAGTCCCATATAATCATTTAAGTTATTGTATCGTCGCTAGTCAGTGAGTGGCTTGAGTGTTCTCCCCGTATCATCATAATATTTTAAGCGATCGTGTGTGCGATCGGTTTAACAATCCAGTATCCCTCAATTACTTTATTTGATTACGCAAATTCGTAATTTAATTGACGCCATTTTATGGCTCCAGTCATAAATTCAATTTATATCAAATTATTAACTTTTAAATTATTAAATTTTAAGATGGCCTATTAACCTGAGCGTTTACAGAATACATCTTCGACTCAAATTACTTATGTTTCTATATATTATCGATATTAGATCGTTGTTGTCACCGGAAATTTAATGAAAATGGCGTACAGTACCCCTTTAAGTGGTACTGTTGGAAATTCTAAGTTGAAGACCATCTATAGTCACGTACTTGGTCGCATTACCACTGTACATCATGATATCTCCAACATTATGGTTATTTAAGTCATAGTATTAACTTCACCCTTGATTATGTGGCAATGGACGTGGTCAAATTGTGTTGGTACTCATATTTTCGGTGCTATGGGCTACGTGCATCCAAATTAAGAACATATGTGACCCGCCATATCAAATCCAGTCGGAAGTCGGGATTTTTTTACCCTGTGCCAATGCATTCTCTTATATATGCGAGTCGACCATAGGTCGCCTCGCATATATAAGAGAATGCATTGGCTTAAGAATTTTTTATCATGTTTTTTAAATAAATGTTTTTTACAATTTTCACATATGTAAATCTAGCAGTTCTCTGCTGATGAACTTCTACTAAATGAACTGATTTGAGTTTGAAACTCAATGTTCTTAATTCTTGCATTTAGTAGCAGTTTTTGGAAGCAGAGAACCGTTTTATTTAAGTTTGAAACTCTCTTTGAGTAACTGTTTCATTTAGTAGTAGCTCGGAAGTTAACACTGCTGCTGTTACAAATGAAACTATGTGTTCTTAATTCGGATGCGCATATCACCTAAAATACGAGAAACAAAGCAATTTTGAGCACGTTCCTTGCCACATATGATTGATTATGAGTAGGATATTTTGCGATCTGTCGGGTATTCGGAAAAAGAATGCAACGAGCCGGAGCCTATTTGATTATTTGGCCGAATACCCGACAGCGAGGGGAATATCTACCTTAAACCCCAGCCGCCATGTTTTCTATTCTAATTTCCCTTCCGGATTATCGAGCGGTTTAACATTGGAGATGTTGCGCACCATACACAGCCAATATTATAGTAATTAGTTATACAGACGTCAGATTTTACATTATAATGAACGTATCTGAACCTAACTATAGCTAGAATCGCCACGGAGCTCTTCTCTTACAGGTACATACGATTGCGTTTTTTTTGGTGCCATATGTGACCCGCCATATCAAATCCAGTCGGAAGTCGGGATTTTTTTACCCTGTGCCAATGCATTCTCTTATATATGCGAGTCGACCATAGGCCTCGCATATATAAGAGAATGCATTGGCCTAACAATTTTTTTACAATTTTAATGATTTGTTCTTGTATTCTTTAACAATTTAATAATTTCACCCATACAGAGCCCCAGACAAACATTAGCAGACGACACTCTTCTATGTGCTTCTATATATGTGTGGGGCTCCCTGCACCCTGCAGGGTAATGGATGTTTTTTTATTTTATGTCCTAAAAATTGTAAGAAACATTTATTTAAAAACATGATAAAAAATTGTTAGGCCAATGCATTCTCTTATATATGCGAGACGACTTATGGTCGACTCGCATATATAAGAGAATGCATTGGCACAGGGTAAAAAAATCCCGACTTCCGACTGGATTTGATATGGCGGGTCACATATGTCAGGGACATTTACAAGTAGCTGATCTGTCTGAACTTATTCGTATAGTGAAGAAAGGTATATAGTTCCGTGGAATGCATTTAACCACATGACCAAATCAAATGTGCATCTAGAACTGAATCATTGGTAATTTTGATTCGTTTCAATTTGTCCTCATAGATTCAAAATTGGGACATGATACAATATAAACTATGATACAGCACAATATCATTGTTACAATCGTTCCCCGATGTGTGTCAAACACGAAAGTGAGTCCAATGTAAACCAGCACACGGGTTGTGTTCCGTGATCAACACACACTGAGCGGCGTTTTCCAGAATTCCCCGTGGTGTGCTCTAAGTTGGTCAGAGCTGGCGAATAGTTCTTCATTCTTATTCTCAAACCCTTACTTAAATAGTTTTTGCTAAGACGATTGTGATCAATATGCATTCTGAAATTGTTGTGATCCGATGGTAAAACGAGAACCGTCGATTCGAGTTTGACCTCGCGACACGACAAACGTGTACAAAAACGTTAACATGTTCACACAACTGTGTTGTTCTATATTTATTGCACACACTAAAGATTGTAGCTTGAAATATACTGAAATTTGGTTCGATATTATTTTATTTAATTGAACAAACGTGTGCTTTGTGTAGACTATATATATATACCTCATATTGTAATACGACCCTGCCTAACTATGCTTAAAAGCCATGTCCTGATTGGCCAGTGGCCCGAGTTACCATGGCTATCTCGTTCCAGTTTTGTGGTACAATTCTACTTTTTCCAATTGTACCACGAAAAAAATCGGTTTATTCAGATCGCCGCACGCGACTTTTCCCGTCTTTTCTAACTCCGCGCAAACGGGGCATCAACGAAGTACACCCGCACCCGTAACCCTTTGAATTTTGCTACATCTTGACAATCTTGCGAAATTTCTAGCGATTTGTCGCTTGAAACCAGTTTGGTTGCCAATGAATATGGTCCAAATGATGTTATGGTATATTGATATATGTTACGACCAAAGAAAGTTACTTAATAAGTATATTAAATGACAAAATAAATCCATGGGGCCGGGCTGTGCATTCGTCGATTCGAATCTCGATCATATTCGATATTTCGGAGTCAAGTTGAAAATGAAAGCGTTTGTTCACCAGTACAGAAGGGGAATAAGATTAGTTTAGTAAACTAGATCATTTAGATCGCTTTGTGTAAGGAAATTGGTCCATAGTCGATGATCATATTCATGTTGTACCAACAACGTTCAAAACAGAAATGACGCAATCGTATTTCCTGTACAATTTAAATGAAACGCACGGGCGCCGCTGAAAACACATCGTTTTTTAGCCAATCACAACGATTATTTCTAGAAGAGGTGCCTCGAAAAGTCAACGGGGGAATTTCATAACAAGACAAGACATTACCAGAGTACTCCATGCAACGAAATCGAGTACGCCCAATACGAATTACACCACGAAATGTTTTCTCACCTGAGACCGAAAAAGCGCAGTATTTCGTTGACTATTCAGTCGAATTGTGACCATAAACTTTCAGTCGTATTACAAAAGAAATAAATACACGGTGTATCGGTGTGTATGGTCAAGTTGTACCACAAAAAACTGATTGTAGGACTCCGCTACGCGTCGTCCTACAATCAGTTTTTTGTGGTACAACTTGACCATACACACCGATACACCGTGTATTTATTTCTTAAATGTAACGAAAACAGTTTATGTTAAATTTGACGTCGCCAATGACGTTGATGACGTAATCGGTGTGTATCGATATTGTTCAATACAAGGACATTACAAATATTCATATTGAAATATTCTGTATTTTGCTGCATTTCTCAAACATAAATGAATGGGTGCAATAGATATGTAAATGTTACAAAAGACTGAATGCAACGTTGGGAGTTGAATTGTGCGGCCCCTTTTTTGTGATATTATCAGATGAATACAGACAAAAGTAGCGTAACTGCATGGTTACAATTTTCATCTGCACCACAATTCACTCATTTTCCAGGCGGTCTCATCTGCTTGGTGGTGAGATTGGACTGCATAGACCCCGCTACATCATATGGGAGGGAGTTCAGGGCCCGTCATATGGGAGGGAGTTCAGGGCCCGTCATATGGGAGGGAGTTCAGGGCCCGAGTGAGGCAGATTGAAGATGAAGGCGGTGGCGAGATTGGATTGCATAGACCCCGCTACATCATATGGGAGGGAATTCAGGGCCCGATTGAGGCAGGTTGAAGACGAAGGCGGTGGCGATATGGGAGGGAGTTCAGGGCCCGAGTGAGGCAGATTGAAGATGAAGGCGGGTGGCGAAACACATCAAGCAGATAGTGGATCACTATTTCAATAACAGGGAGGGAATTGTTTTGTTGTATAAAACAAATTGATTTTCGAAATTAACTGTCATTAGTTTACAAAATATCATCCATCATTTTAAACCTTTGTTGTGATTCGGGTCCAATGGTCTGTCAATTTCGTCTGATATGCACATGAAATGTGGGTCTGTCACTCAGAACATTAATTTTGTGCCAATATTTATTTCTTATAATGAATTTCGATACAATGATCAATTAAACCATGTGACAAATGTTTATTATATCACGACTATCGTGTATATTGGAGATATACTATGCATCACATTGTGTTCTATGCGGTTTATTGTGAACTTGCATGGGCGTGACTATATGCATGCGAACTTTAAAAATAATTTTAAAAAACAAGTTTCTTATATATATATCGCCAAATCCCAGTTGGCTCAAGGCGCTTTAACCCTTTACCCAACAAACCGGCCAAAACCGGCCAAATAAAGCTTCAACAGCCTAAAATATCTTCGGTCTGTCTCAATAGAACCATACAAATATGGATATCATTGGAACCGGCTCCTTGACCACATTGTGATAGTTACAGTTATGCCCTGTGCCAATGCATTCTCTTATATATGCGAGTCGACCATATGTCGCCTCGCATATATAAGAGAATGCATTGGCCTAAAAAAAATCTTTTTTTAACACTTTTTACCATTTTTTCTTACATTCTTTAACAATTTTATAATTTTTAATGTGTTAAGCCAATGCATTCTCTTATATATGCGAGGCGACCTATGGTCGACTCGCATATATAAGAGAATGCATTGGCACAGGGCCCTTCTGTTGGGTAAAGGGTTAATCCCTGGTCGTCGTGTGGAATTTATGTTACATTTATTATAAAAACATTAACCTATTTGATAGCCTGAAATGTTCAACAGATGTTTTTTCGAGATATGAAATTACACAATGCCGAAGAGGAAATGGTGCTTGAATACGTGATTCTACACGCCAGTTGTATATAAGCGATTGATATGCGCGAGTATGACTTCCTGTACTTGTAAATATACGCGGGATATAGTTCTATTTTAAAACATTTTGTTCTAAATATATGTTTCTGCATGGATGGATTGTTAATCAAAACCCTTTGAACATGGCCATTGTATCCGATAATTGGTTATATATGTAGGTAAATATTTGACTCTTGGAATCCACATACTTGTAGTTATATATGTAGGTAAATATTTTTATTCTTGGAATCCACACACTTGTGGTTATAGATGTAGGTAAATATTTTTATTCTTGGAATCCACACACTTGTGGTTATAGATGTAGGTAATTATTTGATTCTTGCAATCCACATATATACGTGTGGTTATATATGTAGGTAAATATTTGACTCTTGGAATCCACATACTTGTGCTAAATTTCGGTTGCATGGAACTTAGAACTAACTGAACTTTGTCAGCCTCTGTTTCAGTCTGAAATTTCGAAATAATAATCTAGGTTCAGGCATTACGTTGACCAATTATGTGAGTATTTTACTAGGCAATGGGGACCACGTCCGCTTTGCTGATAAACAACCTACATTGACTGATCTTTGTGTAGAATTTATGTTGCATTTATTATATATTTTTAAACATTAAAGATGCTTATTCCGAATTAACGCTCCCAAATTACTATTTCTTTGGCTTCGGGGGTAAAAATATTTGATTCGAGTCGAGGAACCCACCGATCAAAGTTCAGAGTGATCAGATATCGAATTTTGAAATTTTTTATTTCTCGATATGTGCACTTATTTGAGGCCCAGAAAAAAGTCGTCAAACCGACGGTCTCGGACAAAATTGCAGATGAAGATGGATAACTCTAAAATCAAGTGATAATATGGCCAAATTTCGTGATACTCAAGTATATTGTGATGGTTCTTGACAGATTTGTTACGGTTCCTTATGATTAAAAATAATCATTTTCGGGACAAAATCACGCATAATTATATATATCTTGAATGTATTATACTTTCCTGAATGAACAGAGGCGGCAGAAGTGCCGTATTATCGAAACGTGAACTGAAGATCACAATTAACTCGGAATTAGCGAGTTAACGCGTACATATCAACATGTTATAAATCAAGCCACGTAAACGCAATTCGTTTGTTTTCGGTGGCGTATAAAATATGAAACGCATTCTGAACACGAACACTAAGTGTAAAGTATACACGTGTTATTCTTCTGTAAAATAGCTGAGACAATATCCCGATGGCGGTTGATAATTTGGAACAGTAGGTTCGTAATAAACACGTGTGCGTGTTACGGTTCTATTTCAAGCCAATCATGGCTGTGACGGTTCTATACATAATATTTATTCGAACGATTTCTGCACTTTAGGCCGAATATTGTCTTGTGTATCTGACATTTTAAACCCGATAATGACTGTAGCTTATACCATTTACATAATATACAACAGGTATGTTAAGAAATAATATAATAAATACCTAATAATGATAGTAAGTGAAATTAATTGGCAGAAACCAAATATTGAACGTCCCGAGGGGCAAAATAATCAAAGAAAGGTCAGATTCTGCTGATATAATAATAAAATAGTTACTACAGAATATGTATTGTGTTGAATCATTGTTGACATCTCATATATATTTTGAAGACCTCTGTCTGTATGTTTGTCTGTCTGTCTGTCTGTCTGTCTGTCTGTCATTAATACAAATCTACGATTCTCGACCGATCGGGACGAAACTTGGTACGTGTGTGTAGTTTGACCAGGCGGTGAACGTTGTCGTATTGGCGAGCCCGTGCGGCGCCCGCTTCGCGCATGCGCAGACGAGATCTCGGAAACGGGTGGAGCTATCGACTTGAAATTTGCTATGTGAATGTATCTTGCCCCGGATATGAATTTTATCGGGTCGCCGAGCCCGTGCGACACCAGCTTCGCGCATGCGCAGACGAGATCTCGGAAACGGGTGGAGCTATCGACTTGAAATTTGCTATGTGAATGTATCTTGCCCGGGATACGAATTTTATCGGGTCGCCGAGCCCGTGCGACGCCAGCTTCGCGCATGCGCTGACGAGATATCGGAAACGGGTGGAGCTATCGACTTGACATTTGCTATGTGAATGTATCTTGCCCCGGATACGAATTTTATCGGGTCGCCGGGCCCGTGCGACGCCAGCTTCGCGCATGCGCAGACGAGATCTCGGAAACGGGTGGAGCTATCGACTTGAAATTTGGTTTTTGAATAGCCCGGACAACGTCGGGCTCATCGGCTAGTCTCATATATATTTTGAAGACCTCTGTCTGTATGTTTGTCTGTCTGTATGTTTGTCATTAATACAAATCTACGATTCTCGACCGATCGGGATGAAACTTGGTGCGTGTGTGTAGTTTGACCAGGCGATGGACGTTGTCGTATTGGCGAGCCTGTGCGGTGCCCGCTTCGCGCATGCGCAGACGAGATCTCGGAAACGGGTGGAGCTATCGACTTGAAATTTGGTATGTGAATGTATCTTGCCCCGGATACGAACTTTATCGGGTCGCCGGGCCCGTGTGACGCCAGCTTCACGCATGCGCAGACGAGATCTCGGAAACGGGTGGAGCTATCGACTTGAAATTTGGTATGTGAATGTATCTTGCCCCGGATACGAATTTTATCGGGTCGCCGGGCCCGTGCGACGCCAGCTTCGCGCATGCGCAGACGAGATCTCGGAAACGGGTAGAGCTATCGACTTGAAATTTGGCATGCGCAGACGAGATCTCGGAAACGGGTGGAGCTATCGACTTGAAATTTGGTATGTGAATGTATCTTGCCCCGGATACGAATTTTATCGGGTCGCCGGGCCCGTGCGACGCCAGCTTCGCGCATGCGCAGACGAGATCTCGGAAACGGGTGGAGCTATCGACTTGAAATTTGGTATGTGAATGTATCTTGCCCCGGATACGAATTTTATCGGGTCGCCGGGCCCGTGCGACGCCAGCTTCGCGCATGCGCAGACGAGATCTCGGAAACGGGTGGAGCTATCGACTTGAAATTTGGTATGTGAATGTATCTTGCCCCGGATACGAATTTTATCGGGTCGCCGGGCCCGTGCGACGCCAGCTTCGCGCAGACGAGATCTCGGAAACGGGTAGAGCTATCGACTTGAAATTTGGCATGCGCAGACGAGATCTCGGAAACGGGTGGAGCTACCGGTATCGACTTGAAATTTGGTTTTTGAATAGCCCGGACAACGTCGGGCTCATCGGCTAGTCTATTATATATTTTGGAAGATCTGTGTGTGTGTGTGTGTGTGTGTTCGCGATGGACTCGAACACGGCTGGACCGATTTCGACCAAACTTGGTACGGACACGTAATTCGACCCGGGAACGAACATGGGCCCGTCCATTTGTCCGTGTGGCGTCACCTTGACCTTCAAAGCTCATATATCGGGATCCGCAGTGCTATCACGCCGGATTTAGCACTGCGATGCAGGGAGGATAACTCTATATTCATACGTCGACGAACGTACGCAATTTGCAGGCAATTACGCATCGTGTATTTTTCCCAAAATTATAACATTTACAATATATATTGTCAATTTGCAGGCTATTAAAAATCGTGCATCTATCCCAAAATATATCATTTATTACAATTTCTGATATATAAATTTTGTTACAGCTAATATTCTTAGGTCTATTGTCGATAGATTTATTTTTTGTATATTCACACCACGCATAGGCTCAAGCTGTTTACATTTACCCCGCGGGTCTGGAATCTCATACAAGAATCCATTTAGCTGAAATGGAATCTGCCGGTGGCCCCAAGCCGTCTATGTCAACAACATCGAAATTGTTCCACTTTGACTGCGAGAAAATAATTACAATTTATCTTTACGTTGAAGCTTGATAATTAATGAGCGTGTATATGAGGCGCGTTTACATACTTTAGTGGAAATCAAATCGGGTAAAACTGGCGGATTTTTACGGATAGGGTACCGGTATCTCGGTATATCCGCCGGGCCGATTTCCCGGTATCCGCTTGCCCAATTTCCACCATTTTTGGGGTGTTGGTGTTGGAAAACTGCCAGACGGATTTTGACAAAATTTGATACTTAGTGGTAATTGTTTCCAGGGAGTGTTTTGGACGGGTCAAATCGTGACCCCACCTGACCTTGACCTTCAAAATGGTCAATTCAATGTCAAAGCCCGGACGAAGTCGGGTCATCTTCTAGTCTATTATATATTTTGGAAGATCTGTTTGTTTGTTTGTTTGTGTGTGTGCGTGTAATCGATGAACTCGAAAACGGCCGACCCGATTTCGATGAAACTTGATATGTGGGGGTATTTTCGGGTCAGGAGTAACATAGGCCTATTGATATTCAGATCCGAGGTCAACTTTTCACGTGCCGAGGTCAAATCTGTTTTTACGCTGTGTTACGGGACTTTCATTTGAGTTCGGTGCTTACAAATCGATTCGAAACAGCGCGAATAATAAAATGCCAGTCATAATAATGACACTGTGAGAATCTTTCGTGTTTCCTCTTTCCAACGATATATAATGCGTATGTATCCATTTTAGTTATCTGCCTCAATTATCAAGAAGAAGTGGTACTATCTTCCATCAGGATAAAAATAATGCGTAACTTCTATGACGTCGTTAGAGGTCATAACGTTAGATCACGTTAACGCTTAACCGGCCGATGCATTTGACTGTTTCAGACGTCTTGGCGATATCTCGGGCACCGATGGTAATTTATCTTTACGTTGAAACTTGATAATTAATGAGCGTGTGTGTATGAGGCGCGTTTATATACTTAAGTGGAAATCAAATCGGGTTAAACTGGCGGATTTTTACGGACGAAATTTGATGCATAGGGTATCTCGGTATCCGCTGGGCCGATTTCCCGGTATCCGCTGGGCCGATTTCCACCATTTTTGGGGTGTTGGTGTTTGACCCCACCTGACCTTGACCTTCAAAATGGTAAATTCAAGGTCAAATCGGGTAAAACCGGATGGATTTCGACGGGCACTTTTGTCGGGTACTTTTGTTCGGGCACTGTGTTTTGGACGGGTCAAATCGTGACCCAACTTGACCTTGGCCTTCAAAATAGACAATTCAAGGTCAAAGCCCGGACGAAGTCGGGTCACCTTCTAGTCTATTATATATTTTGGAAGATCTGTGTGTGTGTTTGTGTGTTTGTGTGTGTGTGTGTAATCGATGAACTCGAAAACGGCCGACCCGATTTCGATGAAACTTGGTAAATGGTAAATTCAAGGTCAAAGCCCGGACGAAGTCGGGTCACCTTCTACAAGGCCAAATCGGGTAAAACCGGATGGATTTCGACGGGTACTTTTTTGTCGGGTACTTTTGTTCGGGCAGTGTTTTGGACGGGTCAAATCGTGACCCCACTTGACCTTGGCCTTCAAAATAGACAATTCAAGGTCAAAGCCCGGACAAAGTCGGGTCACCTTCTAGTCTATTATATATTTTGGAAGATCTGTTTGTTTGTTTGTTTGTGTGTAATCGATAAACTCGAAAACGGCCGACCCGATTTTGATGAAACTTGGTATGTGGGGGTATTTTCGGCCGGGGGTGACATAGGCCTATTAATTTGCCCGTGTGACGTGACCTTGACCTTGAACTCGGGTAATTTCAAGGTCAAACGCCCGAATATCACGGGATTTCGATGAAACTTGGTATGTGGGGATACCTTCTGTCGGGGAGTGGCATAAACCTATTAATTTGCCCGTGCGATGTGACCTTGAAATCGGGTCATTTCAAGGTCAAACGCCCGAATATCACGCGATTTCGATGAAACTAGGTATGTGGGGGTAATTTCGTATGGGGAGTCTCATAAGCATATTCATTTGCCCGTGCGGCGCGACCTTGACCTTGAAATCGGTTCAATTCAAGGTCAAATCGACAATTTTGATGGTATTTCGATGAAATTTTATGCATAGGGTTACTTTTGTCCACTGGGTGTTTTGGACGGGTCAAATCGTGACCCCGACATGACCTTGACCTTCAAAATGATCAATTCAAGGTCAAATCGGGTAAAACCGGATGGATTTCGACGGGTACTTTTGTCGGGTGCTTTTGTTCGGGCAGTGTTTTGGACGGGTCAAATCGTGACCCCACTTGACCTTGGCCTTCAAAATAGACAATTCAAGGTCAAAGCCCGGACGAAGTCGGGTCACCTTCTAGTTGTTATATATATTTGTTATTTTGACATCGGTCTCGTGTGGACGTTTTATGTCATTAAACTATCTATCTAATATCATAATCATGCCTGCCTATAGAAATACCAATGGTAATAGAAATCTACTCTCAGGAGATTATGAGATGGCCATGTTTGAAAGATCCAGGTGGGACAATGTTTCGATGCCAGCACCAACATATTTCTTCATCGGAAGTCCCGCCTAAGGGACATTTACGCATGTTCGTCGCCCAGACATGAACATATCTTATGAAATCACGTTCAACTGAATCATTGATATGTTATGGCATGACCGGGGGATATGCGTGGTGGGGAGGGCGGGTTTTTGGACAGGGATGGTTGCTTAATTGGTGTATGCCTCAAACTTAGGTCAAATTTTTCAACAGTTACAAATTTCATACCTTATATACACTAGATTGGTTGGAAATTTCACACCAACAATATGTTGAAATTGTTCCCTTAGTTTGATTTTTACAACAATGACTGATGAAAGTCCCTCCTTATGTACATACACACATTGTAGTAGTAATGTGTTCGTTTAAAGTGTAATTGCCCGTCACGCTCATTTAAAATAATATTAACAATATTCAATTCCTATCTAATCATCGGGGCCGACTTCTCTCAGGTCGACTTCGCGTCGGGTCGTCATAATATGGGGGCGACATCATATGGGCCCGTCTTCACTTGTACTCTTTTGACCAATAGTCACATGATTTTGTAAAACTTACATTGGCTGATTGATTTACTTTTAAAGGTTTAGTATTGGTACCCGTATTTACATTCAGGAATATCCCCGAGGATGCGTGACTACTCATGCCCAAAACCAGTTGCCCGGGGTGACTTTGCATGTTCGGTGCGACTGCTATAGTAAGTCAAAGGCGGTTGACCAAATAAGTTTTGCTTTCACTTCATCCAATTTTTATTTTTATTTAATATTACAAAAGATAGCCTTTACTAGTATAAACCAATTATTCCCTCTTACAGGCGAGTGGATACAATTAATTGCATAATTGGTTGTAATCAGGTATCTCTTAACTGGAATCTGAGCGGCATGGCTTCACTTTCTAGAGGCTTAGAAGTTAGAACAATCCTTGAGTCATTGCCGGTCAGATTATCCCGAACAGCAGAACAAGTGCGATAAAGAGATAACGAATTCTAGCACCTAACCTATATAATCAGCATCCAGCAAGCGGATGCCCAACATAAGCTTCATAAATTGCGTAATCAGAACAATGTATGGTGTCAACGAACTGATTAAAATGCGTCTACGAAAATAGACAACATAAAATACAAGACAGATAACTCTATATATCCCGTCTACGCTCACGCTTTTCGAAGTCCAGTGTTATCAAATTACACTACAGTTGACCGGCTATTGATACATGAAAATGTTGGTCCTGCAAAACGCGTTCTTTTTTAAACTAGGAGGTGACTTGGTGAATTGTACTAGGCGTAACACAGGTTATTGAATAAGCATAGGAAGGCAGTATAATTCATAGAAATTGATGACAATGGTGCAAATTTCAACTTAATGCATATGTTGTTGTGTTTATCTTTGGTTAATTTCACGACATGGTCAGTTTGAACCATTATCTTGCCAAATATTAGCCATAGTATTACCCGTATAAAACCGATTAAATGGGGAGAGAACCGACTCGATCTGGAGAGAACCCAAAAAAATATCAAAATTCACGGTTTTCGTCGTTGTTATGACACACGCAAAGGAATTTTCGTTATTGTTACGCTCGTTTGGGCCACCGATTGTGAGGGGAATGGAAAAATTAGTCGAATTATCAGCTAGATCCAAAATTGTGTTTTAACTGTCAAAAAGTCGCGAAAGTGTATAATTTCGATCACAAGGAACCGTCACAAATCAGTCAAGAAACATCACAAACCGGCAATTGGACGACTTTCGATGTAACAGTTCCTACACAGTGGATAATACGGCCATATTTCGTTGAACAATATGTTGATAAATAACACGTTTTGAGAAATGTTATACCATAGTTGACAGTGGTTAGCATTATTTTGTTGTAATTATTTGATTCTGATAACTAAAGCTTATTTTGTAGAAATGGTGCTTTTGTAACTTGATGATATGGGGACCGTCTGATCGGATTGAGTACCTTTAAAATATATGTTATAGCCTGATATTTTTAACAGAATGCTGATGCTGTTTCCAGACATGAGCATGGGCTTTAAGTGGGTGGGTTGTTGGTCTTTTTGACCCAAATCTTGTAATTAATAGCTAGGTAACCTCACTACAATCAGATATATAGTACTCACATCGAATCATATACAATATGGAAAATCACGTGCTGGATTAAAAGTCACATGTAACTATAACCAACATATTGAAAACACTGATAAATATCCTTGATTTTAAGACTACAACATGTTCTGGTGTGGTATCATGAAGCGATATAATGGTTGAAATAATTTAATAGACAAGTACAAAATTACGTAAGTAAGTTATCAACACAGAGATATATAGTAGTTTCACAAGTAACTTCAAATTAACATGGCAGGCAATGCTAAATCAGACATAGAATTAATAAGTGTGATCCAAGGTTTGCACTTGGCCAGTTGCATATCCAGCCAGTACCGTCTATTAATAGCAGATGATATGCATTCTGTTCTATGAGCTATGTGATATTTGCAGAATGAGGTCCCCAGAGGGTTAATTTGGTGATGCTACACAGCATAGCAGGCTAGCTTCACCAAATTCATCCTCTTGTGACCGCATTCTGCTTAAGCCTCATATTCTAGGAAGTATCTAGTCTCAAATTAACTTTGTTTTTAGTTACTTTCCCTTCTGTTAACCCTTTACCCAACAAAGCGGCCAAAACCGGCCAAAACCGGCCAAAACCGGCCAAATAAAGCTTCAACAGCCTAAATTATCTTGGGTCTGTCTCAATAAAACCATACAAATATGGATATCATTGGAACCGGCTCCTTGACCACATTGTGATAGTTACAGTTATGCCCTGTGCCAATGCATTCTCTTATATATGCGAGTCGACCATAGGTCGCCTCGCATATATAAGAGAATGCTTTGGCTAAAAAAAATCTGTTTTAAACACTTTTTACCATTTTTTCTTACATTTTTTAACAATTTTATAATTTTTAATGTGTTAAGCCAATGCATTCTCTTATATATGCGAGGCGACCTATGGTCGACTCGCATATATAAGAGAATGCATTGGCACAGGGCCCTTCTGTTGGGTAAAGGGTTAAGTTTCTATATCCCATAATTTGCAGAAGATAAATTGCATCATCGAGGGGACTAATGAGTGAACATCACCAACTTCAGCTGAGGAACTTCAATCTTATCCAAGGTCTACCATATCAGTTGAGGTCTAGCAGAATGAGGTTCCCAGATGGTGAATTTGGTTATGCTAGCCCGCCGTATGGGATAGAGTCACTAAATCACCCTCTGGGGACCTCATTCTGCTAATGACAAACACACCTATTCAAGGCTTGGGGCTATACCTCTTCAAACAGATGGTTCATGTACCAGTTTTATTCGTAACAAGTCACAATGACATGTTTAGTCAAACAATGAAGGAAGTTGGTAATCAATATTCCATCTAATTCGTAATAATTACTCGACAAAATAGAAATACATGTAAATAGAAGAAAACATGGCATATATTGCACACCTCTTATAAAAAATCATCCACCCTTCATCTTTGGTAATTTGAAATAATATGAAATAATTCGGATACAATAAATAATGCAAATAATAAATACCAGGTAAATCAGGGTAGATGTAAGCAGATTTATAATAAATACCAGGTAAATCAGGGCAGATTTATTGTCTTATAGGATTTCAGTCATTTCAATTATCTTATTATGCCCTATGTGATACGCCCTATGTGATAAGCCGCCGTAGTTGTAATAATTTGAAGGTTTGGTTGTTTTAACGGAATTCTGAGGTGAAACCAATATATTATATGTTATAAGTTATATATATGCCTAATAATATGATATTGATGGCGTTACCATTTCTGACTATGGTTTTCTTGTTATACATCTGTTGCGTCTATGGCCCGTACGATATCTAGATGTGCATGCCTGGCGTTGATATTCGATGACATTTCTAATTTCGACCTCCGTTATATGATTAGTATGAGAACATAACCATCTTTACATCCAGACATTCTAATTGTGCGTCTCCTGGTATATTTGGCACCATGATAATCCCGAGCCCAATCTAGATGTTGGTCTTTAACCCTTTCATGACTGGAGCTTCCTGAATTTTTGCGAAAACCCTGTGCCAATGCATCCTCTGATATATGCGAGTCAACCATAAGAGAAAGAATTGGCCTAACAATTTTTATATTATTTTTATAATGTAAGAACAAAATTAAAAAAAAAAATTATTTGTTAAAGAATGAAAGAAAAAATTTATAAGAAATGTAAGAAAACAATGGTAAAAAATCATAAACTTGTTATAAGAATGTAAGAAAAGATGATAAAAATTGAAAAAAATGTTAAAGGATATAAGAAAAAAATTATAAAAATTGCTTTTGAATGTAAAAGAAAATGACAAAAATTATTTAAGAATGTAAGAAAATTGATAAAAAAAAAAAGATAAAATATTGTTAGGCCAATGCATTCTCTTATATATGCGAGGCGACAGGGTCTTTAATGTTGCGCCAGCGCAGCTCCCATCATAAAAGGGTTAAACCTGTATTACCAGCCCTATTATGTTTGAGAAGACCAAATGAAATCCACACCTCATGATCACGGTAAGTCAAAGGGACATAACTCTATTTACTTGTGTATATACCGAAATTCAAGACAGAATCAGTCCCTTCGTTACACTGGTCTGAACACTGCCATCGCATTACAGAATGTGAAGAAACCTTACAGTTTTTGTTATTTTTTATTTTAAGACTTTTGTCGGTTATATGAATTGATTGTATCACACAAACGTGATGGCAGTGGTCAGACCAGCGCAGCGAGGGGACTGGATACTGCTTTGCAGTTTAATTCAAAACATGGTAGTTTATAATATTTTGAGTTGTCGCGCTTGCTTTGACTTTAAAATTTTCAGTACGGACTATAATATCTAAACTAGTGTCGACTGCGCGTGATGTCTGCCGATCACGTGTCCATCGGCGGCATAATATATAAATATAATAACATAATTGCGAAGGGAGAAGTTCTAAGATTTTAGCATTGAAAAAATGATTATTCAGTAAAGGAACGTATCCCATTCAAACACTCTGAATCTGCTCGTGTCAACTTTTCAACTTCAGGTTTCGATCTTTAACATAAATGTCTTTGGTCATCCGCAGATTAACATAGGAAAGACTGCTCCTCAAAAAGCGTAAACAGTTCAGTTGGTGGAAAATCCCTCATGTGTATGAGGAGCACCCCAATATGTTGTATTACATTAAAAAAACTAAGTAGTGAATAGTGTGAGTCAATTAAAAAGTCAAAACAATGAATATTTGATAACCATGATAGTATTTGATAAAAGTAGTTCCATGCGCAACATGTATTTAGTGTTTACGGTCAAGGTCACGCGTTTGATTGAGAAGCAGTCTTTCTTGGAACATAACACAAGTCGCTTAGTGATAGCGTTGATGCGATCCTTACTATGATGTACTCTCCAGTTTAGAGAATTGTGTTGGAAGACCATCAGTCGGGTGTGGTACAGGTAAATATTTTATCTCCGGATTCTTGTTGATCAGACTCCACTCACACTTAGTAACCAGTTCTATTGTCAGTAGTTTAAGCACCATTTTTGCAAACTGTTGCCCCACACACATCCTTGCACCGCCTCCGAATGGAAGAAAGTTGTATTTCTCCGGTCGACTTCCGTACCATCTATCGGGATCGAATGTATCTGAATTCTCGAATGCTGGTGATGTGTGCTGTGTTTCCCGGATGCTGTATACAATCGACCAGCCTTTAGGAATCTGGTAACCCTGAAATCACACATATAAAGCAATTTAAAAGTCTGATTTACGAACCCATCCCACAAGATTTTTCTCAATATTGCAAACAAAAATAATACTTTTTATTTGACTGGTTTGTGTTTATTAAAATATGAAGCATGCGCGGTCACAGTGATTAAGAAAATATTTGACGGTAGACCCTATTTTTGGGGGCTTTCACCTTCATATATATAATCTTTGTTTGTTCCATCTCGGAACAGGAGTTCTTTTTTGGTGGCATAACATTTTAAAGGTACTCAATCAGAATTAACGCTCGCAAACAATTATTTCCTTGGCTTTGAGGGTAAACAATATTTTATTCGAGTCGAGGAACCCACCCATCACAGCTCAGAGTAATCAGATATCGATGATTGAAATCTATTATTTTAATTTAGGTGGCCCAATAGACAGTCAACGAGAAGAATTTCATTGACCAAATTGCGTGTAAAGATGGATAACTCTAAAATCAAGTGGCTTTTTGTGTCAAATATTTGACAAACCGGCAAAATTTCGTTGAACAAAATGTTGATAAATAACAGGTTTTGTGCAATTTTATACTATAGTTGATTGTGCTTTTCATTATTTTTGGGCAATTAATAGATTCTTATAACTGAAGCGGCATTTCACAAAATGTTGTTGTTGTTGGAATGTGATGATATGGGGACCCTCTGATCGGATTGAGTACCTTTAAGGTTGGACTCGGATGCAGTTTTCTAATCTTACAGGAGTAGATATTTCTCTTGAATAAGAGAATAGACAAATATGTTATAATTTCATTCATGTTTTCACTGATTTTTCCGAATATTATGAGATTTAGAAATTGAGATTTAATCTATCCTTAGCAATTCTCTAAAATTGCAATAAAATAGATTTTGTTACAGAACATTCATAAAATAAATGTAGATATGTTTCTTTTCATGTGAGACAAAAAGTGCACTCCACCAACATCAAGCTAAATCAACAGGGCCCATCAATACTACGGGGCCTCATGAGGGGGCTATATAAATTCAAATACTTACACCAACGTCAAATGTCTCGAGTGCTTTTCTGAATCCCCCTCCGATGGGTGGTAACATGCGTAACACTTCGTTGATAACATTAGATAGGTACGTGAGCTTCTGTATGTCAATGAATGTCAATCGCTGTTCATCGTCACATATTAACCCGTGATCTGCCAGCTCATCTCGAAGTTTATCGACGACGTGTGGATGCTGCCCGAGAAGCATGACCATCGACGTAGCGGCGCTAGCTGTCGTTTCATTCCCCGCGAACATGAACTCCACTCCCATTTCTAGCGCTTCTCGTTTTGATTGTTGTTTGTTGACTGTAGAGAATATGTCATTGAACTCACTGGAGTGGTCGCATTTCTCCTTCTCTTTCATGCACTCGTCAATCATACTCATCAGTTTCTCCTTGGCGTCTATACCCTGTGGAAGCAATATAAAAAGTTGTTATTTAATATTTTAGGCAAAATTTTACGAAACATAATTGGCTTTGTATTTAGTGATTGAACTAATATCTGTCTGTAATTTAATATTTCCAACCTGCTGCAGATATTGGTGTATATAGTGGGGAGTTTGTAAAAAAATTTAATCCCCACGTTAAAGGTACTCAATCCGATCAGACCCTCATAAATTACTATTTCTTTGGCTTCGGGGGGGTAAAAAATATTTGATTCGAGTCGAGGAACCTACCCATCAACGCTCAGAGTGATCAGATATAATTTTTTGAAGTTGGGTGCTTAATCGGATTAAGTACCTTTAAGAGCTATATATAATTATATGAACAATGCTTGTCTGGATATTAACTTCTGTGCTAATTGATCAGGCATTCGACAGTAGGTTCCCAACGATTGACATAATTAACTTAGTTTTACAATTTACAAACGCGCCATAGTTTTAGGAAAACCATGTCATGTCAAGTCGGAGTATTTTGTGTCGCTCCGCTCGCGAATGCATTGTAGAGTTATGTCTCTTTGTGTTTACCGCGAAAGTTTGCCGTGTACTATTTTGATACTTTTATCATACATTATTTTTCTCGCGAAAAAACAATGTCCGCTCAAACTAATGCTGATTTTTTTTTAAGCCATATTTTGCTATTTACCTTAGATAGTCCGAGTCCTGGCATTTTGTATGGCAACGAAAACAAGTTGTTTACATAATTCTTTAGATGTGCGCTGAAATCATCTATTTCATTTTCAGACATCGGCATTCCAGTCAGAATATGAAAGGACACGGCAAGCGCTAAGCGCTTCATCTCTGGATAGACTAGTGTCCTGTCATTTTGCTGCCAACTTTGAACAAATCTGCAGACGACAGATTTGACGAACGGGAGGTAACTGCTGAGAGCGTCATGGCTGAACGCCTTGGTGAGGATTCTGCGGCGGGATTTATGCTGGTCGTCTGCTGACTGCGACAAGGTTCCTTCTCCCATTATGATCCTCGTGCTTGTCGGCCACTGTGACGTCACGTAGGTGTGTTCCGTTTTCAGAATTTTTCGGACATTTTCAGGGCCAATGACACGAACTGTCGGTTTACCGAATAGGTGGGTCCAGTAAACGTGACCGAATTTCTGCCGCCTTGTTGAGAAGAAGTCATTACCCTACAATTTCAAAGAGATAACGTTATAAAATACAGTCAGGTTGTTTATGTTTGAACTTGCGTCATTAGAATGCCGCTGATCGGTTAAAATTGCTCTCATATAGAGTCTAGTAAAACCGGATATTGTTGGTACTATAATCAATTTAATCGTCCGAACTCCAGTCCCAATTGTGACCCAAAAGATGGACGTTTGAGAGTCTAAAACATGAAATATGCAACAAGAGACCATAAAGAAATAAAAACAATTTTACACGTATTTTTAAAAGTAATTATTATTCAGCGATTTCCAATAGTCGGCAAGTACGCAGACGTTATATCGATTTAAGTTAACCCTTTGTATACGAAAGCATTGATGAGTAGTTATCCCATTGGAAATGTTCAGATAATAAGTTCAACAAATGTTGTTGATTTTATTGTCTAAACATTTCCCTCAATAAATAGGACTCCTTCTGTACTTGTATGTATCTGTCGCTTGCTTATATTACCTGTACATCCCTGAAAATAAATAATAGACCCTTCCGATGTACACTTTTAACTTATACTGGGATAATCCATTAAGTATAGATAGGGTTAAAGTGTAGTCGCTTGAACTCACCCCAAATATTAGATGGAACGTTTCTCCTATGAACGGCAGACCAGCGCCACCTGGTGGTAGAGGAAACTTGCTGTTGGAATCTTTACTGAGCTCGACGTATGTTGCCCATAACTTCATTATTATGTAAATCATCGATATTTGGACAATTATTGAAAGCACAGCAACTGTGAACCATTCTGTCTCTCGGGTGCTGCTTTTCCTGAAACTATAAACAAGATCGTCTTAAAGATACGGGCGGCGTTGGCGGTGGGTTAAAGATACGGGAGGTGTTGGCGGTGGGTATATGTTGTTAAAATATTCACCTCAGTCAAAACACGCCATAAACAGAAGGATTAGTATATAGACAGTATGTTATTGTCAATTTTTCCCCTTTGGTATGTAAACAAACGCAAAAAACGTTACGTTTCCTGGCTTTTGTTTAGATGCGGATATGGTAAACATAATGAGCGTTATTTGTTACTGTTTTCCTGATATGGAAATAATAAAGAGCCTTTATATCTGTTTTGTGTGATTAACCAATAGAATTGCGCTGTGTTATGTAAACAGAAGCACAACTTCTGTAACACGAGCAGTCTCTTGTTTACGTCCACCACCGTACGTCTTTACGACAATATACTATTTACGCGCTGATTATGTTTGGCATATGAGCGGAACTATATATATTTTGGTGTTCCTTCTGTTGGTGGCGATTTGAACAAATTTAAATATTTCTGCAAAGAACGCCGCCCGTGCCTTTAATAAAATTCATAGTGTAATCCCTATTCACATTTCTGTTTTTGTTTTGCATGGCTGGGGACCTGTGTTTCCGGTTTTTGTTCTGCATGGGGACCTATATGTTTCTGATTTTTGTTCTCCATGGGGACCTGTCTTTCCGGGAAACCTTACCAGTGCCAGGAACCTACGTCATCAATCAAGTCTCTAACCCAAAGCGGTTTTTATTTTTATTTTGTCTATAAAACATATAAACTAGTACATGAGCAGTGTAAATTCACAATGCAATGATGCACACCCAAAATCAGTAATCGTTACAATACAAACTCATATTATAACATTTACAAGGAAAATATGTATCGACTGTGTCAAGATTTCGAACAAAAACACCTCAACCATTTAATAGATGTTTGTAAAGTACATATAACCCCTTTCACTGGAAAGTACAATAACTCTAATCAAAAATGATATATCTAGCTCAGCCACTGCATGTGTTCCAGACACACGTAGCAGTCCGAAAGTCTGAAGCGGTGGTTTAGAGATTACATTAGTGACGTAGGTTCCTGGCCTTGATTTCCGAGATCGGTGATTCTCAGTGACGTTCACGGGCACCGGAAACAACAAAGGATAGGAGACACAACTTGTAGAAAAGGGAAAAGTCAGATGTATTGGCATAAATGGTGAATCGTCGACCCATTACATCGTATCACTGCTTCCTAATTGCACTCTTAGAACAAATGTGTATAAAAATTCTACACAACATGTATTACATTTTATCTCAAACAAAATTGTGTTCCTCAACGTTGAATGTGAGTGAATATGTGAATGTATCATAGTTATAAGATGATATATATATATATCTTTATTGCCTCCTCTCAGGAGAGAGTATGTGTTATATAATACACTGTTCAATGGGTAAGTACATCAATATTTTATGAGGTCTGTGTCTCAAATAGAACACAGCTCATCTACGAACTATAAAATACTCACATATTTACTCATATTCAATGTTGAGAAAATACCACCGACATATATATGCCATGTGTCATTTCTATACAATTTTGTTTAAGATAAAATGTAACACATATTGTGTAGAATTAATACACATTTGTTCGGAGAGTTCAGTCTTAATTTTGAGATTCAAATGACCCATCTACGTTCGTTTAACGTGTCCACGTGTTCTCATTTGTATTTCAACAGATGAATTGAAGGTGTACATTTCGGAAAACGGCCTGCCAACCTGACTAAATTAATATGAGATTAATTTTCCTGACACCTGTTTGATTTTCAAATGATTTGAATAGGTCCTCGACTGACCCGTGTGTGTCTGGTGGATACTCTGCAGAATCTGTCGCTTTAAGAGGCTGAGCAACAGGTGATTTAAGGGCGCGAAATCGAACCGCCAAAATTTACTAAATTAATACAGGATTGGGATTAATTTTTGTAACATCTGTTCGAAGTTTGAATGACCGGGAATAACTTCTGGACTGACCTGTCATCCTATTGTTCATCCCCTTGTCTTATTTGTTAAGATATCGTCTGCTTTGTTATAATATCGTCTGCTCAGGGTGATTTCCGATAGACGAGTGAGAGGAGGCTGAGATGACCCAACATGAACCCCACAAGAGAGGATATCCTCACTATTAGTTGCGTAAGGTGATTGATGTCGAAGCTGTTTCTTCGCGATCTGAGTCAGATTGCCATTTAAACACCCGGTACCGAAATTATACACGCCCATTTAAATTAATTAAATTGAAGGTCAGTAAAGGTCAGGCGGAGTGGTCAACTGGAATTTTTATTCGGCCGGCCGGTGGACTTGAATGACTGCTAGAATATTCGAATCAACAGGTTTCACTTCCCGCCTTCCCCTTATGACGTCATGCAGGCCTGCTTGGGTGTTTCCAGTTCTATTGAAAAGCTACGGACCAGGCATGTACGTGTCACAGGCACGCGTAAGATATATCGTATGGCTTTTTGGTTAAAGAACAGTTACTGACGAGGCTTGGGGAGTTGCTAACCTTCTCCAATGGTACTCATAAATGTCTTATCAGACGATGAGTTTACAATAATAAATTGAATTGAAAAAAAATTGCATTATACCGCCCGGTTTCGTAATATTTCGTTTAATCCCCTATTTTCACGCGTCATTAAAGGGGGTGAACGTTTTGTGTAACAATCTGCAACCAGAACAATGTCGGTTATATTCACAACCGCTAGTTCACTATAACAATAGTCAAGCCATATAATATTTCCCCAGGCTGGTATGCGTTACGCAACGTGTACGGCTTTACGAACGTCATCGAATTTGCACGATGAAAGCTACATAACATGCATGAGTGACCTCGGTATCCAATTTGATAAATCCACTTACATAATATGCTCGCGTGTGGTCAGCTTTGGTTTTGTTTCTTACATAATTTGAATAAAACTTCCCTATCTATAGGGCCACTGATAGAGGGTGTTCATTTTGAGTGTACCATATATACGTGTACAATTTGCACCACCCGCGCCTCCTGCTTGTGTTGGTAATTGCAATCGCGTACCACAATTTTAAACCGTTGCAAAATTCCTACATATTGTCCACTATCGCTGAAATAGTTAAACTGATGGTCATTTCAATGTATCTAAAATGCATTGCCAAATATATTTGAATCATAAAATAACCGACTTTTAGTCTAAGGTAAAAAAAAAAATACCTGTGTTTAGGGTTTCCCTATACCTACCCTAGAAAAAGGTGCCTACCCAAAACTTTTTATTGGACTGTAGACACAGACCATTTTTGTTTTTGCTCAGTGGGAAGGGCACCGAAAGGTAACTTACCCATTTTCAAACCTCTCCTATAAAAAAACATTTAGAAGTTTGTTTAGTCTAGTGCTCTGATTAATTCAAGATTAACAATATTTTGTATTGAACCTTTCAATTAATCTGAATTGTGGAGCTATCTAGATTGAATTGTCAATTGGAATTCAGAATAAAAAAATAAAAAATGCCCTACCTACCTACCCTAATTATTTTGGACCATGTAACCCTAAACACAGGTATTATTTTTTGTTGGCCTAATAAGAAATATTTAAAGGTACTCAATCCGATCAGAGGGTTCCCATACCATCAAGATACAACAACAACATTACTTTAAAATTCGCTTTAGTTATCAGAATCGATTTATTGCAACAAAATAATGCTAACCACTGTCAACTGTGGTATCAAATCTCCCAAAACTTGTTATTTATGAACATTTTGTTAAACAAAATATAGCCGCAGTATCATAAAGTATCACGAAATTTGACCGTATTACCACTTGATTTTAGAGTTATCCATCTTCATCCGCAATTTTGTCCGTTTGACCACGTGTTTCTGGGCCACACATTTTTACACATCTCGAGAAATAACAAACTCCAAAAATCGATATCTGATCACTCAGAGCTTTGATGGGTGGGTTCCTCGACTCGAATCAAATATTTGTTACCCCCGAAGCCAAAGAAATAGTAATTTAGGAGCGTCTGATCGGATTGAGTACCTTTAAACTATATATTTGTTGCGACAATCCAATCCCTTGTCGCCATGTTCAGATATCATCATCATCATCATCAACGTTTGTGGAGTAAGTCGCCATAGCTTTCGCCCGTTTCACATAATAACATACATGTATAGAATGAATGAATTGAGTTTTAAAGTTGTCCATGGCGTTTAGTCGTACATATAACCATCGATCGTTATAACAGTTGTTATCGAATAGCTCTATAGAGCAAGGGGCATCGGAATCAACTATTATAGCAGTGAATGTGGATTTTGTTTTGTGTGTCGTCTGCTCTTCACCAAGATGGAATTTCTATTTTTAAAAAGTATCCACCTGTTGATATTTGAACCTCCTTCCTCCGAATCTGAGTTGTGACCCCAAACTGCATGACAGAGTTCACTCCCCTCGTTACGCCGGTCTGATCGCTGCCATCACGTGTATAGAATGTAAGAAAATCTTACATTTTTTTATTGGCATTTGTCCGTTATAATTCATTCCGCATTATTCTGAGAAACTTAACCGTACATATTCATTTAGAAATTAGCTGGATCAAATCAAAATGAAAACGCGACAAGTCTTAAATAAAAATGCTGTACAGGGTAGACATCAAACACTGTCTGCATGAAAAATATATAGAACTGCAAATTTGCAGTGCATTATATTTAAGCATTTCGGTACAGAAAGCTACAATTTGTCCAGACACCAAATGCATAAATGTCAATAAAATTCATTTGTACCACAGCTATATAACTACATGAGAAGTAAAAACTATGTAATTCCATTTGTGCAGCGATGCCATTGAAATTTGCATGTAATATCATGAAATGATCTGCAAGAATCAATTATACAAATATTTTATTAAAGGGGTACTGTACGCCATTTTTAAGAAATTTCCGGTAATAACAACAATCTAATATCGATAATATATAGAAAACTAAGTAATTTGAGTCGAAGGTGTATTCTATGAACGTTCATGTTAATGGGTTAATAAGTTAATAATTTGATATAAATTAATTTATGGCTGGAGCCATAAATTAAATTACGAATTTCCGTATACAAGACGTAATCAAATTAATTGAGGGATAGTGGATTGGTAAAACCCATGCATGGCACACACGATCTGTTAAAACATTATGCTGATATGCGGAGAAAACTCAAGCCACTCACTGTCTAGTGACTATACAATAACTTAAATGAGTATATCGGACTAGTATGCATATATTATAACTGTTATTTGATACATTTGGTTGAAAACTGTACAAAAATTACTCGATAACGACAATTTGTATTTTTGCATTCGGTAAATTTTCCATCGGTAACACTGCTTCGTACTCAACAGACTTTCAAATAATGGAGAAATGGTTATCTTATTCTACGACTCAGAGACTATAGAAACCAACAACAACATTTAAGTACAGTACCCCTTTAAGGTAAAGTGTTATTAGCACCCTTACATGTGGAACAAACGCAATTTTAATTCGCATTTCATTAGCTTTGGTAAATGTGACCCGCCAAATCAAATCCAGTCGTAATTCGGGATTTTTTTACCCTGTGCCAATGCATTGACCTAATAATTTTTTATCATTTTTTTAAAATAAATGTTTCTTACAATTTTTAGGACATAAAATAAAAAACATCCATTACCCTGCAGGGAGCCCCCCCCCCCCCTCCCCCACATATATAGCAGCATATAGAAGAGTGTCGTCTGCTCATGTTTGTCTGGGGCTCTGTATGGGTGAAATTATAAAATTGTTAAAGAAAAAATTATTAAAATTGTAAAAAATTGTTAGGCCAATGCATTCTCTTATATATGCGAGGCGACCTATGGTCGACTCGCATATATAAGAGAATGCATTGGCACAGGGTAAAAAAAATCCCGACGATTAAGTTTCTCAGAATAATGCGGAATGAATTATAACGGACAAATGCCAAATACAAAAATGTAAGATTTTCTTACATTCTATACACGTGATGGCAGCGATCAGACCGGCGTAACGAGGGGAGTGAACTCTGTCATGCATATTATTATGTTGGAATTCATATTCTAGCCCCATTGTGTGTTTTATGAGAAAATGCCTGCAAAACATGCCGTGAAAACTCGCCAGTGTGTGAACGTATACCAGGGTTCGTGCTGTACCAAAATTTACTTTTGCCAAATTATTTGCCAAATGAAAATATCTTTTGCCAAATTCTTTTAGAAATTGCCCAAATGCTATTCCTGATTGAGTCTTATTTTGTGGTTGATCATACAACATTAAACCAATTAATATTCCAACAGGTACAAGTTATTTGAAAATAGTTGCGAGATATGATCGTCTCCTGGAAATTATACAACAAAGTGGCTTCATTTAATATTTTAATTCAATTGAATTTGAAATCAAAGAACAATTGAGATAAATGTTTGTCTGAATACGAAGTCATTTAATGATCAGACAGTGATAGATGCAAAATTATCTGGAGACTATTATATAGCAGAGGTAACTTTATAACTTCGAGTAAAAAAAAAAATATTACTCACAAATCTCGGTTTATAATAAACTCACCTCGCTGTATAATTATCTACACATATATGTAAGAGATCTTCATATCTTGGTTTTATTATGAAACTTTCTGGGAAACTTTCGTCCATGATTTTGATCCAGAAGAGAAAGAATAAATTGGGTTGAGTCCGTCGATGGTTACGGTAATACTTTAACTGGCTATCGGATGGTCATGCAGTCATTTAAATACCGCCTTCTCTGTGAGGTCGTGACCCCGCGACGGGGGTAGGCGTTAGGCTTGCTAATAGTAGTATTCATATAATTAACTGGTCGAACGTAATAGCCCTTTGAGTGCCAGGTCGATTTTTGTATAAACCCATATACCCTGTGCCAATGCATTCTCTTATATATGCGAGTCGACCATAGGTCGCCTCGCATATATAAGAGAATGCATTGGCTTAACATTATTTTTTTTTTATTTTTTTTTTTACAATTTTTTACAATTTTAATATATTTTATTATATTCTTTAACAGACTTATTGTGTAGGTTTAGGGCCGATAATATCGGCCCCTGGCACTCAAAGGGTTAAAGATATTTATGAATGGGGCTGAAATATGGTCACGCCCAATCGCGTAAAATGTTAGCATCGCGGTGCTACCCGTTGCTGCTTGACCCCATGGATTATTTTATGACCGCCATGGATTATTTTATGACCGCCATGGATTATTTTCGCCTATCACCAGGGGGGGGGTCGGAAAAAAATTTCAGGCACGTATGGCATTTTTTCCCTTTCGATCATTTTTTGTACCCACCCACCCCCACCGCCAAATTTTTTTTCCGTTTTCGGCAGTTTTTTCCGACCATTTTTTGACACCCACCCCCCCCTTTTAACACTAAAACAGAGATTTGCGGGGGGAAATTCAATGTAAACAGCTGTATATGAATTTCTGTGCATACTATTTATCATGGATGTTAACATGGACATGTAAATAGGAATGAGTCATTTTGAGGTCATTCGGCCAAAAAAACATGGCTGCCAGCGGCCATCTTGGATTTCAAAATTTGCAACAAAATACAACACGATAACTGCCTGCAGTCAGTTTACCAGTTAGAATTACATTATTTCTCTCATTCAAAGTGGTTTTGAAGCCCAACTCATTGCCAAACACTAAAAAAACAAGCAGGAATTTTTTTTTTTAGTTGCGGAAAAAATTGCTTGTTGGTGGCTTTGACCACCCACCCACCCCGGCATACGTGCCGGAAGAAATTTGTTCACCCCCCCCTGCTATCACCACTGAACTCTGAATATTCTGCAAGAAAAATTATACCACCTGTGATGAAAACATTTTTTGAGTAATCTCACACTGACCAATTGATTCAAATATAGGCATCTTAGTGTTATACACACACCTCCTGAGAAAGTGGACCTGCTAATATGCTGATCGGTCCTGCTGAATTGCTATGATGCTGGTAGGCCAAACTAATGATGTTAACTACCGTTATTTCTCCTAAAGTTGTAATATTTCGCGATTTTTGGCTAATCCGAGCAATTTGAGCAAACACCAATGTATGTATGAAAAGTTCTAGAACACATAAATTTATAAATATTTTAATAATGGTGATGCTGACGCCTGACGTCAGCAAAATAACCGGGATAGTCATCTCAATTACCATCGGTTTTCAACAACGAACACAGACATTATTAAAATATTTCACAATATACATATATTTGAATATTTTATACACAAAATGGCTTTCCATTATTCATTCAGATCATCCGCTCAAATGACAGTTTAAATAAAATAACTGTAAAATTTCTTAACAGCATCAGTTTGCCCTACCAGCATCATTCATAGCAATTCAACAGGAGCCACCAGCATCATTGCACATTATCATGAGTTTTTATGTATCCTTCTGATGAAACAACTTTCCAAACCATATCGTTTCAAAAGTAATTTATGACTGAAGTCATAAATTCATTTTCGTTATATTTACCATGTTGTTTGCATCTTTAACAGAACACACGAGTGTATTCTGCACTCATGCATGAATACACTCATACATGGCTCAAAGTCATGCATTTGTTACATATATTCTGTTGAGTATAATAGGGGATGGTCCCATAAATTATCGGATTTAGTGTACATTACCCCTTTAATGAACCAAGTGATTTTGGGCTATTTGAAAAGTCGACTCTTCCAATTCAACTGCTTTCATCCAAGGGTGTATATAGTCAAATTAGACTATTCGGATTAAGATATATTTTAGTATTTGGACAATTATGTTATCTTAATTCCTCATAAGGATTAAGATAATATAAATGTCCAAATATTAAAATATATCTTAATCCGAATAGTCTAATTTGTTGGACTAGTCATTCACCATCTCATAAGATATAATATAAGCTGGTCACATATACAGGATTATCTTCCCAATGTTTCACCGCATTCTGATAACCGCATCTTCGAAAATATCAAGGGGAAACTTCAGCTATTCACCCACTTTTAGCCGGAATGTTAGTCTCAAATGGCCATCATTACTTGGACATTTTTCAATCATACATAGGGATGTTATATTGGACTGCCCCTCTATACTCTCTCTCTCTCTCTCTATCTCTCTATCTCTCTCTCTCTCTCTCTCTCTCTCTCTTTATATATCTCTCTTTCTCTCTCTCTCTTCTCATCATCTCTCTCTCTCTCCCTCTCTCTCTTATCTCTCCCTCTCTCTTCTCTCTCTCTCTCTCTCTTTCCCCTCCCCTCTCTCACTCTCTCTCTCTCTCTCTCTCTTCTCTCTCCATCTCTATCTTCTCTCCCCCTCTCCTCTCTCTCTCTTCTCTCTCCCTCTCTATTTCTCTCGCTCTCTCTGCATATCTATCTCATTTACTATGTATTCTTTGTACAGATGTGTACATGGTTTAAACCGTAAGGTCAACGACCTCATAATGCAGTAACACGTGCGCCGATAATATGGGCCAATGTGTTATCAAAGGGAGAAAAAAAGTCTGTAGGTAAAACATATATACGCCGCCACCTGTTAATTATAAGACAGGTTAATTCCAGGTGAGGTGATAAAAGGTTAGCGATCGGTTAGTAGCATAGGTATAGATATAATATGATGGCGATAGTAGATCATTCATGTCTTAAAGCATAACCTGGGTCAGTAGACTTATCTGCACCGTGGGCAGCAGACCTGGTCCGGTAAACTCACGATTGAACCGTATATGATGTCGATATATATGAAATATTGGGTGTGTGTTGTATATATATAACCACCATTTCTTACGTTTTAAATCCCTTCTCAACTTTGTTAAATATGCCTATAGTCCGATTTAACACCAAACTTGGTCGAATTGCCAAAGCCAATTTCCAGCTAACAAGTTTAACACCTTATAGATAATCACATGTCTCATTATGGTAAATATAAGAGAGTGAACGTGCCTCACTTCCGTGAGAAACATTGAAAACAGCTGCAAATTTACATGTAAATTTACTATGAATTTGACAGGTTTTTTTCCCAGAGAATATTTCTTATATTTATCAAGCTATCTTATCTTGTTCTTTCTATATAGTATCGAGTGGAATGAAATGAATTAGAAACAAAACAGAAATAAAGATCGAAGAAAGAAGTAGCGGAAGGAAGGACGGAATTAAGAAACGTATAGGGTTGCAAGGAAAGAAAATGACATGAAGAAATAACAATAGAAAGAAAGGGACGAATAGAGAAAGGAAACAAAAAGACAGAACGAAGAACCGAAGAAGAATGGAAGGAATGAAAATAGGAGAGAAAGGAAAGAAAGATATAAAGAAATGATGGGTTGGACATTTTGAGTTGGACTGATATGACGGACACATCTGAAAAAAATGAGCAAAATGAACTGAAAGAACTAAAGAACGACAGGCTCACAATTCGGTGGCTTTCACTCTCTATCTTTCTCCCTCTCTCTCTCTCTCTATCTATCTCTCTCACTCATTCTTTCTCTCTCTCTCTCTCTCTCTCACTCTTTCTTTCTTTCTCTCTCTCTCTCTCTCTCTCTCTCTCTCTCTCTCTCTCTTTCTTTCTTTCTTTCTCTCTCTCTCTCTCTCTCTTTCTCTCTCACCCTCTATCTTTCTCTCTTTCTCCCCCCTGTCTTTCTCTCTCATTCTTTCTCTCTCTTTCTTTCTTTCTTTCTCTCTCGCACTACCTCTTCGCTGTTCTCTCATCCCCTTCCATCTTTCTCGACTACCAATAGCTCGCATCTGGTTCATGAATTACATTAACTCTGTTCTTTTCCTATATGTAACTTTCCGTATCACATTTCTCTCGTTCTTGCTCTCTCCTTTTAATAGATTAACAAAAGAAGAATGGAAGGACGGAATAGAGGAGTGATAGGAAAGAAAGACATAAAGACATGATGTGGTTGGACAATATAATAGTTCGCATCTGGTTCATGAATACATTAACTCTGTTCCTTTCCCGTGTAACTTTTCGTATCCCATTTCTCTCTCTCTCTCTCTCTCTCTCTCTCTCTCTCTCTCTCTCTCTCTCTCTCTCTCTCTCTCTCTACACTATCAATGCATCTCTCTCCGACATTGTGTTGCCATCACTCTTTTCCGTCCGACCCCTCTCCGTTTAATAGAGACGGGGCGTAAAACAGAAGGGAGATAATATAAGCCCCTGTATATATGGGCTTATTTTGGGTAATCTCCTTTCTAATCATTTCCGGTATGTATATATAATTGTTTGAATTGATAAGATATGATAGGATAATTGTATTTACAATATACACACATGGAAAGTACAATTACAAATAAATATTATATTGACTATACATGTATATTGTTAGGGGTGATATAGTCATGACTGACTGTCTTCCTATCTCCCCTGAATGTGGTGACATGCAGATTATGATGTGGATGGCCGAATTAATTTGATTGTTTTGCATGGGGTTACGTTCATCGTGTGCAGACTGCATGGGCTTTTAATATGCTTTGTTGTGGCAATGGTACTAAAAGCGGTTCATATGTATAGGCACCTACTTTGTCGATATAATGAATGAATACTATGAATATATACGTGTGGGTGGAACCGAGTATAAGAATAATGCGAGTAAGGTTTTGGGATTTAAAAAAATATATAGCATGTATACTTAAACGGGTACTGTACGCCGTTTTCAATAAATTCCCGGTAATAACAACGATCTAATATCGATAATATATAGAAAACTAAGTAATTTGAGTCGAAGATGTATTCTATGAACGTTCAGGTTAATCGATTATCTTAAAATCTAAGTTAATAATTTGATATAAATTTAATTTATGGCTGAAGCCATAAATTAAATTACGAATTTCCGAGTACAAGGTGTAATCAAATTAATTGACGGATAGTGGATTGGGTAACGCGCGGCACACTTGATCGTGTAGATAAATAGGTTGATACGGGGCGTAAAGTCAAGTCACTCACTGACAAGTGATTAGTGTCTATAAAATAACATAAATTAGTATCTGGGACTATTACACATAACATTTATTTGATACATTTGCTAAATTACTCGACAAAGTCAAATTGTAATCTGCCATCCGTAACATTACTTTGTACTTTAATTATGTGCTGACTCACTTTTGACACAAACACATTGTATAACAAAGTTTAAAACTGCTGCCATTTTTTTGGTTCTGTGGTAGTCTTTGCGAGTTCTGTGTCTCCAATATAACACATCTCATCTAATAATTATGATACACTATGTTGAGGAAATTCCACCGACACATGCATATCTCATGTGTCATTTCTACACAATTCTTTTTAAGATCAAATTTAAAACATAGTGTGTAGGAATTTATACACATTAAATTGTTTTCTATATATAAGAGTGCAAGATTGAAAAATAAATATGTTTACTCCTAAGAAAGACAGAAATGAGGGATGGACGAGGTGAGGGGTGGGCGAGGTTGGGTTGACCTGAGGTGATGAGGATACATGAGAACCTTCATTCATATGATTCGAAGCAGACTAAATCCCGACCACCATCTGAACTGTCTGTTACGCCATCCTATTGAGATTGTTTACGCCCGTTATAAAAGCTTGCCCTTCCGTCATCCCATATGACCCCACCATTCTCTTTAGATTTCTTATTCGTTACGCAACTGACCTTAAATCGAAGTTCAGACAGACAAAACAACAGCCACAAAGCAAAATGTAGTCATACAAGGCGGATTGAATTAAGCCATTGCCATGTCTTCAAAAATATGTCGAATAAAAATACCATTTGTTTACAAAGCGGAGTGTGTTTGAAACTGGAACATCCATGCTTGAACATCCAACTATAATGTCTACATAATTCAGAAAGAAGGGGGAAAAAGCCACACAAAAACCCACTAAATATCGATCTATCTTTATATATTCTGAAAAAATTTGCCAAAGTCATAGAATTTTTTCAGTTGTTTTCAATTTTTCACTCAGTAGTGAGATAACGCTCTTTATAATGTCCATATCAGGAATATATAAATGCTCTTTATTATTCTACTTATATAAGACATGAATATGTTTATATATATGTGTCATGTAACGTCCATACACAGAAGAAAAGTATTTGATGCTAAAATTCACCAACATATGTTTTGATCCTCGTAATCGAGCCACGCGGAGTAACAAAAACGAGGATCCTAGTGCGGAGTAACAAAAACGAGGATACATGTGGATGTGGAAGTCATCCTACTCTGGAACTCATGTGTGATGAGAAACGCTTATTTATTCATTGTCTCATATTTGTGTGTGTCCTTTGCTCCATCTGACCAATGCAAAAGGTCAACCAACCTCATATAAGTGAAATTGATTTAGTTTGAATGTCACTGTTGTATTCATGTATATACCTGTACACATATCTCTCCTTCAAGGAGGCAATAAAACATCTCTCTCTCTCTCTCTCACCACACGGAGTAACAAAAACGAGGATACTCACCACACGGAGTAACAAAAAACGAGGATCCTAGTGCGGAGTAACAAAAACGAGGATAATCACCACGCGGAGTAACAAAAAACGAGGATATACACTCCGCAATGAGGATGATAGCTCGGTGTGAAAAAAAACAAGGATCCTCGCTCGGAGTAACAACATAAAGAGCGTTTCTCATTAATCTTCTTCCGATATGGAAAAATAAAGAGAGTTTGTCTCACTTCTATGAAGATTTGAAAGCGGCTGGAAATGTTTTGATAGTGTAATGAACTTGTTCAAATTATATTTAGCCTTATACATCAATTTCGTATAGTCATCGATCTATCTCTTCCCTGTTTTAAAATTACGTAAACATTATTCAGGGCCGTGAACACATACGTCATTATTGGGCGCAAACAAGAACTTGCTCGTGTCACAGAAGTTTTGCTTCTGTTTACATAACACAGTGCAATTCTATTGGTTAATCACACACAAATGATATAAACGCTCTTTATTATTTCCATATCAGGAAAACAGTAACAAACAACGCTCTTTATGTTACCATATCCGGATCTAAACAAAAGTCAGGTTCTGTAACGTTTTTTGCTTTTGTTTACATAACAAATGAAAAACATTTGACAATAACATACTGTTTATGCCATATTTATGATTGGTATAAGAACAAAGTCTGTCTATATTTTACTGTTCTTTCTGTTTATGGTGGCTTTTGACGGAGCTGAATATTTTAACAGCATATCCACCGCCAACGCGGCCCGTATCTTTAACCCACCGCCAACGCCGCCCGTATCTTTAACGTAAGCTGCAAAACAGAGTTCAGTATCCTGTTCGTGTCTTGCTTCTTTTTTTTCTTCTTTTTTTTAACATAAAATATAGACTTCATTCTAGAATTCTGCGTCATTTATGAGTTAAGACAATCAGATAAATTAAGTGGCAATGAAACTGAATGATACTGTTGAATTAACTGAGGAATGTCGCCCCAAATGATAAACATAATTCCATATATTCAGATCTCCTCAGATATGCTTAATGATGCACGCCGTGTTAGATAACTAATTTTGGAACCGCGATATTTGTGTTTGAATGGACTCGTGCACTTAAATTTATATTAAGTAAAATTGTAATTCTTCGTTTGAAATTAAACAGGAATTATCAATAATTGTGGTTAATGAAAACTTATTTCAAGTATGAATAGGAGGCGGACACTAAAATGGATCGAATATGGAGACGGATAGGGGTGGATGTAAAAAAAAATGGATGGATGTAAATGACATGCATGGGTGGGTGGGTCTCAAAAACCATAAAACCAACATTGTGTATGCATTTACCCCCCCCCCCCCCACCCGTAGCATATTGTTTCTATATATTTTGTAAAATTTTGGTCTGAAATAGTCATCAGAGCTGCGTCAATTAGAAATTTTACAACCTGTAGGGGTGTCAGGATAGGAATTTCAATAGTTGGAATGCTCGAGGAGGTACCAGATGGAAAGTTTCAACCCAAGGAGTGCAAATGGATTGTCGGGTTCAAGGGGGAGCAGTTGGAAATTGCAAGGTGTACACATTCAAAACGGAGACCCTCTATAGCCACGTTCCTGTATGACCTGTACATGCATTATATAATACATTGGTGTCCATAATTTCCCCAACCCTTCAATCCACGCATTGCTATCACAGTTTATTCATTGATGTCACGTTTCGTTCTTTAGGCAAAATACGTCATATCCGATTAAACGACATTTCGTAACCCGTTTATGAATGAATTCATCCGGATACAATTACTATAATGTATACTGCATGACGATCAAAACAACATTGACGTCAGAGTTAATTACATCAAGATTGCATCTGTTATGATAAAATTACATCATTAATTGCAACGCTTGTATATATTGCAATGTCATGGTCGATAGGGCAGCCAATGACGTTCTCAAGATGATGCACGCAATCAAATTGGTCTCTGGACGTATTTGGGGTCTAATTCCGTTTCTATATTGGACATTACACCACGATTTAAAACCATAATGTAAAATTTAGATTATGACTTAGGCATTATTGTATACACCATTTATCACACTTCTTTCCTACCTACTTCATTATCTTTCCTACGTATTCCATTATATTCTCCCTTCTATCACCCCTTCATCTTTCTTATCCCTACACTCGCTTAAAGGTACTCAATCCGATTAAACAGCTCCAAATTACTATTTCTTTGGCTTCTGGTTTAAAAAAATATTTGATTCGAGTCGAGGAACCTACCCATCAAAGCTCAGAGTGATCAAATATCGATTTTTGAAGTTTGTTATTTCAATTGTTTGTGGCCCAGAAATACGTCGTAAAATGGACGGTCTCGGTCAAAATTGCGGATGAAGATGGATAGCTCTAAAAACAAATGATAATAGGCCATATTTCGTTGAACAAAATGCTGACAATTAACACGTTTTCACAGGGGGGGGGTCGGAAAAAAAATTCAGGCACGTATGGCATTTTTTCCCTTTCGATAATTTTTTGTACCCACCCACCCCCACCGCCAAATTTTGTTCCGTTTTCGGCAGTTTTTTCCGACCATTTTTTGACACCCACCGCACCTTTTAAAGGCACGTGCGGCCTTTGTTGTCGAAAATATTCATATTTTTTCCAATCACCGTAAACAGAAAAACATTAAAACTAATACAGTTTCGTTCATATATACCATGACCATCGCGTAAATTATGTCTTACCTAAACAAGAGTCTGATTGTGTTACAGAAAACAACAGCATGCTACTGGCTGATCACACATAAATAGCATAAACGCTCTTTAATAATTCCATATAAGGAATTCGCCGATAAAGAACGCTCTTTATGTTTACCATCATAATATAAACAAACACCAGGAAAGTAACTTTTTATGTTTTTGTTTACATAACAATGGCCAAACATATGCCAATACCATACAGTTTATGCGATATTTCTTATTTGTATACGGACAAAGTCTGTCTACATTTTGATGTTCTTTCTGTTTGTGGCGGTTTTTGACGGGTGGAAATATTTTCACAGAATACCCACCGCCAAGGCCAACCGTATCTTTAACACTAAGACAGAGATTTGCGGGGGGAAATTCACTCTAAACAGCTGTATATGAATTTCTGTGCATACTATTTATCATGGATGTTAACATGGACATGTAAATAGGAATGAGTCATTTTGAGGTCATTCGGTCAAAAAAACATGGCTGCCAGCGGCCATCTTGGATTTCAAAATTTGCAACAAAATACAACACGATAACTGCCTGCAGTCAGTTTACCAGTTATAATTACATTATTTCTCTCATTCAAAGTGGTTTTGAAGCCCAACACTAAAAAACAAGCAGGAAATTGTTTTTTTAGTTGCGGGAAAAATTGCTTTGACCACCCACCCACCCCGGCATACGTGCCGGAAATTTTTTTGTCCCCCCCCCCCCTGGTTTTCAGGGAAATATGATACCATAGTTGACAGTGGTTAGCATTATTTTGTTGCAATTAATCGATTCTTATAACTAAAGGGTATTTTGAAGAAATGTTGTTGTTGTTGTTGTATCGTGATGATATGGGGACCCTCTAATCGGATTGAGTACCTTTAACTAACTTCCCAACATTTATTTGAAAACACAGAACAATATTCAAATTCCCGTCCTCTTTACCCTGTAGCTGTCTGTATTGCCACTCGGGTAACATTTCTGGAGGAAAGGATTTTTATAAAAGCCATAGATTCATGGCTTGTTATCCAATCCTCATTTGAACTATGTGTTTTCTATATGTGAAATTGTCAATGCGATGTTCTGTTCTTTCGTTCAAATAAATATTGTTTACACTAAATTGATCTCTTCTGTATAAGTTGAAGATTGCCTTGTCCCATTTTACCTCTGACACAACGACTGAACTATGCACAGCATTGAATGTATATATATTATTTATTAGAGTATTTGCATATCAAACTTATGAAGTAATTACTTGGGACAAGATTAATTGATATTCTGTTCTGGTCACCGACGTTTTGAATGTGTCAAATCGGGCAATAGATCTTTAAATTATCAGTTAGGTCTCTTACCCACTCAGTGACGAGGGTATACGGCACTTTAGCAGTTTGACTAGAGTACTATACGCATTTGATTCGATTGTCACATGAATATACATGCAGACATAACGATGTTCTGAGTATTGTTAATTGCGTGCATGGTGGCCTCCTGCATGCAAAAATATGTTGCTATTTCGACAGGGGACTGGTTTTAAGTCCATACTGTAGGCACGTGTATTCAAATTGAAGAAGACAGAACAAAACCCCGACTTATCTGGACTTATACTCATTATTATTAAGTATAAAGTTCTCTGTTTAGGGTGTTGTATTCTGTGTCTGTGTGGGGGAACGCTCTTTGACATTTTGGATATTAGAGTATTATAGCAGAAACGCTCTTTATTATAAGTAATATTTTGAGTGTTGTAGTATTATGTGACCGGTGTCAGATGGGTTGGGCCATATTTAAAGGGCATTTTGTTTCTTTCTTGACATATTGACTGCTATATATAGCTTATCTTGCCTTATATACATGTCACTGGAGAGCTTATGCTTATATCAGGTCATTTTAAATATTTACATACTAAGTGTGATCATCATTAAATCCAGCATTCCGATTGGTCGGCGCCCACGTGGCTAGTTGCAATTATTTCTCGTTGAATGCGCAACAGCTCATAACTGCAAGCTCATAACAACATCGATACGTCATTTGGGTTTGGAAAGACGAACGCGTAATGTTTTGGGCGCATTTGGATTCGCGCAGGATTGACTTAATAAATCATCGGGTTTCAATTGTTCCTGTTAACTTTTGCCAAGGGTTCTATGGGATATTTTGGGCTGGTTTTGTCACGATACACTTTTCGATTTAAATACATTTACAAAAGTGGCTTTTTCGCTAAATGTATATAAATATAAGGATTAACTGTCATGTGGACTGTTTTTATGGAGATGTAACCGTGAGGTATATATACCGGGTTTTACACAAGTTATGACCACTTATACCTCACGGTTACATCTCCATAAAAACAGTCCACATGACAGTTAATCCTTATATATGAATATTCACCTTATGCTAGATTTGAATGTTTCTAAAACATGGCAAGAAGTACGTAATTCTCTCAAAATATAATGGTCTTTCTTTTAAATATCTACTCACATTGATGACCCATGGATAATCGAAAATAAACAAAACTAGTGTTCAAAGTTACCCCCACGTTTTGGAGTGCGTAACATTTTTCAAAATGATATGAGGAGTATTTCTCAAAGTAATGACAATATAATCAATATCTTCGATTTATCGACGTTCCTAATTCTGGATCGCCTATCGCCACAAGATTTCTTGATGTATTCATTTGGCTGTCAGTCTATGAGTGGGTTCGATTCCTCAACCATCAACAACGAGGGTGATCTTTTTATTGAATGTTTCTCATTCATATGCATTTTGTGCACTATTTAATCAGCGTATCATCCCACACGTGGAGTGTGAAACAGCAGCGTTGTTATTTATATGACACACGTTATCCTATATTGTCTCTATATTATGTAATTGTGTGTATGGTTGTATATAACATCTCCCTTGAATGGAGGAATAAACAATCTCTCTCTCTCTCTCTCTTACACATCTTGCACCAAATCATAAGCATAAAGCCATGAATTTGTTTCATATATGTATTGCTTACTCGCTTCACGTGTGTGTGAGTAGTTTGACCGATTACCTAAAGCATATGATAGCTATATATAATAAGATCCGCAAAATGCTATACATACAACAATCACAATAAAACAATTGTTATTTTTTCAGATTTTGCTTTAAATATTTTTGTATTTGAACTCTTGTCATCTTGTCGAAACGATCTTCAGAATCTTCCATCGTAAATAAACTCGCAGTCTCGCACAAATGAAACAAAGGCTCCGCGGCACTTGAAGAGCTCTTGTAATTTAGCGAACTTTGGAATCCGCTATTGGTACGCCGGATTAATTCCATGCATGTTTAGGTGGTAGTGGTACGCGCGGGATTCATACCACTCTGTTAACTGGTACTCTGAATTCATATATGCCCAATTTAACCGGTATTCAGGATTCACAAAAAAGGCTGTTATGCAGAATTTATAGCACACAATTACAATTTGTTTTTATAATTTTCCAGCCGAAACGACATATTTTGATTCGGAGGAGGGGGGGGGGGGGGGGGTACGTGACAAAATCTGGACAGGGTCCGTGCTCTCATGCTCTGATTTTATTTGTAAATATCTATAAATTTTACTTGTTTGAATTATGTCTCCCAATAAATCTTACCACTTTAAAGGTGGATTATCTCTTTGTAAACATGTATTATATAGTTACCGGGGTATACAATATTAGATCTGGGTCGAAGACTCCTGTCCGGAAATGCTTCTATCGATTAATATTCATTTTATTTCGAATATTTTCTGGTCTAAAAAGGTGTCGTTGTTTAGCTAACGAACAATAGTGGTTACCGTTGACAGAGACCAGAAATGTTATGTTGTAATTTTGTTTTGTCACAAATAAACATTAATTATACTCATTATCGCTTATAACTATATATGGAATAAAACAATACAACCAATCAATCTGGGACATTTTACGTTCGGTATGTAGCCCTAGGAACAGCCTAATGCTCTCTATCGCTATGGTATCACCCGAATGGGTTGTCCTAAAATTAGACAAATAAACGGTCCCAATAAAATATTCGAAATAAAATCAACATTAATTGATAGAAGCCTTTCCGGACAAGGGTCTTCAGTTCATATCTGTTATTTTATACCCACGCAACTATTTCAAATTTGATATTTAAAGAGATAATCCATCTTTAAAGATGACGAGTTCAAATTTCCCGAACACCGTAACTGACTGACTGCATGAGGTCATTTACAATATACGGTTCATAATTCACATAATATATTATTGGGGCACTGGCTCAGGAGGCCTGACAATCGATCATGTATTGATCGGAATAGCAAATTGAGATGTCCTTCAACTCAGGTGTAAGGCTTCAAAATCGGGTAGGAATCTTATTTTTTAAAGTCTATACTAATATTGTCTTCTAAGATATCATGCGACGTCAATCAGGTTTAAAGTCCAGTTGCCAACCTGGATATAAACTAAGATTCGTTTCATTTTTTGTGTTTTTGTTTGTTTGTTTAAACAATATTTTATTTGAACTAAACAGAACATAATTACGAACAGATTTCCATAGAATGACAGACGACAATAAATTTCATTTTATAATGGAAAATAGGCACATTGATACCATAAATATAATATGAGACATTATCCGGTCCTTCTTTGGAAACGGCAGATTTTATCAAGTGCATAATAATTATAAGAACAACTTATGAGTGAATATACAGAATATAAATTTTGACTCAGTCGGGTTTTTGTTTAATTTCATGCTATTATTTTACATGTATGTTTTATATTATATGTCATATGTTTGCAACTGCCCATTGAGGTTTTATTGCAATAAAATCTTGTATCTTGTATGAACAAAGAAGTCATCGTGTTCTCGTCGTGGACATTTTAGGGGCGAGTTGGCGTCACGAATTAACGGGATTAAAGGGGTAACAAAAGTTTATGCCTTTAAACCTCGGAAATGATATTTGAAAACATCCAGATTTGAAACAGGAAATGTGCTTTTGAAATTAACCTCTTGTCTGGGCGATGTGTCACAGAAGACACTAATCCCTTATTGTTCCATTATTCTGAGTACAATGCGCCCGCATTCTCCCGCATGCGCACGTGTGTCGTCCTTTTGGTATCGCTCCTTTATCCACTACGACCCGTCTGAGACCTGTTGCCGATGAACCTGACGCCTGAGGTGAAACACAATTACGCCATCTGTTTAATGACCACCGGCTTTGAAATAACAAAAGTGCCGAATTTTTCGCCTTCGTAACAAGTGATTAGGTTACATGAATTGTTCTGCACTGGCTTGACCTATAGGGTGGGTGATGGGATGTGGATTTCCTGTTTACTTTGAAAGACGGGATGGTATTGGCAGTAGCCACACAAACGAAGATGAGCAATGGTCCGCATTCCTGGGAACCATCATTATGTATAGGGGACACGGAAATTGTCTTTTCCCACAGACAAGTACCAGCGCGACACCGGAAGCAAGAAAGGGGAGCGGGCGAACTAATTTTGGAGGGAACATCAAAATATACACTGAACACATTAACATGATGGAAATGTATACAGAATCGCACATATTAATATGCTGACACTTATATACCGTTATATTTGGAATTAATCTATCTGTATCAACAGAAAGTGACGAAATCGTAAATATAACCAACTCGTCGCAGTTCTTGATTCACAAATGATCAGCTACTGAATGACTTGTTAAAGGTGACAGAACCCACAAGTAGAAGGTCGGTTTCAGTTGCTTAGGATTTCCGAAGCAAAATGGGCGGGAAGCCTTCCCGTAATTTTAAAGGAGATTATTTCGCGGGTCCCACTAAAGCCGACCGCACCCGATCGTACCCGCGACCGCACACGACATTACGGCCCCAGGTGTCCGAACGAGATGGTTCTTGTATTAAGAGATGGTTCTTGTATTATCGTGCAGAATAGACCTGGAACAAACCAAAGTTGCATTCCCCAATTCCTTAACGCGAGCGGAACGCCATTGTTAATTATCCCTGCAATAGTCCGACAGCAAACACCCTATTACTGGCCTAATTGTGTCTTGGGGTATATATAAAATGCTTTTTGGTAATTAGCATTACCTATAATCATGTAGAGCATCAAAAATCAGCCGGGTGCCACCCTGGTACCGCTGGGCATTTTTTATGGCATTTTGAACGTCGAAACTCGTTTTTTTTTCGGAATCCAACCGAATGATTGAATAGAAGCAATGTATATTAAAGGCTCAATCCGATTCGATGGTCCCCATATCATTAGAATGATTCCAACAATTTTTTTTTTTAAATACCGCTTTAGTTATCAGAATCGAGGAATTGCCCAAAAATAATGCTAACCACAGTCAACTATAGTATAAACTACGCAAAACCTGTTATTTATCAACATTTTGTTCATCGAAATTTTGCCGGTTTGTCAAATAACTGACCAAAAAAGCCACTTGATTTTATAGTTATCCATCTTCATCCGCAATTTGGTCCGAGATCGTCTTCTCGTCGGTCGACTGTTTACTGGGCCACCAAAAATTATCGGTGGCGAAAAATATTAGATTTCAAAAATCGATATCTGATTACTCGGAGCTTTGGTGGGTGGGTTCCTCGACTCGAATCAAATAGTTTTTACCCCCGAAGCTAGGGAAATAGTAATTTGCCAGCGTTAATCTGATTATGCATCTTTAATATCTTGAGTGTTATTTATTGGATAATTTTTTTTTCAATTTGGATAAGATATTTAACCCATAGTTGTCGGTTTTGCAAACCATATCGATTTTTTGTAGGTAAAAATTGATATTTTTGTAATACAGAGCACCTATTTCTAACATATTTTAGGGGTTAAATATATCAAAAAGTAAACAGGAACTGTTATCAAGATAATTATTCACACAATGTATCAAAAAATGTGCATGATGAGTGTAATCATATTATGAAATCATAATGGAAAATTTCTGGAATATTGCTTGATAACCTGGAATATATTAACCCCTACCCAAAAAGTTGTAATAATAATCACTTATATGCTGAGAGTGACAAACTAACTATCATATCACTGTTACGCTAAATATAATAGTTCATGTATAGAATCTCGGTTTGAATATAAGTCACAAATTGGGAATTTTACGCTATACTTTCAGGTTTAACCATTTAATTTGGCCATGGTGACCACTTAAAGGGACTCAATCCGATCAGACGCTCCTAAATTACTATTTCTTTGGCTTCGTTGGTAAAAAATATTTGATTCGAGTGGATAACTCTAAAATCAAGTGGTTATTATTGTTAATAGTAACCACTTGATTTTAGAGTAATCCATCTTACAACCGCAATTTGTCCGTGTGAGCACGTGGATCTGGAGAAGTTTTGGGCCAGATCTCCAAATATTAACAAACTTCAAACATCGATATCTAATCACTCTGAGCTTTGATGGGTGGGTTCCTCCACTCGAATCAAATATGTTTTACCCCCGAAGCCACGAAATAGTAATTTAGGAGCGTCTGATCGGATTGAGTACCTTTAAGATTAAAGGGAACTATGGAAACAATCTGGTCAGATAGATTCATATTTGGACAAATATTGTTTTTCACGTTCTAAAGCAGTGTGTACATTAACATTATCTGAATTGATTCTGTCAGAAACTATGTTGATTAACATAGCCAGATGATTGGTATGATCCAGTCAACAATGCAGGTATCCATGTTTTGTATATGACCCACATACAAGGCTATCGGTAGTTCGACATAGCACAACTCTGTCCGTGTGGTCGGGGTTTTTCGGATCAATAGTATATCACAGCTTTCTCCACAAAATATACAGTCAACCAGAAAGTTGAATAGATTAACAGTTAGCCGCCTGTTTGGGCTCTGAGTGTGTGTACTGACTGTGTGGCACTATATATAAGCATGACGTTTCAGAACACGATCTATATGGGTCTGAGAAGTGTGTGTTGAAACGCAATTATTGTGGCAAATAATCTGAAAATTTAGATTATGGTCAAACTCAGGCTCCAAGTCCTGCTGGCATTGATAATTTTCTGTACTCCTTTGGGCCCCGTAGAGATTAGATCACTTACCACATCGGAACATTTGAAGAAGCAGTTGTTCTGGAATTAAAAACAAATTGAGGTGTGCTATAGTGATATATAGTCACACAAAGGGCTACCTTAGCTAGCAACTTGCCCTATCGCCCATGGATCCAGATGTGTACTCGCTGCATGATAGTATATCCCTTCCCATGGTCAGACAGCTATAGGAGAGATGCTATGGTACCTTTTTTGTTTTTGAGTATACCTGGCGGAAGCCGCGGAACTGGCAGCAAGTTAGGGGTCAACAATGGCGGTTCCGCTCGAACTATGGAGTTGTATGGAGTGGGGAATGCAACTTTGTTATATACATGCACTATCTGCGCGATAGTGCAAGAACTATCCCGTTCGGACTCCTGTGGGCACTTGCCCTTTGCGTTTTTATGTACATCCATATTGCGAATCCGACATTAGCGTAGGTGTTAATATATTCACTTCCGCCTTAGCTACAAAAAACTTGCCCGATCTACCGTGTATGCAGAGGGGTATTATCTGCCTGATATGACCTTTCCATGGTCAGACAGCTAGTGGATGCAGTCGGTGCCTTTTTTGTTTCGTGTGCCTGGTGGAACCGACCGTAAGTTATTGGTTAACAATAGCGGTTCCTTTCTTGTGGAATGGAATTTTGGTACATACTGGTCTATTATGCATGGGGGCGGTACGGTCGGGTAATACCCTTTGTGTTTCTGCGTACATGCATATATCGAATCCGACCATAGTATACCGTATGGGTTAATATATACACTTCCGCCTTAGCTATAGCAACTTGCCCGATCGACCATGGATTTAGAAAGAAGGTGACTTCCATTCCGTATTCATTATTCCTTATTCGAAATTGTTTATATTTAGGTAAAACAAATGGTGTTGTTATCGTGCCCCAGGCACTCTTTCCACCAACCCCACACAACTCACCCCGATCGAAAATGGCCGCCGTCCAGAGGGGTTCAAATATGGCATCCATGCCATTTCTCGGCCCCTTGACCGATTTAGGTAAAACAATGTGTTGTAGGGTGGCCCCATGCCAATCTATCGGCCATCCATGTCATTTATCGGCCGTTTGACTGCCTTAGGTCAAACAAAGGGTGTTGTAGAATGCCCCCAAACCAATCTAAATATTCACTCCACTCATCCTACCCCGATCCAAAATGGTTTCGGAGCGGGGCAAGCCTAAGTGGCCAGCACATGTGCCCCTATCCTTATTGTCACACATATTATTTGGCAATAAAAATATGTTTAACTAATCCAGAATGACCGCCGTCCAGATGGGTTCAAATAAGGAACCCATGCCATTTCACGACCCCTTGACCGATTTAGGTCAAAGAAAGGGTGGTGTATGGTTGCCACCAAGACACGTATTTGAACCACCCTGAGTAGCGGCCAATTGCACACACCACACCCGATCCAAAGTGACTTCCATCAACAGGGGTTCAAATAGGGCATCCATGCCATTTCTCAGTGTTTGTTGTTGTTGTTGATGTTGCCCCCAAGTCAATATAATATTCACCCTACTCGCCAACCCGATCCAAAATGGCCGCTATTCAGGGTGGTTCAAATAGGGCTCACATGCCGTTTCTGGCCCCCTTGACCGATTCAGGTCAAACAAAGGGTTTGTAAGTTGGCCACCAAGGCCATATAGCCAAGGCCATATAGAAATACACCGAGGGACGAACGATAATTATATAATAGGATGTATTTATAGACCAAACACAGCACCAAAGGCCGATTTGGACAAATTTATGTTAAAATTCGATAATATATTAGAACAAGTGAACAATACCAAGTCTTATATAATAGGAGACCTCAACATCGACCTCTTAAATTTCGAGACGCATCAAAAAACTAACGATTTCATAAACAATGTACTCAGTAGAGGATTCGTGCCCATGATAACAAAACCGACAAGAATTACAGAACACTCTGCTACCCTAATTGATCACATTTATACCAACAAAGTACAAGGTGGCCACCAAACAGGGATAATTACCTGCGACATCTCCGATCATTTCGGCATATTCCTCTCCGAATTCAACAAACACAAACCCATAAAACCCTCTCATAAAAAAAGTCACGTATAGGAACTACAACCCAAATAATGTCAATATTTTCAAAAACTTGTTAAAATCTTGTAAATTCGACTCAGTTCTCAATTGTAACTCCCCCGATAAGGCATATGAATTGTATTTAGACATATATATGAACGCGCATGATCTAGCTTTTCCACTAATAACACGAAATGTACCAAAAAAATATATAAAGCGCGAACCATGGATGACATCTGGACTAATAAAATCCTCTATTACTAAGCAAGAATTAAACTCTAATAAACTGAAGGCACCTTCAGAAAAAAATAAAATCGCCTATTTAAATTATCGTCAACTATATAACAAACTAATAAGGAAATGTAAAAATAATTATTATTGCGATAGTCTAGAAAAAAATAAGAATGATATAAAAAACACATGGAAAATTCTTTAAAACGCCATCAATAAAACTAAAAAATCATGTAACTACCCAATGACATTTAAAGATAACGATACCGAGCTATCTGACCCGAACATAATAGCCGAAAAATTCAATGACTACTTTTCAAATATCGGTCGAAACACCAGCGACTCAATACACACTGGAAATGATGAAAATTTCACTGATTACCTTCGAAATAGGCGAACAAAGGAATTCGAAATTGAACCAACAACGATACAGGAAATAATATTGACATGTTATACTATGAAAGGGAAAATGAGCAAAGATCACAACGGAATATCGACCGCACTTATGAAAGAGAGTATCTTCCTAATAGCCCCACCACTTAAGCATATATTTAATCTATCGTTTGAAGAGGGAATATTCCCAAGGAAAATGAAAATTTCCAAAGTAGTCCCCATTCCTAAAATAAATAACTCTAAGGAAATAACAAACTATCGCCCAATCAGTATCCTGCCATCGTTCTCTAAACTGCTTGAAAAAATTATGCAAAAACGACTAGTAGATTTTCTAAATAAACAAGAAATCTTGTATAAACACCAATATGGATTCAGACCAAATCACTCAACATTTCATCCGATAATGCACCTTCTAGATCATGTCGTTAAAAATAATGATACACCGTCACGGGATTCCACCTTAGCTGTATTTATTGATTTATCTAAAGCATTCGATACGATCGACCACAACATACTTATATCGAAACTTGACCACTATGGCATCAGGGGTGTAGCAATGTCATGGTTCCATAGTTATTTGAATGAGAGGATGCAATATACGTCGAATATAGTGGAAGTACCTCTAGCCTAATGCATACCTCCTGTGGGGTACCCCAAGGCTCAATTCTTGGGCCGATTATTTTTTTAATATACGTGAATGATATGGTAAATTCTACAACAATGGACATTTTATCGTATGCCGATGACACCACACTGTTCACAAGCGGTAAAGATGGCGAACTAATACAAAGTTACGTCAACAATGAATTAGCCAATGTATCCGATTGGTGCTGCTGCAATAAACTTTCAATTAATATTAATAAAAGCAATTATATGCTTTTACACCCACAAAACAATGACAAAAAATGGAATACTTTGAAATTAAAGCTAAATAACACTGAATTGAACCGAATAGGAAATCTTGGGCGTGAATCCTCGACAAAATTCTTAGGTATCCGCATTGATGAGAACTTGACATTTAAAAAGCACATATCCGTAATCTGCTCCAAAATATCACATGCAATCTACTGCATCAATAAGGTGAAACACTTTTTCCCAAGTAAAGCATTGAAAACATTGTACTATGCTCTGATTCAAAGCCACTTAGTTTATGGTATCCAAATATGGGGTCATGTTCCGGAAGTCAAGAAAATATTCCTATATTACAAAAACGAGCATTGCGTATAATATGCAATAAGAAGTACAGGAGTCACACAGATCCACTCTTTAAAAGAGAGAATATCTTTAAAATATATGACTTACACACCCTCAATTCCTCAATTTTCATGCATGACTGGTGTTATAACCGTCTGCCTGCGTCTTTTGGAATGATGTACACCAAACGAGCAAAATCAACCCCAAGACACCCGAATCCCGTACTGTTGGAACTTCCTAGAACTGACTGGTCAGGAAACCTACCCCACCACGCCTTCCCCACAACATGGAACAATATGGAAAAAGTCTATACTTCTTGCCAAAGCAGGCACACATTGAAGAAGCGCTTACAGATAGCCATGCTGAGAAATTACCCAGAAAATGTACGCTGTAAAAACAAAGGATGTCCCGATTGTGCTCTATAATACAACGAACATTAATAGTCATACGCGATACATAATCCTAACTCTACTCGAATAATGTTCTTCACAACGTACCCGCAAGTGGACACACATTGCATTCTCGTTCCTAGCATGCCCATACACTACCATACATGATACATCATAGATGCCACCGTATATTATTATGATTACTCTAACGTGGCTCTGACCCTATACCGCTAGACATACATAGAACATTACATATATGTAATATTGTTAATCTGAATTATCCCAGAACCTCACTCAACAAAGAGACTTCCCGGCGATCTTATATAGATCCTCGTTGTGTTTACCGAACAAAAAATGGTGGTATCTCTCGCCTGAATCCGTTGTAGCAACACAAAACTAACTGTTTTGTTCCTAATAAACCCATGGAACTGGAACTGGAACGGAAACTGTCAAATGTTTAGAAAACCTGAACAGTTCAAAACATTCATATGGAGAGATAATACATTTTCGATCTTATAACTCGTCTGGATTGACTCACAACCACACCAATACTTGTTTTTGTTATGCCCTAAGTACTGGATTCTACAAAGTTTTATATATGATTATAGTCTGTACGTGTGCGTGGATATTGATACAAGCATCTATTCTATTATTTATACTGATACCTGTTTTAGGGGGTAGCAGGAAGACAGCCCGATAGGGCTAGGCTACCCCCGACAATATACTGCTTTACCTTATTATGTATTTCTGCCATTGTATAAATCATGTATATTGTAAATAAATTATCCTATCCTATCCTATCCTCTTTCCACACACCCAACCCCGATCCAAAATGGCCGCCGTCAAGAGGTTTCAAATATGGCAGTCATGCCATTTGCCGTCCCCTTGATCAATTTAGCCCCCCCCCCCGGATAATCTGAATATTCGCACACTCACTCCACTCTGATCCAAAATGGTCGCCATCCAGACGGCAGCCGTTATTTATCGGGTTGCCAGGGGGCACCCTACAACACCATTTATTTGACCTAACATAACAAAATTCGAATAAGAAATTGAATTCGTCTTTGTGGATACAGAGGGGTATTCGCTGCACGATAGTATATCCCTTTCCGTGGTCTGCAGACAGCCAGGGTAGGTACTCGCTGGTAATATCTCTCGTTTCATCATCAGTTCAGATCGAATTAGAAGTGTAAACTGCTCAGAGAGTTCTCTATTAAAATATATTTAGTCTTTGCATGCAGATGTTTTGTTTGTTTTGTTTCTAGTTGTTTTTATTGCGTTTTGACTCATGTTGTTTCGTGTAAAAATTGCTAGAGAGTTTGTTGTAATGATTGTGTTTACGTCTTGCCAATTCTTTCAAACGCGACAATATCTTCGGATTTATAGTTTACAATTCCCATACAATTCATCAAGGCAGAGTTCAGTCTCTAGCTGTGCTGGTTTGACCACTGCCGTCACGTATATATTGTATAAGTAAATCTAGTATTTCCATGGATATATACATCGCTGGTATTTCTAGCTTTGTTTTTCGGTTGCAATTCATTCTGACTTCATGCATCTATAGCCAATTTTCAAATGAAAATGGATACTTCAGTTTCTATCAGACTAATGAAAAAATGAATTGTATACATGTATAAACCAGCAAAGTCTTCAATAAAACAAATGAGATATTTCATCGAATGCTGTTTACGGGATGGCAATGGTCAGGACAGCGTGGCAGGGGACGGAATTCTATCTTTCGGGCCAGCATAACAGGGGACTGAACTCTGCAGTGCTGTTTGACAATTCGTTTGATCGTTCGCCAGCCTTGCTCCCTTGCTTTACTTTCATCACGGTCGCGTTGATTTCGGGTATATTATATACATCGTCCATCCAGAACATCCTTCAAGTTGATGTACTCAATGTTGTCAATGTTGTTTCTACTCAAAACGGATAGGCCTATAGGGTAACAACACTTTACTCATTATAAGAGTAACATTCACTTGGTTATCGCCCGGACCATGGGAACGAGCGCTGTCCGTCTGTCCGTTATATCGTCCCGCTGTCCAAAATGTGTGTTGTCCCGACGATTACTTGAATAATATTTCACATATATACTTTTATGAAAGTTTGTATGTCGTCTTCATATATAAATTTGTTTATTGTCCAATGGAAATATATCTCTCTTAAAACACTTTTAAGTGAGATATGTGCATCGCCAGATGTTTCTTAAGTGAGCTTTGGTGAAAACAAATTAAAGATGTCATGACAATTAAGGAGTTCCAAATAAATTTGTCCGTGTTGTTGGAAGTGTGGTCTTTTCAGTCAGAAAGAGATAGAGCATCTTGGCGATACCCATAAACTCTACGTACTTCGGCCTAATATGGCTGATCAATGATTATTTAAATTCTGGTTGGTCTCCGAACAAAACCTGACTGAACTTCCAACAACGCGGACAAATCAACACACAGATTGACATTGACTCGTGTGGGTTGTGAGGTAGATGATACATGCACCTCAGGTCGCAGCATGAGAAGGAGCTTGGTATTACATGATCTAAATATATCATTGCAACATGAAAAATAGACTGTGAACCGTGACACGCCCATCCCCATCCCCTCCCCTGTACACAGCCCTTGCATACCCGTCCCCAAAATCTTTGTAGTTGCCGCACACCATTGCACCACCTTTAAGTATACACAGAAACTTTAATTTCAATATAATATTAATGTAATATATTTGTATAAGGGTCCTGCCCTCATAACGACATCGAGAATAAAAACCTCTTTTAATGCGGTTGATCCAATAATTTTTCTATTGTAGATGGCGTACAAATAATAATCTTATGATTACCACATCTTTGAAACTTTCTAAATAGATTTCTGAGCGTAACAGGGGAGAGAACTCTACCTTGTTCTAAAACCGGACATTATTTTTATCAATGTCAGATTTTCCGGGCAATATTTTGTGTACACCGGCGACACCGGTCGATTTAAAATTTTGACAACAAATTTGAAGTTGATATGAATTTCTTCTGATAAAGCGACAATTTAAAGCGAAATGGTTGGGAAAAAGAAAGGAAAGAAGAAGAAGAAAGGGCTAATGGTATACATCCATATCTATACTCAATAATAATTATATATTTATTCAATTCCATTAGCGAATTCCACTCAAAAACGCGCTGAAACATGTCGGATGTCGGAATCTCAATGAGTCAATCTCATCTGGGACTGAGCACAGGAGTTTGCCAAAATGATATTAGATAATAATAAATATATATTTTGTAATTAGAGATTAGTGGTTTGACCCACTACTTTTTATGTCTGTGGATAATGGCTGAAATATCTAGTAAAAGACCGATGTCTGCAGACGCTTTAGTTTGTCTGATCTGACACCGAAGTTAAGCAACGTCATTCGTCATGCAATCTCGGTTAGTCCTTGGAATTGGATGGGTGACTGGCTTGGGATTCTGAGTACTGCCAACTTTTGGTGTGACTCCCACACTTTAGCTATTGGGGTCGTTATCGTAATGTTTTATACATATATGCACACCGTATGCATTTCTGTATACATAAATACACACCAGTCTCGCTTATTGTCACGTGACAGGGTCATTGTCGTAGTGTTTTCTACATAAATGCACACACATGTTGATATTTTTGGTAAGTTCATTTTCTTCCGTTCATCGATCGAACAACCATGCAGTTCTTTTGGTCCCTGTTTAATAGCGGTACTATAATATCAATATGCGACAGATGATCAATTTTATTGCAGTTTCGTCATTGTGATAAAAGAATAGGGCTGGGCGATATTGGCCCCAAAAAATATCGCGATATTATGGTGAAAACACTGCGATACACGATATTATCGCGATATTATTTTGGTATATAACAGTTGGTAAGTATATTGAATGTATAATATATGCAATATTTCATGAATAAAGTTTGCACAATACATCCCTATGTTTTATTTACGTTTTGTGGGCTATGCGAGGTCGAGTAAATGTGTATTGAACAATTATCAGTAACATCACAGTATACATATGTATATAATGACCACTCGTCTGCAACAATTGACAGTTTGCCGACAGAGAAAACAATAACTTTGAAACAAAGGGATGTAATCATATAACAATGCCCACGTGCGTTTTTGCATAAATTTTTAGAGTTATATCACAATGGAAGTCGGTGGCCGAGAGGTAGCGTACTGGTCTCTCGTGCTATCGGACCGGGGATCGCAACCTGGTCAGGGTATTCTGACAAAAATCAGAACTCGGTCAGATACCAAGTTTGTCAGGCTGAAAAGTCTCATTCGAGATAACTGAATAAAGATCCGAATGCAAAAATGCCGACTTCCCCCCATTACAACACTTGTCCAGGTATGTTGTCGTGGGTGCAGTACGCTGTCCGATCGGGTGCGGACATTAATGGCTGACCCGTGTACACGCCTCGGTGTGTGCACGTTAAAGAACGCTACTGGAGTCACCACAGGGTTATAAAGTTACTCGGCCATGGTAGCACCTGGACCTCCACATAATCCTCTGCACATTGAGGGCGATGGAGTATCAAGTAGATAGATAGATAGACCATAGCGCTCAACACCACGCATTAACACCGCATTCGGTTTCAAATTTCCATTTTATTTATTCGTGAGACTATTTATTAGTGGTAGTTGGTAGCACCATTTGACTTCAATGTACATATATGGCAGCCCTGGGAATTAGCGTTGACAATGGGCAGTGCCGAGGCAAAAGCCGACGTGAAATGAATTTGCGTTGGCATTTTTTTAGCCGAGGAAAATAAATGTTCAATTAGTTTTGTGAATTTGACGTTTGTTCAAACATGTTCAATTAGTTTTATGAATTTGACGTTTGTTGAAGCGATAGCATCATTGCAATGCCATGATCCGTACAGCACATGTCCACAAAATCATTTTACTCGCAATTTGCACACATTGACACGATCAGCTGGTGTGGTCAATATAAAATCGGACATCGTAATCCGTCTCCAAGCAACCGGTTACGGTTGATAGAGCAAGCTGCACACCAACTTGAAAGGAGGTCATTGTGCCAGTCGCATGCACGCGACATACCAATCTCACAATGTAGCCAACTGATGCTAGCGCTTTGATGTTTCCGACGAAGCATATCCAAATTGACATGCACTTTTTTCGACTGCGTATTTCTGGGAATACTTACTCTAACTTCCCTGTTTGTTGGGACCATATGATGGGTTTCAACCTACATGGAGAATATTACAACTTGGGACGGTATTATGATATTTTTATTTCAGACGATATTATTGACAATATCAAAATTAAAACCGGCTATACCCGATATATCGTCATATCGCCCAGCACTATAAAAGAATGCCTTTATCAGAACTACGGAAGAAAATAGTCTGAATTGAAGCAGACGGCAATTATTTACGGCAACATTTCAATCTCGTGCTGACTGAGACTGGTGTGCATTTATGTATAAAACAAAAACATTACGACAACGACCCCATTAGCCGCACTTCTTTCTCTCTCTCTCTCCTTCTATTACAATTATTTCAGCGAATGGATCGATAGAGGCTGCTGGCTGAGATCATTTCATTCGCTGAAAGTGGAATAATAACAGTTTGAAGCTATTATCCGATTTAAAACATGGCTTAGTTCATATGGTACTGACACCTCTGATCACTATGGATTAACCCGAAAGTCAAGACACCTGAGTTGTACATACCATGTGGTCATCCCTATCCAACCCTCATTGGCTGTTTGTTTGCACGAATGGCGTGACATCTTAATCCATTGTCATCTCAATGGACTGCAGTACTCTCAGGTGCCTAATAATAGTGCCGGCACACTTATTAATTTTGGAGAAAAATGATCACTATTATTTGGCATTGAGACATTTAGTGAAATTGCCATCACTATTATTATTTTCAGCATAAGTCACCATCCATCACTATTATTAGGCCATCATGATTATTAGGCACCTGAGAGTACCCTGGGCATTGTATTTCCACCTGTTGACTGAACTCTACATACCGAAAGTGAAATTTAATAAATATCCTTATTATCCTCAGAGGTTTGCCTTTACATTTCGGCAATTGTATTAATTTATTTATGAGCCATATTTCTGATTAATATATTTAATGACTGATTGGTGCCGTATGCCTATATTTGCTGATCTTGTAGATTGAGATCATTATAATGAAGATCGAAACACTCTATTAATTACATGTAAATTACTATGTTAGTTTAGGTTTTGTCGTGAGGGTGTTCAACATGCCACCCGGCAACGGAATTACATTTGAAAAGACCTAACTGTGGAAACAAATTCCAAGAACATGCCTGAAATTTGAAGTTCCCTCCGTGTGACGAGGCTCTATATATTGTATATCCATTCTTTCATGTGTATAGCTATCAATCAGCGCAATATAATACTTGAAAATTCTTGGGTAGATACTAGGGTTTACTTCTTTATTCATACCAGTACATGCAAGTCATATAAGGTCTAAAATAAAAAAAGCAACATTTCCGTTAACCCACCCGCAAACTCCAGGACCCCTGTACACGCATATAAGTACATGTACCGTAAACCGGGGTAACTTGAGACACCGGGGTGACTTGAGACAAAACAGGATGGTGCCATATTTCAGGCACTATAATCATTCTCTATTGTTCTTACATTCAAATAAATCTTATTTATTCTGATGACAGGTATATTTATTTGATAATAATCTATAAATAATGAGATGCAATTGAAAAAAAATGGAGCAACTGGTCTGAGAATTTCATTGATTTTTTTTCGCAAAAATTTGACCACTTGCAAACTTCCACTGCACCGCATACACCATGCGACTATATGGAGATGAATATGACCAAGACTCCAGAAATATATATCTGATGTGTCAACAGATTGTCATTTTATGTATGTAGTTACATATTTTATGCTTTCTTAGAAAAACATGATTTTCGACATACTCGGGGTGACTTGAGACAGTCACCCGGATATGACCTATACATGCTATATATGGCTACATGTGCTATTTAGTTGCTAACTACTACAGTAAATCTCAGTTAATGCACATGATAAGTTGCACAAGTAAAATTGAATGATAATCTACATGTAGCTGACTGACTGCAAGTACCTACGATCACATGTTTAGGGTTAGGGCTCATGTTGAATTAGGGTCAAAGCCCATCCCCTCGATCACATGTTTAGGGTTAGGGCTCATCTTTTATGGGCAAAGCGTATCCCCTCGATCACAGGATTATGATATAACAGAGATACGAGTCTTGCATTGAGCCATGGATCCATAACGGAGATACGTGTCATGGTGCCATAAAGCCACGAAGCAACAGCTACACGAATACATACATCACCGTTATGGCGCCATTACATAAACTTTCGTATGGCTCCAAGACTCGTATCTTCATTATGGAGCCATGGCTCTGAGACTCGTGGCTCCGATATGGCTCCATAGGTCCACAACGAAGAATCAAGTCTTTGAGCCATGGCTCCATAACGAAGATACGAGTCTCTGAGCCATGGAGCCACACGAAAGTATGCCATGGTTCCAAACCTCGTATCTTCGTTATGGCTCCAAGACTTTTTATGGAGCCATGGCTCCACGACTCGAAGAATTGTGTCTCCGATATGGCTCCATAGCTCCATAACGAGGATACAAGTCTTTTAGCCATGGAGCCATGGCTCCATAATGAAGATACGAGTCTAGGAGCCATGGAGCCTAAGCGTATGTCATAGCTCCAAACGAGATCTTCGTTATGGAGCCATGGCTCCAAGAATTGTATCTCCGTTATGAAGCCATGGCTCCAAGACTCGTATCTTCGTTATGGAGACATGGCTCCAAGACGCGTATCTCCTTTATGGAGCCATGGCTCCACGGATACAAGACTCGTATCTTCGTTATGTAGCCATGGGCCATGGCTCCAAGACTCGTATCTCCGATAACCCTAACCCTAACCATGTGATTGAGGTGGTGGGCATTGACCCTAAAGGGTGCACTAACCCAAAAGGAAACCCTAAGCCTTTACCTAGTTCAAGATGAGCCCTAAACCTAAACCTGTGATCGAGGGGATACGCTTTGCCCATAAAGGATGAGCCATAGCCTGTAATCGAGGGATGGAATTTGCCCAAAAGGGGTGAATCCAAACCCTAAACCTGTGATCGAGGGGATGGGATTTGACCCTAAAGGGTGCCCTAACCCTAAAGCAAACCCTAACTCTTTAACTAGATTAACATGAGCCCTAACCATAAACCAGTGATCGAGGGGATACGCTTTGCCCATAAAGGATGAGCCCCTTTCCCTAAACCTGTGATTGCGGGGGTTGGATTTGCCCTTAAAGTGTGAGCTCTAACCCTAAACCTGTGATCGAGAGGATACGCTTTGTCCATAAAGGATGATGATCCCTAACCCTAAACATGTGATCGAGGGGGTGAGATTTGACCCTAAAGGGTGCCCTAACGGTTAACCCTAAAGCAAACCATAACCCTTTCACTAGTTCAACATGAGCCCTATATTATAACCCTAAGCCTAAATTATTTGATGTAGCAATATGGAATTCATGAATATTTAAAAGAATGCTACTCCAGACAGAACTTTGACCTGTAGCACTGAATGCACGGAACGGGCTGGATGGATCTAATACGGTAGCGAATCAGTGATCTCGCTTAAGGTGGGGAAGCGTTCAGACAATAAGTTATACAAATGGTCTATGTCTGTTTGTTGAAGTTGTTATCTGAGCATTTTCTTTGGCCACTACTCGGCAATGAGTATTCAGTAAAGAAAGTGTTATTAAAAGCCACTTAAGCGCCATCCAGTTTGTTCTCTTATATATTTCTTGAAGTGTTTATAATAATCCTGAAATAATAGGTAAGGTATACTATTTGTTTTCTAAGATGACAAGTGCAGTACGAACATGCCGATCCATTAAATTATTGCTGTGCCTATTTCAGCATCACATGATACAATGGCATTGCATTCTAATATCGACACATGATTATTATACAGCCTGGATAGTGGTGAATAGCAAATATAGATTGCTAAAATCTAAATTATAATTCTTATTAAAGTAATCTTTCTCTGTTGCATCATTATCGGTCTGTCCTACTACTGGAGTCAAATTGGGGCAGTGGAACAAGATGTTATATATGAGTTCAGGGGGCATCTGTCTCAAGTCACCCCATTGCCGGGGTGACTTGAGACACCCGTTCAGGCCACTATTTTTACCATATACAATGCTACAACAGGTTAGAACTATTAGAGATCAATAGCTGAGAGGTTGTTTGAGAAGTGTCAAGTGATGTGGCTAGGGTCCAAAACATTTATTTCAAGTTAGCTTTAAAATACCCTCAAAACTGTCTCAAGTTACCCCGGTTTACGGTATGTATATAATTATATAATAATGTTTGCGATGCATTTTATTGGGAACTACAACTCCCCGTACATGCATACAAGGACATGTACGTTAGGGCCTGACGAATCGGCAATATCAACATCGAATCGAATCTCGAATCGAATCATGATAATGATTCGAAATCGAATCGAATCTCGAATCGAATCTTTTTCAAACACTTTAGTAGATTGGCGGTACCGATGAGTGGGAGGTACGAGCAAAAATGGGGGCAAATGTCCGATGATTTTATAACGTCAGTGAGATTACGAAGGGGTTCATTAACCTTAATTTCTATGACATGATATGAACAGTATTTAATGAGTTTTAAACAGTTTAATATATGAGAATGGCACGACATCATTTCATATTTTGTGAAGCCCGTGAAAGTAAGCAGTTTGGAACTTTGGAGTCAATGCAGTCTGATTAGAGTCATTGCAAACGGAAACTCTTCTGCACATGTATACACTTCACCCTGTCGCGCACAACAAGCACGTGCCATATCAAAATTGCGCATCGTGACTTGGGAATGGCGCATACGCAAACGGGATTACAGGATCTATGTATAGTATCCCAACTTGGGCCTATCCATCGGATCAATTGAGTTGTCATGAAAGCTAAATGGTCAACCATATTGCTGGTTTTATGTGGTGGAGGAAACCCATGTGCGATGATGTGCGCTACGATTATGGTACAACCGTGATGAACACGCGAACCATCACAGACCTACCAGCAGGTTGCATGAGTAACCCACCGACCTGACACGAATAACGAGCGCTGGGACTGGTAGGCCAATATATATATGAGCAGTGGGTTATTGGAGAACTCAACTATACACATTGAACCATGGAGGTGCCAGATTGTATATATAATGCAGTCTATTCCAGGTGATAAAGGACTTGTATACAAAGATTCGAAATATTCCAAATCACACGACCGCTTTCGAATCGAATCGGAACGTAAGATTCGAAATTGAATCGAATCTCGAAGCTTCGTCGGGCCCTAATGTACGTGTATAAATCTATACTCTCAGGTGCCTAATAATCATGCTGGCCTAATAGTGATGGATGGTGATTTATGCTGAAAATAATAATAGTGATGGATGGTGATTTATGCTGAAAATAATAATAGTGATGGCAATTTCACTAAATGTCTCAACATCAAATAATAGTGATAGTTGGGATCATTTCTCCAAAATTAATAAGCGTGCCGGCACTATTATTCCACACCCACTGACGTAAGTCACATGTATTCAACGGAATCCCAGCCATTGAATACATATTAGTGTATACCTCTAGTGGAATACAAGCCGAACTATTGACGTTGTCGCCAAGAAAGATGACGTACATTACGTCGATCATCCGCTTCCGGTGATCCCCCCATAATTACTGGTTATTTGTCAGACTTAAATCACAATAAAGGTAGCTATAGTAACAATGAAGGTGACATTCATGGATTGAACTTATCTGATTAAATGGTGTAGAATAAATACAGAACACAACTTGCATCATAATCTCGAATCTTTTATGAACTCGTTGCGGACAGCGCAAAGTTATATTTCGCGAGAGCCATCCGCAACTCATTCGATAAAAGAGTCTCGATTAAGATGCGCGTTGTGTTCTGTCTATTTATTAGGCACCTGAGAGTAATTATAAATAAGAAATCATGTTATTTTGAATCATTTACCAAATGTTCATTATGTTGGGTTGCCCTGTTTTAGTGTTTTTGTAGCTCAACTTGAGCTATTGCCATTGGTTGCAGTCCATCTGTGCCTGGGTGCGTCCGTCAACAATTTCTGTTAGCACATCTCTCATCCGATCGTCACCAAACTTCATATGGATCTTCGGGGTGACTTCTAGATGGGATCCATAATTTTTTTCTGAAATTCATTAAAAAACATGATATCCGCTCTAGAGTTATTTATATTTGTTTATAAGAAAATGTTGTTTTTTTTTCTGTCTGAGCAGATATCTGAACCATACTTTGTTGGTTCGAATTGCCACAGTGGGGGTATGCCATCACCGCCAATGCAACCTCTTGTTACCTTGCTCTTGAAGCCAGTGCATTCTCTTATATATGCGATTCTCCCATAGGCAGCCCCACATATATATCAGAGAATGCATTGGCACAAGATATTTAATGCTGCACCAGCACGGCTCCCATCATGAAAGGGAGTCAAGAATCGTTGTTATTTAAAATTGTGGTTATTTTTTCAGTCCTCCATTAGTGCTGCCCTCTTTCCTTCATCTTCTACGCCCAAAGCTGGCACTGCAGGGGAACCAGGGAGCCAGTCATTGCCAATCCAGGCACTACAGCAGAAGACAGATGAAGATGACCCATTTAGCGATGATCCGGAGAGCAGTCTGTTTGACTACCAGCATATGGAGGAAGCTGGGTCTGTATTCCTATCTATTACACACCTGTTGGCTGTTACTAAAGATGAAGGGGTCACTCTCACCAAAAACAAATTGTTTGAGTTGTTGGTGGCGGTTGTCTGTCTATCCATCCATCGTTGGACACAATTTTGTCTGAGCTTTTATTCCTACATTTTTTGGTTAATTATACCCCCCCCCGCAACGAAGTTAGGGGGGTATACTGGAGTCAGCTCGTCCGTCCGTCGTCCGTCCGTGGACACAAATTTGTCCGGAGGTTTTCTCAGTCGTTTTTCTATCAATTTCCGTGAAACTTGGCACAGGCATCAACCACCATGGGAACCTGCGATTATGACGTCTGTCTGACTTTTTAGGTGGAGTTATTCCCCCTTTTTCGACTTAGAATTTTTTTGCAACATGTATAATTTTGTCCGAGCTTTTATTCCTACATTTTTAGGTCAATGTTTTTTAATCTTGGCACTGATATTTAGTACCATGAGAACCTGTGCACCTGCGATTATGATGTCTGTCCGACTTTTTTTTGTGGAGTTATTCCCCTTTTTCGACTTAGAACATTTTTGCAAAATGCATAATTTTGTCCGAGCTTTTATTCCTACATTTTTCGGTCAATAGGTTTAAGATTATGGTTAGGTTTGTGCACCTGCAATGGGAACTGTTATTTTATTATTTTAACTAAATGTTTACTAACATGTGAAACATCTTAGTATTTTAAAAACACGGGGGGTATCCTTAGTCACATCTCTAGTTTTTTTTATACGCCCGTTTGAAAAAACGGCCATATTATAGTATTGGTCTGTCCGTCCGGGTGTCCGTCGATCCGGGCGTCCGTCCGTCCGTTAACCTGGTTTCCGGATGATAACTTTAGTTAGAGTGAACCAAATTCAATAAAATTTGTTATGTAGGTTTATTAGCCGAAAAGTAAGTTCAAGTTCGAATTTGGGTTCCGCCCGCCAATTTTCACCGGAGTTATGCCCCTTATTTGACGTTTTTTGACTTAGAAAATCCTTGAAATTTGTTGTCCGGATGATAACTTTAGTATAGTTTATCGGAATGAAATCCAAATTTGGTATATTACTTTCTCCCACCAAAACACAGGTCAAGTTCGAACTTGTGTTCTGTCCGACCATTTTTGGCAGAGTTATGCCCCTTTTTCGACTCAGAAAATTCAGTTTTTCTTATGTTTTTCGGTTTCCGGATGATAACTCGATTTTGGAATGTTTATACGCAAAACCCGTTTTTTTGTGGATTACATATATCGAAATACAGCTCAAGTCCGAATTTCGTTTTAATCCGATAATTTTTGCAAGAGTTATGGCCCCTTTTTTACGTAATTTGACTTAGAAAATCCCTGAAATTTGTTGTCCGGATGATAACTTTAGTTAGAGTGAACCGATTTCAATCAAATTTGGTATGTGGGTTTATTAGGAGAAAAGACAGCTCAAGTTCGAATTTGGGTTCCGTCCGCCAATTTTCACCGGAGTTATGCCCCTTATTTGATGTATTTTGACTTAGAAAATCCCTGAAATTTGTTGTCCGGATGATAACTTTACTAGAGCTTATCGAATTCAATGATAATTTGGTATATTACTTTCTCCCACCAAAACACAGGTCAAGTTCAAATTTGAGTTCCGTCCGCCAATTTTTACCAGAGTTATGCCCCTTTTTACCAGTTTCCGCCGACCCAAGAGAGGGCGTATTTTGCACGCCCAGCGTAGCTCTTGTTTAAACTTGGCACAGATATTTACCATGGGAACCTGTGCACCTGCGATTATGAGGTTCGTCCGACTTTCTTTTTTCTTTTATTTTTTAGTTATCCCCCTTTTTCTCAAGAAGTATAATTTTGTCCGAGCTTTTATTCCTACATTTTTTGGTCAATGTTTTTAAAACTTGGCACATTTATTTAGTACCGGAACCTGTGCCCCTGTGATTATGAGGTCAGTTAGATTTGTTTTGTGGAGTTATTCCCCTTTTTCGACTCTAAATGCATAATTGTGTCTGCGTTTTGTCTGGACATTTCTCATAATGTTCATGTTCAATTTGCTGCATGGATCAATCAGAATGGGAACCTGTGATTTGGAGTTCTGTCTAAACATTTTTGACTGAGTTATGGCCATTTTTCGACTTAGAATTCTCCAGATTTGAGGTAATTTTTGTCCGGATGTTCTCTCATAATTTCCTTTTTCAATTTGAATCAAATTTGCTACAGGGGTCAATCATCATATGAACCTGTGCACCTGCAATATGGAGTTCTGTTGGAATCACATTAGCCGAGTTATTTAACTTGTTTTTACTTTGAATATGAGCTTGCACAGGTGAGTAGCTGCAGGTAAGTACTACATTTCTAGTGACACTATTGACCAATTCCAATATATGGTAATGGCTACTTCATTGGAATAACATGTTGAATATGGGAGTATACCTTAGTCCTACCTGGGACAGGCCCATCTGTAGATGCCTCTGCCATGATAACTGTCAGAGAATAATTGTTTACGTTCCAATGAAAATTAAAGTGAACTGAAAATAAACTGCTGATGGGTGCAAGACTTTCAGGAACATAGTTGATGTGCATCAATGCCGATAGCAAATCATGTGTACCATTCAGCACATTTTATTTTATCTTGTATCATACTCTTTGCATGACTAAATCCTTCAACCAACAGGCCACCATCCCTCATCCGATTGTCAACAAACTTTGTATGGATCTTTGGGATGACCTTTAAATGGGAGCCATCGATTATTTCCGGGAATTTGTTTAAAAACATATTATGGACTTGTTCGGGTGCATGAAACTGATCAGTTAGTATTCAGGCACTATGCCAACTAGAGGAATGTGGTATTCTATTAACATTGCCGAAAATCTCAAGCAAATCGACCATACCACTCCATAGAAAACATCATCTGAAATACGCCCAATTGTAAATATTTACTTCTCGATTCGGGAAGCAACTATCGGCGATAAACAAACGAAAACAATATCGTCATCGAGAGTCACTGCATTTAATATATATGAGAATGACGGTGTGTGTTGTCAATTTGGATATAATATTTGTAAAAATAACAAAGTGAGCAAGATTATTCTCCATTTCAATTTAATCACCCTACCGTAGTGTTTCACATCATTTTAAAAACATGGCCACCAGAAGTTATCTTGAATTTTACTCATTGCATGACAAATTCCATCGGCACACCCTACAGCCCACATCCCTCATCCGATCATGACCAAACTATATATAGATCTTCGGGGTGACCTCTAGATGGGAGCCACTGATTCCATATTTGATAAAAAAAAACTGGCCTCCATGGGGGTTCGGGATTTCGCATTTGAATCCACATTTTGCAGCCCACATTTATTGGAAAATGTTTTTAAAATTTACAGGCATGTTTAGGATCAGTTTTAGATCGGAGATATCAAATATGAACTATTTTAGATGAAAAACATGGCTGCCGGCAGCCATCTTGGATTTTATTCTTTGCATCACAAAATAGTTCAGCACACCCTACAGCCAACTTTTTTAATCCGATTGATCCCAAACTTCACATGGCTCTTCAGGTTGACCTCTGGTACATTCTCTGGTATATTTTCAATATAAATATGTATGTAGTGAGTATATTATCAATGGGGGTTGCCGTTCCCGGTAAGAAACATTTTATTCTTGAACATTTTACAATTGTAGATGATGATAATATAATATGGAATAAAATAAAATTAATATAGATGAAGCTCTTTATAGTCATTATTATTTTTAAACAAACTAATTTGATGATGAAACGAAACACATAAACAACTGTATTTGTGCTGGTGATAGAAATACGGTCTGGTTTTTTTTTTTTTTCGTGATTTCGGGTTTATGCTTATTCGGTTAATTGCATAAGAAAAGCCATGCACTGACATTATGCAATAAAGTGAAATTGACTGTATTGCGCAAACATTTAAACTTTCCACATTCTTTATTGCTCCATTAACTGTAATGTAATGACATTCCCTCTCCAAGTTGAGCTACAGTGTCATTGACACTTTCATTTATTTATTTTATTCATCAGATATTCCACGGTATTTATTTTTTTCATCAATTAATCCACAGTATACATTTTATTCATCAGATACGTTTTATTTATTTTATTCATCAGATATTTTTTATTTATTATATTCATCAGATATTCCACATTTGAATTTGTTTTTTATTTATTTTGTTCATCAAATACGTTTTATTTATTTTATTCATCAGATATTTGTTATTTATTATATTCATCAGATATTCCACAGTTGAATTTGGTACGCTTGAACGACGGAAGCGAGCCGACCTTGCCAATCGTCAGCGGGCTGGTACTCCAACTAGCGACATTGATGATGACAGTCCCACCCCTCGGTCTTCCCAACATCAAGGTAACTATTTAACTATGATGGAGAATGCAGACTCTATTTGCTTCCTTATTATCCCCTGTGAATGGGGGCAAAGAAAATTAGTTCTGTGTGTTCATCCCTCTGTCCGTCTAACAACTTTGCAGCTCCATTGCAGTCATCATAGGCCGGATTTGATTGATCTTAGGTATGTTGATGAACCACCATGGGGGGGTGGGGGGAATATATCCACAAAACGGGGTTTGTCCATTCCGTTTATATTTGAAATTCTTGAAGGAAATGTATTGGCAACAAATGTAGATTGAAAGTACGGTACTTCAACTTATTACACGCTTGTTCCCAGAAGTACAGTTAATGCTGTTCCATATTTACAAATACGTATGGAACGTAACCAAGTACGTTCCATACACATCTTGTCAACATAAAATGATGTACAAGATGTTCGCCTCAACCATAAAATAAAAGCATCATCACACATGCAAAACTATGTGCCTAAATACACCTTCTAAGTCTGTATTTTTAATGCACTGATTCTAGGACACAAAGCGTATAATAAACACAGAACGACACGATGTGTAAATGGGTTTGTCGATACGGCACTCGTGCTGTCGCGGAAGGATAGAACTCGAGGCGCAAGCGCCTCTCATTCTATCCTTCCGTGACAGCACTCGTGTCGTATCGACAAACCCATTTACATATCGTGTCGTTCTGTGTATTTATGTCCATGAACGGCGTAAAACCCACCAGAAATTACTTCACCTTAGGTAGCAATACACGATTTCTGGCCATTTTCACCATTTTGAGGGGGGTACTGTACTACAACCTTCTGCTGCACCATGGTCATTGATAAACAGCACATGAGTGCTTGGTTACAAGATACAGAAATGGTCAGAGCATAATACGTCTGTATTTTGACAGGAATTGCCTCATCACAAGTTGAATTATCTCCCTTAGACTGACTTTGAAAAATCTTCATTTTAACCATTTTTTGGCCGAAATTGGCCGTCTTCGGTCGCAAAGCTAACCATGCCAGAGCGAATGTCAGTCTATAATCACCTTATGAGCTGATAGAGCCGAGATATATGTCAGATATATTAAAAAAACCAATTTAAAGTTATCGTATCAATTTTTTTTGTTGACGACTGTTTTCAAGGGAGAGAAATCGAGCTCTTTTCCGGTGGAGTACCACACAGAGCTGGCCGACATCAGATTCCAAAAACATACTTCGTATTCAAACATCATCCCATTTTGTATACTATGGTACCTTTATAAAATAATTAAACCATCAAACCATTACGCCCAGGTATAACAGAGGCCAAACTGAGAGTTATAGCCCTTATATGCTTAAAATCATATTTTTCAGCCCTCCTACAAGCCATGAAATCGTGTATTGCTACCTTATGTCCATGAACGCGGAAAACCCAACAGAAAGTACTTCACCTTATATCTATGAACGGCACAAAAACCAATCAAGCAATCCAGAGTGAAGACATGTATACAGTAATGCCCTAAATAATCGACTCCTTAACCGCAGCAGAATTAGTGAGAGCTTTCCGATGAATGGCAACAAGCCATATTTCCAACTAAATCCTGAAAAATTACCCATAATTCTGCTATGGTTAAGGAGTCAATTATTTAGGGCATAACTGTAGTTCAGAGACACACTCATATTAGTCACAGTAATGATTCAAAAACCTCATAATGACCGTATACAGTTACTTACAATTCCCATGTGACTTGCAATTCCCATTTGACATGCAATTTGGAACATTTTTGTTACCGCTATGTGTGATTTTTCGTTAGTATCTAAGTAACAAAGTCTCTTTTTACAAAACCTTTGTTGTATGTACATAGATAGCATATTTGATAAACATTGAACCAAACAAAAGATTTTGAATTGAATCAAATCAGACAAAAGATTTTAAATCAGACGACAGATTTCGATTTTGTCCTCCCCTATGAGTTGGTGCCCAATACTGTTTATTCGAGATATGGCAAGGGACTGTTGGCAGGCAGCAACAAACCTATATAACAGTCGTTTATTGATGGATTCCGACAACTTTTGGTACATGAGTATATGTAGTTTGTCTATTTTTTTGATCAATTTTAGGAAATTTTTAGGTCCGTTAGCGCGATAACTTGAAAAAATATGTCAACCAATTTCATTCATATTTGGTATATGAATGTTTCACAACAATATCTTGATCGAGTTCGAAAACCAAATTTGTCCGATCCTTTTTACCTGAGTTTATACGGCCCTTAGTTTGTCTATGTTTAGCAATTTTATGATCATTAGCGCAAAAACTTGAACAAATATCATTACGGCCTTTAGTTTGTCCACTTTTTTTTAGCAATTTGACCGTTGGTTCGAAAACTTCCTGTGCCAATGCATTTTCTTATATATGCGAGTCTCGCAAGGGAGCTTTGCATATACATGTATAAGAGAATACATTGCCTAACAATATTTACCTTGACCTTGTAAGCCAGTGCATTATCTTATAAATCCGATGCTCCCTATGGGAGACCTGCATATATAAGAAAATGCACTGGCACAGGATCTTTGTGGCACCAGTGCAGCTCCCACCATGAAAGGGTTAATAATTTAGTTGCAAAAAGTAAAGACATATTGCTGTTTATATTTCGTCAAAAAAATTAGCCTTATGTAGAACACTGAGAGGGTCATGTAGAACACTGAGAGGGTTATGTAGAACACTGAGAGGGTTATGTAGAACACTGAGGGGCTGGTGTAGAACACTGAGAGGCTTATGTAGAACACTGAGAGGGTCATGTAGAACACTGAGAGGGTTACGTAGAACACTGAGAGGGTTATGTTGAACACTGAGAGGGTTATGTAGAACACTGAGAGGGTTATGTAGAAAACAGAGGGTTATGTAGAAAACAGAGGGTTATGTAGAGCACTGAGAGGGTTATGTAGGACACTGAGAGGGTTATGTTGAACACTGAGAGGGTTATGTAGAACACTGAGAGGGTTATGTAGAACACTGAGAGGGTTATGTAGAGCACTGAGAGGGTTATGTAGAACACTGAGAGGGTTATGTAGAACACTGAGAGGGTTATGTTGAACACTGAGAGGGTTATGTAGAGCACTGAGAGGGTTATGTAGGACACTGAGAGGGTTATGTAGGACACTGAGAGGCTTATGTATAACACTGAGAGGCTTATGTTGAACACTGAGAGGGTTATGTTGAACACTGAGAGGGTTATGTAGAACACTGAGAGGGTCATGTAGAACACTGATAGGCTTATGTAGAACACTGAGAGGCTTATGTAGAACACTTGAGAGGCTTATGTAGAACACTGAAAAGTATCCATATAATTTTTCACTGAGAGGCTGCAAATGCAGTGTGTTGTGGGTGTCACTTGACTTATGAAAACCTGGTCTTTTTCAGGAAATATGTACCATGTATTGGAGAAAGGGTCAACACGGCAGGAGGTACAAGCTGACGTTTATGCCGTGGTGAAGAAAGGTCCAAAATATGTATGTATTTCTTGGCTTCTTGGTATATTATAATTTATTCCACACCCATCGACTTGAGGCACATGTATTCAATGGAATCCCAGCCATTGAATACATAGTAGTATATACCTCTAAAGAATAAAAGCTGGAACTATTCTTGTTGACGTCGCCAAGAACAATGACATACATTACGTCAATACTCCGTTTCCATTGATCCCCCAATAATTACCTATTATTCATCAGACTTAAATCATAATAAAGGGAGCTATAGTATCAATGAAGGTGACAGTTGTGGATTTAAATTATCTGACTGAATGGTGTATAATAAATACAGAACACAACTTGCATTATAATCTCAAATATTCTATCGAACTTGTTGTGGACGGCGCAAAGTTACATAGCATAGCTCTCACTAAATGTAACTTTGCACCATCCGCAACTTATTCGATAAAAGAGTCTCGATTAAGATGCGCGTTGTGTTCTGTCTATGTCTTTAAACCTTTCTTTATTAAATGGATTCTCCCATCAGTTATAAAAGTATACATTGGTATGGTCTATTATTCATCTGGAGGGATGTTCAGGATATAAATCAGATGACAGATCATACAAGTGCAGAATTACACATATTCATTGGTGTGAAATGTTCAGATAATAAGTTCAACAAATGACCTACAATGTTCAGATAATAAGTTCAACAAACGACCTACAATGTTTCCAATATTCATTGATATTTCCAACTCAATATGCATTTTCAGGTTGATGCGATATCATTCACTGAGATATAATTATAAGTGTCAAACTCAGTGTCCTTGTGTAATTACAATAGTTTAATGGTATGATGCCAATCTGATGTAATAACAATACTTTAATGTTATGATGCCGATCTAATGTAATTAGAATAGTTTAATGGTATGATGCCAATCTGATGTAATAACAATACTTTAATGTTATGATGCCGATCTAATGTAATTAGAATAGTTTAATGGTATGATGCCAATCTGATGTAATAACAATAGGTTAATGGTATGATGCCGATCTAATGTAATTACAATAGGTTAATGGTATGATGCCGATCTAATGTAATTACATTAGTTTAATGGTATGGTTCCAATGTAATTACAATAGTTTAATGGTATGATGCCAATCTGATGTAATTACAATAGGTTAATGGTATGATGCCGATCTAATGTAATTACATTAGTTTAATGGTATGACGATCTAATGTAATTACAATAGTTTAATGGTATGATGCCAATCTGATGTAATTACAATAGTTTAATGGTATGATGTCAATCTAATGTAATTACAATAGTTTAATGGTTTGATGACGATCTAATGTAATTACAATAGTTTAATGGTATGATGCCAATCTGATGTAATTACAATAGTTTAATGGTATGATGCCGATCTAATGTAATTACAATAGTTTAATGGTATGATGACGATCTAATGTAATTACATTAGTTTAATGGTATGATGCCGATCTAATGTAATTAGAATAGTTTAAGGGTATGATGCTGATCTAATGTAATTACATTAGTTTAATGGTATGATGACGATCTGATGTAATAACAATAGTTTAATGGTATAATTACATGATGATGATCTGATGTAATAACAATAGTTTAATGGTATGATGACGATCTGATGTAATTACAATAGTTTAATGGTATGATGACGATCTAATGTAATTACATTAGTTTAATGGTATGATGCTGATCTAATGTAATTACAATAGTTTAATGGTATGATGCCTATCTAATGTAATTACAATAGTTTAATGGTATGATGCCGATCTAATGTAATTACAATAGTTTAATGGTATGATGCCGATCTCAAAGTAGGTATTTGTTATGAATATTAATCCAAATTGACGATACACACTCTCAATCTTATTAATTAATGCAATGACTCTCGATGGCGAAATCGCCAATAGTTGTGTCCCGAATCGAGATGTAAATATTTACAATTGAGCATAGTTCAGACAATGTTTTCTATGGAGTGGTACAGTCGATTTCTTTGAAATTTTCGGCGATGTTAGTAGAATACTACATTCCCCAGGTTCGCATAGCGCCGGAGTCATTAATATGTCTTTAAAGGTATGATGCCGATCTAATGTAAATACAATAGTTAACCCTTTCAGTGCCAGGGGCCGATCTCATCGGCCCTAATTTACGGTCTGTAGAGTGGCCCTAAAAAAATTAAAAAAGCAAAAAAAGAAAAAACATTTTTTTTTTTTTTTTTTGTTGAATTTTTTTTGGGTATGCTTAAGCATGCTATAGCGAATTTAAAAACAAACTGGATAAAACCTTAGGGACATGTTATAACTCAAAACTATCACCAAGTATTCATAGTAATAATTTTGATGCCCATGAAAAACGTAAGATTCCCTGGCACTAAACCTACAAAATATGTCTGTTAAAGAATATAAGAACAAATTATTAAAATTGTAAAAAATTGTAAAAAATAATAACAAATGATGAAAAATTGTTAGGCCAATGCCTATGGTCGACTCGATTATATAAGAGAATGCATTGGCACAGGGTATATGGGTTGATACAAAAATCGGACTTGGCACTGAAAGGGTTAAAGGTATCGAGCATAATTGCAAACTTATCACAGAGCGATTTATGATAAAAAGATGGAGAATCGGCAAGATGCCTTTTAACTGTGTAATTACATGAAGAAACCAAGATTATTCTAACATATTGTTTAGCTATTAGCTACAGTAATGCCCTCAATAATCGACTCCTTAACCACAGCAGAACTTTTCAGGATTTAGTCTGAAATTGGAAAGCTCTCAGTGAGACAGAATATATGCAACAAATGAATGAATTTGAGTCATGGGTGAGTGCAAAATACAAGCCTTGAAATAGGGTGTCTGTCATTTGCAGAATGAGGTCCCCAGAGGGTTAATTTAATGATGCTACCCCGCATAGCGGGCTAGCATCACCAAATTCACCCTCTGGGGACCTCATTCTGCTGAGGTGTAAACAGAATGAGGTCCCCAGAGGGTGAATTTGGTGATGCTAGCCCGCTATGTGGGGTTAGCATCACTAAATTCACCCTCTGGGGACCTCATTATGCAAATGACAGACACACTATTTCAAGGCTTGGCAAAATACACTTGTGTACTCTATGAACGATGTAAAAAACATGGTAATTATAATGAAAATGAATTAATGACTCCAGTCATTATAATTACCATGTCTACAGTGTTCGCGCTGTCGGTAGCCAAATTAGCCAATGGCTAATCTTTTTCGAATTTGGCTAATAAAAATTTCATTTGGCTAAACTTTTGGCTAAACTTTTTTTTTACCCCAAATGGAGAATGAAAGCATGAATTTTTGGCAAGTGGGTTTTCAATTCTGTGATGTGAACGATCTAGTCCAAAAACATCGTAAGTGGGAATATATCACTGACTGTACAAAGGGAAACCCGATCGCGGACAGTACGAAGGGAAACCACTAACTCTGCACGAAACAGCAAAAGTCTTTATTTTAAATTTAATCCGCTAATCCCCCATTGTCTGTCTGGTCACTCACGGGGCTCCTGCACAATGCATGTTTATGATGACATTGTATTTATGACGGTCAAGGTTTATGAGCACCAAGTGTAAGACAATAGCTTAATCAGACAAATGTGAATCACGACAGATATTTTGTGGCTATTTGTCAAAACCGATACATTCAAAATAATATGCATGCTTTTATGACAGATTGTAATTTGATAATGGCGTAACAATATTAACTTATTAGTTTCCAGATGTCACTTAGATATTTTCGCAAGGATAATTAATATTTCATGATTTAATCAATTAAAAGATATTGATATAAAACAAAAACATAATGACATTAAGAAGGACACTCCCAGGTCACCCCCCCCCCCCCCCCCCCCCAAATCACTCTTTCACATAGAGATTAATAATTTTTTAATAAATGATATATATATAAAAATATTTCTAGTTCATCAAAATTAGTTAAATTACTGTGTATTTTACCTGTGTCTGTTAGATTTGACGTTTTAGTCATTAATTGTGAACCGACCAGAAAACGATGATTTAATTTGGCCATAGTTTTTTTTAATTTGGCCAAAAAACATTTGGCTAAACATTTTTTCATTTGGCTAATAAAATTTCCATTTGGCTAAACTTTTGGCTAAAGTTTTTTTCGGTCCAGCGCGAACACTGCATGTCTATCAGCACATAAATATGCACATGACCTAACTTAATAATTAGTAAATTGCAGTTCCATTTTAATGACTTTTATAAGTGTGTGTTAACTTACACTTTCTTTAACAATATTTCAGAGAAGTGAAGAAGGTTTGACTACAAGTACCCTTCAGCATACTACACAGGATGTTAGGAACGAAATGCAGAAAATACATGACTTGCCACTTGATGAGGAGGTATGAGCCTTATATGAGTAATCTGTAGTGTTGAAACGATTAATCGACTAATCGAAATCGACGCGATTATTAAATTAGTCGATTCCGAAGTCGACTAGTCGGAATACACCCACCACCATTATGCCATCGCGAAAGCAGTGCCGTTGCCGAATTACTGGACAATTTAAACAATCAGGCTATCGAAATACACAATCACAATTAGCTTGCTAAAGCCTGCTTTGTTGTCCCTTTGATGCGATAACTGCTTTCAGTATTTGGTGGTCGTGCACGAACGCGAAACCCAATAACCTCAACTCAATGTATTTGTCGGCGCCGCGCCGGCTTATTCTTCGAAGTTGAGACGACCGGCTTTGATAATCAACTTCAAAGAATCAGCGCCTATCGCAACCGTGTCTATTTCGGCGTGACGGAATTGATCTGAGTGATAACTGGTCACCGTGTTTGCAGGTGTGCAGGACTCAACTTCAGTCAAGTTAGTTGCGAGGTGACATTATTAAGTTTTAAGTTTAATAACAAATCCAATATATTATAGTTTATTGAAGCACTATGTCAGTATACCTTTAAAGTTTATTTGTAAAATTGTGTGATATTTTTTACAACCACCACATGCATCAACTGACGCATGGGTGAGCGTATATGATCGCACGTTCTAGATATATTGTATTATAGATATAAATATAAAGCCAACCCGCGGTCGGCCATGCTATGCATCGAATAGCGTCGCGTATTTCGAACTAAACTGGCGAGTCACTTCGGAAATCCCACGTCGTTTATGGGCTGTGTTTGTGAAAACTTACAATGTATTTTAGCACCTCAAACTTAAATCCTTCGTGGAATTGGGCGGTGACAAAGCTGTTCCCAGAAACGTAATCTGGATGACGCAAATTCCTGGAATCTGGCTAAATATAGAACTTACGACATCGCATTGAAATGTACTATTAACATCGCCGGTCTGCGCAGTTTTATTTCTGAAACTGACACGATCGATTGTGTATTCGGGGACTCGCGAGTAAAATTGTATATATATTTACAATGTTCCATGCACGAGAGACAATTATGTACGCGATCAAATCAAACAGTGAAAACACGTGCGTTTTGGCGGGAAAATGACTGTCCGTGATTAAGCTATGTCATATCGTGACCTTGCAATGAATACAAGGAACAACATTATGTACGCAATGCATGGCCCATTTTTAATATATGCGGACTATATATTTACAGGGAACTTTACCACATTCCGTGTCCGATATATGTACATGACATCTGCGAGCATAAAAGGCTTATACGCACTACAGCTGTTATAACATTTATATTGTAACTTTTGTTTGACTGTCGGAGATGAAGTTCATTTCTCAAAATATCTTGCATTTCTTCATGTACGCCCGTTTGTGAAGTCAACCGGTGACAAGCACACTGGGCAAGTTCGAAAACAACGATGTTTGATTGTATGTAAGAACCGGTACGGCCCGGTATACCATACCAATGATACCATATCAATTTTAAAGGAACATTTTTACACAAAACATATAGAATAATGCACCGGTTTCTGATTGTTGCACGCGCTTCCACTCCGTAATCCGCAGCGTTCCGCGATTGATCAGGTGTTGTCACCACCGTTTAGATACATACATCAACTGGATGGTAATTTGATTGTCATAAAATATATACCTGGGACAAATTAATTACCTATTAACCTTCAGTGATATTAAGCCAAATAATCACGGCAAATAGTGTTTAATCACGTCTTGCTTTGCGTTCGAAAATGCAAAGTTAGTTACTGGTACTCAAAACAAACGGCAAATTATATACTTATATGAGCACAAAACGGTAAGTTTGGGAAGGGGTCCGACTAGTCGACTAGTAGTCGATTCCCTCTGGCGACTAGTCGATTCCTCAAAACCACTAATCGTTTCAACACTAGTAATCTGACTCACAAACAGTGAATGTCGTCTTTTCATCATGGACATAAAAATGTCACTGTTTTATTTTATTACATGATCCTAACCTTATTCCATTCAATAAACCCATTCTATAAATTGTGATATTAAACATTCGTTTAATAACAGGAAATAGCGCCAGGTGACCTAGATATGTCCAGTTTGTCGTCTGTTAACATTCCGTACGCTACGTCTCGAAATACTATGGCTTCCAAATATATTTTTACAACAAACTATCATGAATGAAGCGTTTTAAAAGTTATGTCATTAAATATACGCCATTAAATGTGCCAAAGAGTCTTTATTTATCTGGGACTATTTCTTTACGCGGGCAAACAACGAATAATTGGCATCGCATGCCTCATATAGAAGCCGATGTTAGTTTCGCGTCCCATTTGTTCATTTATGTATGTTTTGACGATGTTTTGGATCATGTAATAAAATAGAATCTACAACTCGTCCCCAGTTTATACTGGAAATTACAAAACTCATCCAGTAAATTAGGTCTGGACCTCGCCAAAGGCTAGGTCCAGACCTAATTTACTGAACTCTTTATGTAAATTCCGCTATAAACTGGGGACTCGTTGTAGATCCTCTGTATATGAAAAGCTCTTTGATTGGACAAGACGTTGTGATGTTGAACGTCACTGGGAAAACCTGATCTGTTTTCAGGTCTGATAATAAGATATGTTAACCCCTGAAGTATCTGACATCACTCAGGACTGTTATTAACAGGTTGTTTCATCAAAGGTGATCATCGTTAGATATCTCAATTTTTTTGTTTCGTTTTAACACAGGAATTGGGGAAAGAAACTTATGATCATATAATAAATATGTGTATTGGAAATAAAATATCATATCCTAACAAATTTCTTCTGGCATACTACCAAATCCAAACATGATGAATACTCAAGCAGTCTACAAATCGTTCATGTTTGGCAATTTACGGATTGTACATTTTCAGCAATCTCTGCTGATTCATCAAGCTAGTGTTGAAACGACTAATCGACTAACCAGGCCTTCGATTATGAGGCGTGCGATCGCGATCGCGCACCATAACACGCCTGAAATTAAATCTTGGCGAGTAATTAATCACACTCCTCGGCGATATTCGGCGCACGATTGAAATAGGGTTTATGATAACGATCAACCTTGTTTGCTGGAGAAGACTGACAGACACGCCGTATACGACGGAAGTAATTGTTTTAAGTTTTGCGCATGCGCTAGAACATTCTTATAGTCAGGTGCGTTTAGCGATGTCGTTACATTCGTCTGTAGGTCTGAGGAATTCTCGGCTAGATATTGTTACCAACATGACATATTTAAATTGATCCCACTGTGCACCCCCATCACCAACGCACGTAAATTTGGTACCATGTGTTGCGTTTTTTAAAAAGCAGCCCCGATGAACGGTGAAGATGAATAGAAATTGAAACTTGAGTTCGGGGCAATCAAACATTATTTTTTTAAATCTCGATAGAGTTAACACAACAGGGAACTCTCAAGTGGTTACGTGGTCTCTGACCGCATGTCATGACAACTTACATCCAACGGAGCCATTGCCCATTGCGGCGCAATTCGAGAATGGAGTTTTAATTACTTCAATGTGAAGAATACATGTGTACAAGATGAATCACAATGGTGATAAAAATTTATTTAATTTTGAGTCTTCGTTCGTCATTGTATACCCCCGATATATCCACCAAAATCACACGCCTGGGTTTCAGGTTAGGCGAGTGACAAACCACACTCCTGCATTTTACAGAATCGAAGGACTGACTAACTGTAGTCGACGCTGAAATGTCAGAACGTCGACTCTGAATTTTGCCGTTGACTAGTCGGAACATAGTGTATTAGTTACATGTATAACGTTTTCAAGATCGATTCCGGCATAAATGGTGTTAACTGTGCGTAAGTTACGGTAAGTATAACGTTTGGTGGCACCCGGAATTGACAGTGTTACTAGTATAGACAAAACCGGTGACCCGACTATTAATTGAAAGAATGAAATTGACAACAGCCAAGCTCTTATAAAATAGCATCGAACATGATAAGAACTGGCTATCGTATTCTACAACGTAGCCTATGCTATAGGGCATATTTAGTCGGAACATTTTACAGTGACACCGCTCGGCACCGGTTTATTGGTGATCACGTGACTAAACGAAGACTCGAACGCTGATATTAAATTTAAAACCTGTATAAATGATCGTGTTTCTAATCATTATCCACTACATGTCTAATTATATAATTACATTCAGTGTGTTGGATAAATATCAAGATGTTTACTGTATTATTTCCCAAATAAATTGGTGTCTATGCAGGGAAATGCGCTACGCAATAGACCACAGTTGTTGGAAGAATTTTTTATCAAAATCCGCTGATAAGTACACATACCATTACTTTAATAATAATATAGACAAGTATATATAAAGCTCCTGTGTGAGATTGACGAGTCGCCATCCGAGATTGTAATGCCATAACTAATCCGTGCTTCTAATTATAGCCTGTGACTCGGATGGCGACCTGTCAGATTTTTAATTTTTGTTGTTGTTGGGAATTCACATTAATAAATGTTGCAAGAAATGCCAAATCATTTCGGATTTGCAGTGTTACTTTCAAGACATATATATAGTTGATTGAGTGGAAGAAATATTTTTACAACTGATACATTTTTTATGCTGAAATAGGACTTGGAACTAGTTGTTGTAGCGGGAGTCCGGTTGACTCTGAATCCAGTAAATTGGCCAGCTTTCCATACTTGTCTATATATTATTATTATTATTGAAGTGATGGTGTGCGTATTTATCATTGGATTTTGATAATAATTTCCAACAACTGTGAATAGACAGGGAGCAAATTAACTGGTATCGCATCGCAATATGCTACCCAAATTTGGATAATAGCTATGCATTTTGGTATGAATTTTTTATGCTTTTTGAACAATGCTATCTAATCATGTCAATACGAGGTTATATGCTAATCAAAATTTAAAAAGTAATTTGTTCCCTGGCAATCGACAGTCATTGCATCAGTCATCAGTGTACGCCATGTACGATGAATTTTCCGTACCATGTTATGTTTGAAAGTTTTGATATCGGGTACCGACTAGTCGACGCAACGCGACTTTTGGGCCTCGATTAGTCGACTTTGAAATTTACTAGTCGTTTCAACACTACATCAAGCAGTCTACAGTTCGTTCATGTTTGGCAATTTACGGATTGTTCATTTTCGGCAATCTCTGCTGATTCATCAAGCAGTCTACAGATCGTTCATGTTTGGCAATTTACGGATTGTTCATTTTCGGCAATCTCTGCTGATTCATCAAGCAGTCTACAGATCATTCATGTTTGGCAATTTACGGATTGTTAATTTTCGGCAATCTCTGCTGATTCATCACGCAGTCTACGGATTGTTCATGTTCGGCAATCTCTTCTGATTTTCAAGAGTTATGTGGTTATTGGAAAAAAAATGCAATGTGGTTATAGTTTTATGAACACATTGACTGAGTGGGCATGGCAATTGTAATGCTGTGGGAAAATCTTGAGCAGTATTAGGTGTGTGTGTGTGGTGAATATAATCGTGATCAGTATTAGGTGTGTGTGTGTGGTGAATATAATCGTGAGCAGTATTAGGTGTGTGTGTGTGGTGGATATAATCGTGAGCAGTATTAGGTGTGTGTGGTGAATATAATCGTGAGCAGTATTAGGTGTGTGTGTGTGGTGAATATAATCGTGAGCAGTATTAGGTGTGTGTGTGTGGTGAATATAATCGTGAGCAGTATTAGGTGTGTGTGTGTGGTGAATATAATCGTGAGCAGTATTAGGTGTGTGTGTGTGGTGAATATAATCGTGATCAGTATTAGGTGTGTGTGTGTGGTGAATATAATCGTGAGCAGTATTAGGTGTGTGTGTGTGGTGGATATAATCGTGAGCAGTATTAGGTGTGTGTGTGTGCTGAATATAATCGTGAGCAGTATTAGGTGTGTGTGGTGAATATAATCGTGAGCAGTATTAGGTGTGTGTGGTGAATATAATCGTGAGCAGTATTAGGTGTGTGTGTGTGCTGAATATAATCGTGAGCAGTATTAGGTGTGTGTGGTGAATATAATCGTGAGCAGTATTAGGTGTGTGTGTGTGGTGAATATAATCGTGATCAGTATTAGGTGTGTGTGTGTGGTGAATATAATCGTGAGCAGTATTAGGTGTGTGTGTGTGTGGTGAATATAATCGTGAGCAGTATTAGGTGTGTGTGGTGAATATAATCGTGAGCAGTATTAGGTGTGTGTGTGTGTGTGGTGAATATAATCGTGAGCAGTATTAGGTGTGTGTGTGTGTGGTGAATATAATCGTGAGCAGTATTAGGTGTGTGTGGTGAATATAATCGTGAGCAGTATTAGGTGTGTGTGTGTGTGGTGAATATAATCGTGAGCAGTATTAGGTGTGTGTGTGTGGTGAATATAATCGTGAGCAGTATTAGGTGTGTGTGTGTGGTGAATATAATCCCATGAACACCAGGCCTGCAGGTTTCAAAATTATGTTTAACCTATTTTTCGTTTACCTGGTTTGTGCTTTCGTAACCCATAGGAGAGTTACACAAACTGTAATAATCACTAAAACTGGTACAGACGATCCCACTTATTAACATAACGGATAAAAACATATCCCGTTTATAACCATATTATGTTCCTGCACCAAACCATTTACACTGTATTATATGTTAATTTCTACCCTCTAATAACATAAGATTTTGATAGACCACCGGTTATAAACATAGAAATATGCAATAACATGTTAACCACGTGGGTGAAACTATGCACACATGCCAGTTAATCGAGAGGCCATTACAGTTAATTATGTAATTCAATCAATGCAAAGACGGCAAACAAAGAGAAACAAGCTTTGAACGACCACATGGGCGCTTAAGATACTGATAGGCCTGTCAGCTAATTGTTTTTTATCACTTACAATCCGGCATGTGTGCTCTTTTTAATCCATTTACAATGGGACTTTAATGTACTTTGACAGGGCTTCGAATTCCGTGTCCGAAACATTCCAATGTCACGACATTGCATCACCGCGATCACGCTCAAAATAAGAACCTAATTTGTATGAATAGGAAACGGATGAGTATGTTTACTTAAACCCGGTGACATAGTCCCACGCTGTCTGATTCATCTATTATATATTTTGGAAGATCTGTGTGTGTGTGTGTTCGCGATGGACTCGAACACGGCTGGACCGGTTTTGACCAAACTTGGTACGGACACGTAATTCGACCCGGGAATGAACATGGGCCCGTCCATTTGTCCGTGCGGCGTCACCTTGACCTTCAAAACTCATATCTCGGGATCCGCAGTGCTAACACGCCGGAATTTAGCACTGCGATGCAGGGAGGATAACTCTATATTCATATGTTGACGAACGTAAGCAATTTGCAGGCAATTACGCATCGTGTATTTTCCCCAAAATTATAACATTTACAATATATATTGTCAATTTGCAGGCTATTAAGAATCGTGTATCTATCCCAAAATAAATCATTTACAATTTCTGATATATAAATTTTGTTACAGCTGATATTCTTAGGTCTATTGTCGATAGATTTATTTTTTGTATATTTACACCACGCATAGGCTCAAGTTGTTTACATTTACCCCGCGGGTCTGGAATCTCATCCAAGAATCCATTTAGCTGAAATGCTATTTCGCTGTTGGAATCTACCAGTGGCCCCAAACCGTCAATGCCAACAACATTGACATTGTTCGGCGAGAAAATAATTAGTTAAAATTTACTACACAATGCTAATTTATCTTTAGGCCTACGTTGAAGCTTGATAATTAACGAGCGCGTGTATATGAGGCGGGTTTATATACTTTAGTGGAAATCAAATCGGGTAAAACTGGCTAATTTTTACGGACGAAATTTGATACATAGGGTATCTCGGTATCCGCTGGGCCGATTTCCCGGTATCCGCTGGGCCAATTTCCACCATTTTTGGGGTGTTGGTGTTGGTAAACTGCCAGACGGATTTTGACGAAATTTGATACTTAGTGGTAATTGTTTCCAGGGAGTGTTTTGGAAGGGTCAAATCGTGACCCCACCTGACCTTGACCTTCAAAATGGTCAATTCAATGTCAAAGCCCGGACGAAGTCGGGTCACCTTCTAGTATTATATAAAACTGAAGCCATACTTTCTCTCATCATAACCATCCAAAATGTCTAAACGTAAACGTAACGATTTGTCACTCGGAGTTAAATACGAAAAATGAAAGTAAAGCTTGTTTTATTTTGTGGAATTCCCAGCGGGAAATCCCCTATTCACTCCAATGTCTACAGATAGAGTTACTCCTCCTGACTTGTAACCGGATGTCGAATTTAGTGAAAATGGAAGCCGACTCGCGGCGCTTAAATTCACTTGTTTCTGGTTCTTTTTCATGCATAAATACATGCATCAAGATTGATTCTCCAATCATTCATCAAAGTTTTGTTGTGTCAAGTTTATTTTGGTGACATAAAAAGAAGAATAGTAGAAAAATAAATAAAACAACCGCCATATTCAATGATTGATGTAGGCGACGGAAAACGTGGTCATATGTCCATACGAAGTACACACAAAATGGGCCAAATATCGGAATCCTGCACATAAACATACCGGTACACGCTTATTAACATAAATTCCTCTTGTATTATTAACCACAGATGGGCAACTTATTGACCTAGCGTAATAAATTTGAATGTCTCATTTTGGGACTTGATTCAGCAAAAATTAAGGTGATAATTAGTTATCGCGAGACTTGCATTTATAAAACTTTGGCATAACCTGTTTTTCGTTCGTGGCATTTTCATTTTAGATAACCTCCAGGCGAACTGAACCGTCGTTTGCCTCAAATTTGCCTGATCACCCTGAAACTGCTGTTCATTTCTTGTATAAAAACATAGAAAGCATGTACTATTGGTTTATCTGTATTTTGCAGACAATAAAGTCAGTTGATATGAGAAATGGTTCTGCTCGAGCAAAGCATTCCAAGTCTATTAAACCAAGTAAGTTGCTTTCAATTTCCTTCTGGTGTTGTTTCCGTCATATTACAGAAATGCCCAAAGTAATTGACCACTTAACCACAGCAGAATTATGGGTAATTTTTCAGGATTTAGTCGGAAATATGGCTTGTTGCCATTCATCGGAAAGCTCTCGCTTAGTGCTTTCCAATGAATGGCAACAAGCCATATTTCCGACAAAATCCTGAAAAGTTATCCATAATTCTGCTGTGGTTAAGTGGTCAATTACTTTGGGCATTACTGTATTCATTGTGCTATAAGTTCTTTTGCACATCATATTTCTGTTTTGTTCACATTATTGGTGTCAGTATATGTTTGTTTTTAGTCACATTATACTTTGAAGTTGGCTTGCAGCACTGAATACATCTTTAACTAGTCTGTGTGTTGTATAGTTTGTGTTCAGGGTTCGCGCTGCCACTTGCTAAATTTGCAAGTCACTTTTTAAACTTTAAAGAAAGAAAACTATTTGTCACTCATGGCATTAATTTCAGGAAAGCATTGCAGTTAGGAAATGTTAACAGCTTTATCAAAATGCAGTTAATCTGATAGCATTAATATCAATGAAATTACTATATTATTATACTCCCACTTTTGAAGAAAATGGGGGGTATACTGGATTGACTGCGTCTGTCCATCACACTTTCTCCCTCCGTGTCCGTCCGTGTTTACTAATGACTACTTATGCGGCTAAGATTGTGTAAAATGGATATTTATGTGCAGATAGCTTTCAGATGGACGTTCTAAAATGATCTATTTGGCCTAATCAGCTTATTTAATTTTGTAGTCTCTCAAAATTTGGAGAAAAAAAAGTCCATCGATTTAGACATCCATGACCCGTCAATAGGAGATGTCGGACACTGACAAGACATTTATGTGGCTAGCCACCCAATCACGGACCTGTCAGTTTCTCCTATTTCACTGTCCCAGTTGCTGTGAGCAAGTTTTTGAGTTTTAATCAGCTTCTTCTGCTATAATTCCAACATGTTATGAATCCATAATCTGGAGTTTTATCACTATCTACTACTTGATAGCCACTTAAAATTTTATGGCTACTTGAGAAGCCACATAAAAACTAAAGCCACATTACCATTTCTAGCCACATAGGTCGAAGCCACATATCTACCCATTTGTTGGTACGTCCGTCCGTCTGTCCATCCGACCTCATAAATCGAACAACTATGAACCGATTTCAATAATTTTTTGTATGCAATCTCCGCATGACGCTAATTGCAGTGCGGTCCAACTTTTTTAAGTTACGCCTTACTTTTCGACTTATTTTGACTTAGAAAATTCTGTCCAACTTAATAACTTTAACAAATATGAACCGATTTCAATAATTTTTGGTATACATGCTTCACACAACACCCTCTCTACATGATGCGGCTCAGGGTTGGCTCGGACTGTTTTTCCTAACATTACACTTCATTTTCGACTTATTTTTTGTTTGTGGATGCTTTTTTCCCTGGAGTTGTGTGCCTTCTTAGCAGAAGTTTGGTTTGGCTGACGAAACACTCGACAAAAGCCATCTTATTTATTATTGTGGTGTTTACATATAGATAATCCTCTTTTTTATTTGCCCTTCTGGTGAAGCAACCCTTCAACAATCGTATAGTTCAGTAATTGGTTTGTTGTTCTATGATAAACCACAGTAGAGAGGCGAGAATTATTAATAATTAACTGCTTTCCTATCGATAACAAAAGTTTCTCAAAGAGCGCTTATCGAAATATAAGACTCAATTTTGCAGAAACTGATTGCAGAAACTGATAGCATTTGGCAATTTCTAAAATAATTTGGCAAAAATATATTTTCATTTGGCAAAAGTTAATTTTGGTCCAGCGCAAACCCTGTTTGTATTGTTCACATGTTATGATTGTTCCACACTTTGTGTTGTCCGTAACCAATGTTCTATCCTATATATAGAGAATACTATTGCTATTCCTGGAGGAAGCGAACATGATATGGGAATAGCAGAGGATGAGGTTATCAAAACTCGATCTGCTAATATCGACCATTCAGCTAAGGTAGAGTCCTTGGTTTCATCGCTTGAAAAAGATGACACTCGCAAAGCAAAGGACTCAGAAAAAGCCAAAGGTTTGACATTGTGACTATATCTTGCTTCATCCGAGACCTTTAAAATCTCTTGAAATGTGCATAGGGATTAAAGTATTAATTTTTATACGCCGGTTTTGAAAAAAAACAGAACCTATTATATTATTGGTTCGTCCATCCGTCCGTTTGCTTTTTTTGTTTTCGGATGATAACTTTCAGGGTTCCGGGTTCCCCGCCAATTTTCACCAGAGATATGGCCCTTTTTTTTTTAATTTGTACTTAATTTTCATTTCCGGATGATAACTTAAGAATTTGGGTTCCACCTGCCAGAGTTATGGTCCTTGTCAACTTAGAATTTGCCAATTTTTTTTTTTTCGGGTTATAACTTTAGTTTTAGTTTTCTTAATGTTTTCAAATTTTGTATATAGATTACTCATATGAAAATACAGGCAGGGACATATCCAGGCCGTTTTGCATACCGTTTACCGGTTTGGGTGCCCAAACTCCAGGCGCCCAAAAAAAAATTAAATTTTTGTTTTTATTCAGGTCCCAATTCATATCATAACAAGATATATATATATATATATATATATTGATATAAGACATGTAAGTTTACAAAAGATTTAACTTAAGTTTAACAGTTGGATTAATACTGTAAAGTATGTTTGGCTTTATCTAGCTTTTCATCTGTGAAAACTTCAATTAGTTTGAGTTAACCCTTCAGACTTCAGTATTTCAATCAAATTCAAGTGAAATTACACAATACAGTACAGGAACAGTGATAAATTTGATCAAGTAAACCTGGTTATCATGTGGGATCTCATAATACCAAATGAATAATTAACATAGAGATTAGTACTACTAGTAATTACTACATGTAACTTAATAGACATTATTTCTGTACTACTAGAAAATATTATGAATGTGTCTCTCACTTGAAGTTCAGAAAATAGCCCAGTATATGAATTAAAGTGATAATGGTCTCATTTCAAGCAGGATAAGCATAACAATTGAACAAGAATATATCTGACAATAATTTATTAGCATTTCCAATCCATACATATATAAGCAAAATTCCAAAGTTATGCTTCAGAAACTTGATCAAAGTAAACTCTCAGTAAAATTCAATTAGATTAGCTCTCAATGCATTTGATTTAAAAAAAATTCAGGGGGAGACCCCTCCCCACCATCAGCATGGGGATACCCCCTCCCGAACCTACCTCGCTCATGTCTTTGGGATATGCCTTTGGCATATCATTGCCCCAAAAACAGGTGTCCCCAAAAAATCCCTGGATACTTCACTGACAGGTGAAGTTCGAATTTGGGTTCCGCCCGCCTATTTTAACCAGAATTATGGTCTTTGTTGACTTATAATTTGACGATTATTTTGGTTTCTGGGTGATAGCTTTAGTTATAGCAACCACAAGCATGTCTTATTTTTGCTAGATTGTTCTGCAAACATTTTCTAAGGAAACTTGCACTAATGGCATCATTGAAATCAAAATGAATGATCACATCAAGATAGATCTGGCACTTGTCTAAACACATTGACACTGTCTTGTGCATTTGTCTTTCCTTTTCTTGAAAGTTTTCAATTTTAATGAAATGATTATCTATTATGAGCTTTATGGTTTTGTTGAGAACATTAATGTATGCAAATTATAAAGAAACAAATTAACCATTTGAAAATAAACATCTCACTCACTTCATCCAGTCTAATTAAAATCAGGCTTTAGAAATATTTACACATTACAGAGTCTAAACGATTTCACTATAATTTATATTACCACTGCTCTAAATAGCTTCTGCATGCATTCCCTGCAATATGAGGTCACAGTGCACAAATAGTTTACGATTGACAAGATATCTCCATTCAAGCCTGAGTTTAGTGTGCTTATGATTTGCAGAATTAGGTCCCAAGAGGGTGAATTTAGTGACGGTGTGATGTACACCCAATGGGAACCTCGATTATGCAATGTGTCGTCTGCCAATTTGGAACATGAGGCCTAAGCATTCTGCAAATGACAGCATGTGTGATTTTTGCTAGATTGTTCTGCAAACATATTGTGAGGAATCTTGCACTAATGCCATCATTGAATTCAAAATTAATGATCGCATCAATATAAACCAGTCATTAGTCCACACCCATTGACACTGTCTTGTACATTTGTCTTTCCTTTCCACGACAGTTTTAAATTTTAATGAAACGATTGTCTATTATCATCAGCTTTAAAAAGTTTCTTTGTTCAAAACATTAATGTATGAAAATTATAAAGAAACAAGTTAACCATTTAAAATTCAACACCTCACTCACTTCATCCAGTCTAATTAACCCTTTACCCAACAAAACCCCTTATAGAGCCCCACATAGACTGGAGCAGACGACACTCTACAGTGCATGCTTCCATCTGTGTGAGGCTCCCTGTGGGATAAATCTCTTAATTAACCCTTTACCCAACAAAACGGCCAAAAACTCCCAAATAAAGCTTCAACAGCCTAAATTATCTTCGGTCTGTCTCAATAACACCATGCAAATATGGATATCATTGGAACCGGTTCATTGACCACATTGTGATGGTTACAGTTATGCCCTGTGCCAATGCATTTTCTTATATATGCGAGTCGACCATAGGTCGCCTCGCATATATAAGAGAATGCATTGGCCTAAAAAAAAATCTTTTTTTAACACTTTTTACCATTTTTTCTTACATTCTTTAAAGGACTTATTCGCTCTAGAAACTACAAAACGCATTCGGAAAGCCCTCCCTGTTGTGATTAAAATGATCCAAGTCCCATTCCGATCGCGTAATAAATAACCCGTAAAATAAATAAATAATACCACCACCGGTATTCAGAGATTTCCGTGACTAAACTACGAGTGACGTACTTGTGGGGAGCAAATTAAAAACACAGATTCGGAGCCGGAGTTTATTATGCAGACTACGAGGACGTAATCGTAAGTCAGCCGATACTAAAATGCGGAGTCGTATGTGCGCGTGTGGTGTATAGATTACGTTTCGCTTTGGCCGTTTATCTGGAAGAGAAGACAATAACTACATGTATGTGAATAAAGTAATTAATAGCCCCTAGAATGGTTGTTGTTTTTGTAGCCATTAATAATTAACATGCCGGCACGTGTCTGTTTTGGTAAATAGATGGCAGTAATTAGTGCTTTGATTGTCTCGCGTATTCATTCGGTGATTTGTAATCACTCAGTGACTATTCATCAGTGTCAGTCGCGAACTTGTTTGCACTCTAAAATGCCACAAAGTGAATAGAAAGAATTCGAACCATATCACTCTGGTCATACATATATAAGAAGCGCCCAAATTTATATAAACACTGGGCTGAATAGTGTTAACTCTATTTATGCGCCTTTGTTTTATGTTTGTTTGTTGTTTTACTTTCTATATAAATATCCCGAGTATCTGTCATCTCCACATATTCCAAGATGGCTAGTAGATGTAGTGTGTTCAGTTGTGAGCGGGCTAGCGATCCATTATTTAGTACCTCCAAAAAGACAACACAGTGCGTAATTTAGAACGCTCTTTATTGTCTACCGCTTTTGGGAGACGGAAGCATGGACGCTCTTTATATTTAATTGTCACAATACAAAATCACCCATGACATATCGAAATAGAGCATGTTCATAATTGAGAACGCTCTTTATTGTCTACACCGCGACGAAAACATGTTCGCTCTTTATTAGAGGCAATCATTGGAGTTTTTCTATGCTAACAATTAAAAAAAATCCTCTCTAGAAAGTCAATGTGTGACATCAAAACGTAAAATAAAACAAACAACAAACTGAAAAACAATGCCAGGCTAGCCTTCAATTAAAAAAAATGTCGTTATGCCAAACTGCAGCCTAACTAATAATTATTGTAGTTTCAACAGTCTGTTGTGTATTCGAGTGAATTATTTTGTTTACTCACTTATCGATCTTGACTGGAAGGATTTTAGCAAGCTGTTCACAGTCGTGCACTTCTCCACACAAAATGTTTCGTGTGAAGAAACAGACAGGAACATTATTATGACGAATTTAAGCCATCATGATACATGTACTAGTACAATAACTACCACCTTTTTAATCACACCCATTTGTATTTAATTGTACGCATATAGCGCACAACTGGATGACACTAATGTGTAAACTAGCTTCCGAAATTGGTACCATACAACGAAGAATGAAGTACCGGTATATGGCCTAACTTGTATTCTTTCAGAAACAGTTAAATTAGTTTCGCACGAAATTCCGCTCGCTCATTGCATTTCTGCATAAATTAATCTCATTTCAAATAACTTTTATCGCATCAAAGTGCATTTTAGCCATCATTATTCGTTATATAATCCACATTCTAGCAAAGCCAGTTCATAATTCAGCACATTCAAACAGTTTTATTCCGTGATCGCTATTTATCGTAAAGGCTTAGGTAATTATCCAGCGTAATTTATCAACTCGTTACGCGATTGGCGGAATTATTTCAAGCTCCACCCACCGCTGTCATCGGTAAGCGTCGATGCAGATGATCGGTCATGTGACTGCGTTGTGGTCATGTGATCGCACTCACTTGACTGACTTCGGATATTTCCGCGATTTTTTTAATATCATAATAATATAAATACTATCTGCTCGATTTTGAATTTTCTTGGCGAAATGGGTCTGTTAGACATATATTATTAGTATTATGACGATAAAAAAAATATTTTTTTGAGAGACTAATTCCTTTAACAATTTTATAATTTTTTCTTACATTTTTTAACATTTTTTATAATATTTTTCTACATTCTTTGACAATTTTATCATTTTTAATATGTGTTAAGCCAATGCATTCTCTTATATATGCGAGGCGACCTATGGTCGACTCGCATATATAAGAGAATGCATTGGCACAGGGCCGTTCTGTTGGGTAAAGGGTTAAAATCAGACTTACCACTGCTATAAAATAGCATGCAAATAGTTTATGATTGACAAGATATCTCCATTCAAGCCTGAGTTTAGTGTATGTTGATGGATGAATCCAAAGCCAGTCAAGCTGAATTTAGTGTACCTGCCATTTGCAGAATGAGGTCCCCAGTGGGTGAATTTAGTGACGCTATCCTGCATAGTGGTCAAGCATCGCCAAATTCACCCTCTTGGGACCTCATTCTGCATGGCCTCATCTGCTATGGGAGACATATACTCAGATTGAGGTTCCCAAATGGTGAATATTGTCATGTACACCCATTGGGAACATTGATTATGCAATGTGTCATCTGCCAATTTGGGGATAAAAAGAAATAGAATTTTTGTGAAGAAGTTTAGAAATTTGATAATAAAGAAACTTTGCAGAGAAGATGAGGCCTAAGCAGAATTAGGTCCGCACAAGGTGAATTTAGTGATGCTTGCCCGCTATGCGGGACAGCTTCACTAAATTCACCCACTGTGGACCTCATTCTGCAAATGACAGACATGCTGTAATCAGGCTTGTCGGTTTCGTTTTCATGAATAACAAAACCAGGTGTTAACTTTGGAAATTCTTGGAAATACTTAATTCTATTCTCCTTACTAGGTATTATTGGTCGATTCTGGACTGCTCATAGACGCTTTTTAATGTTTAATTTGTTGTCGTAATCTCTAAATTGTAAACACTGTGAAATTAGCAATGTGACATGAATACTATATATTTTGAGACTTCCGTATATATATGTATGTGTGGGTACTTCATGGAATCCAAAACGCGTGTACAGATTGAGCTCAATATAAGGGTAAAAAGCCACGGGGATCGTCCACGTCGCATTTTGGACAAGCTCTGAGCACTCATTATCCACTCCCAATCATTTTTAATCACCGCAAACACGGCGGGGGTTAATAGCGTTGATAGTTAAAGAGCGTTCCTATCCGCATTGTAGTTGATAAAGAGCGTGTGTGCATGATGTGATTCTTACATCTGGGTCTGGGCGTGTGCGTTAGTCTACAGACATGCGCGTGTTGTGTGATTCTTACGTACTTAGGGCTTCCTAGGAATGCGGACCGGGTCACTTTTTCCGCCCTAGGTGATCTTCACCGTGAAACGGGTACCATATATGTGTGTGTGCTTTATAGACTCGAACTGATTGAGCTCAAACTTGCTACCTACGTGAAGCAACGTTATTAGCATCTGCAGAGTTATACAGGAAAATTGAGTGCATTTCCTATGCGGGGAGATTTATTGGATGCCATACTCTTACAACATCATTGTTATAGTATGTATGACACTTAGGTCAGGGCTTAGGGGGGGGGGGGGGGGGGGGGGGGGGGGGTAGTTATAGGCATAATGCTTCTCAGAAATCCCGGTTACAAACCAACACTCACAATTTCGTATCGCAATCGGCACTTCGGGGTTAATAGCGTTGATATATAAAGAGCGTTAGTTTTCCGCAGTGTCTATATAAAGAGCGTCGTTTTCGCTATCTACTTATCTGTATGACGGGCAATTCAATGCAATGTTATCGCTCGAAATATTATGCAGAGAGAGAAGCGTTTGTTTTCAATGCAATGCCGGATTCGACATCAAGCGTGAACGTTATCGCTCGAAATAGCTCGAAATATTATGCAGAGAGATTGCCTGTCGTTCCTAGGAACGGGGGACATGTTTACAATTCAACAAAACGTTACGGGATTCAACAAAACGTTATCGCTCGAAATGTTTAGGACGGGTAGTCGGGTACCATGAATTAACTCATTGAAAGTCGTTCCTAGGAAGGGGGATTTCATTGACCCGCTCGAAATAGCTCGAAATATTATGCAGAGAGATTTCACGACGGGATTCAACAAAACGTTATCGCTCGAAATGTTTAGGACAGGTACCATGAATTAACTCATTGAAAGTCGTTCCTAGTAAGGGGGATTCATCGGATTTTTCCGCCAGAAAAAAAAAAAATTAACAATAAAAAAAAAAATTAAATTATAAAAAAGAATTAAATATTAAAAAATTGAAAAAATACATAAATTAAATTTAAAAAACATTAAATTAATATTAAAATGTAAAAAATATATAAATAAAAACAAAATAATTATAAAAATGTCATCTTTCTGTTATGTTTCGGAAAAAATTCAGAAAACAAATATATTACATTTAAAAAACATTAAAATAATATTAAAATGTCATGTTAAAATTTAAAAAAAATATAAATAAAAACAAAATAATTAAAAAAAATGTCATGTTTCTGTTATGTTTCGGAAAAAAATTTAGAAAAAAAATATATTACATTTAAAAAACAATAAAATAATATTAAAATGTCATGTTTCGGAGGGCTAACCTGCTAGTCTAATATATATTTTGGGACTTCTGTTTGTCTGTCTGTCTGTTAGCTATGGCCGGGAAAACTGCCTGACGGATTTAGCCCAAACTTGCTATATAAGGGTAAAATCCCAGATGGAATGTCATCGCACCGCATCTGAGAACATCAGAGCACTCATTCTCCAATCCCCCGCCACCGCAATTGGTAGTTCATGGGTTAATCGTGTGATAGTTAAAGAGCGTTCGTATCCGCAGTGTCGTTGATAAAGAGCGTGCATGTGTCAAACCGTTACATAGGAAATATGCATGCATTTCCATTGCATAGAACTCGCTTCTACTAATCTTCCCAAGGCTGGCAAAATTGTTAATAAATGCATTTAAGTCTCTTCAATAATTGCCTAATACAATTAAAGCGTGGAGTCTGTCCATTTTCCCATGAAAAATCGAATTCTACGACCACCGGATTCGAGATATGTTATTATTTCCGACATCGTCATTTTTGTCACTCGAAATCACGCACTCGATTCGGCGTCAATTCATCCCTTGCAAGGCCTTCTAAAATTATGTCTTCACTTCCCAGTTATGCCCCAGGGTGTGGACTATGAGGAGAGATTTATTGCAAGTCATAAGATATGTTTTATTCTCCGGGAACAATACTTATGTACTTATGTACATAATGTACTTGCACTAAATCGTTCCTCTTGACTCATCGCCGAGAGGCTTTATCTGTATGACATCATAAGGGTGAATGGGGGATTTTCATCGGGTCAGTTTTTCCGCCCGAAGTGACCTTCACCTTGAAACGGGTACCCACAAATGATCTAATATATATTTTGGGACTTCTGTCTGTTTGTTTGTCTGTTAGCTATGGCCGGGAAAACTGCTGGACGGATTTCGACGATATTTGATACCTACAGGTAATTTTGTCTGGGGATTGTTTTGGACGGGTCAAATCGTGACTCCGACCTGACCTTGACCTTCAAAATGGTCAATTCAAGGTCAAAGCCCAGACGAAGTCGGGGTCACCTGCTAGTATATTATATTTTTAGCTACATGTATGTGGCAGGGAACTGGGGAATATGGTCGCTGTGTATATGATGCAGTAGTTGCACAGTATAGTCTCTGTAGTCATGAAACAGTCAAACTGTTTGGTCCATGTGTTGTGCATCAGTTAGAAAATAAAGGTACATGTAGCTATAATTTTGTGGATGTGAGTTGCATCTCCCAATCGCAAAAAAAATAAAAGTAAAACTTATTTTGGGGTTGCAGGCCTATAGTAGAAATGTCAGTCAATTTATTTGATTTCAAATACCCATATGTACAACTGACAAGTTTCTGACATCGCCTGATTGGCTTCATCGCTTTACCCTTAAAGGCACAGGCGGCGTTCGTTGCAGAAATATTCATATTTGTTCAAATTGCCATCAACAAGGAATATTAAAATATATATAGTTTTGTTCATATGCCAAACATAATCAGCATGTTACAATGTAATAGTATATTGTCGTCAAGATGTACGATGGTGTACGTAAACAAGAGCCTGCTAGTGTTACAGAAGTTTTGGTTCTGTTTACATAACACAGCACAATTCTATTGGTTAATCTCACACAAATGATATAAACACTCTTTATTATTTCCATATCAGGAATAAACAGTAACAAATAACGCTCTTTATGTTTACCATATCCGGATCTAAACAAAAGCCAGGTTCTGCAACATTTTTTGCTTTTGTTTACATAACAAAGGAAAATCATTTGACAATAACATACTCTTTATGCTATATTTCTGATTGGTATAAGAACAAAGTCTGTCTCTATTTTACTATTATTTCTGTTTATGGCGGTTTATGACAGAGGTGAATATTTTAGCAGCATACCCACCGCCAACGCCGTCCGTATCTTTAATGGCTTCATCACTTTACCATTAAATGTTGTGATCAGCCAGCTGACCCTGACGTTATGCTTCTTGTAAGTAATGGAATTCCCAGTCTGATATATATCCAGACTCCGTCTCATTACTTTCATCTACGTCTGACAACACTCGCATGGAATCTGATTTCAGAGATGAAGGGGAAATTCCCTTTTTTTGTGAAAACTCATTAATATTCATAAGGCAGTGTTTATCATTGCGATACACACATAGATCTACACACGTGCGCCCGAGGTCATGTAAACATTTAAGAGTTGCCACTCTTCTTCCGTGCAATAAAATGCTCTCAAGGTTAATTGCTTCACTGTACATGCAGAATACAAGTTAAGCAATTCAGATGCTATATAATAAAGAACAATGTAATGCGATAAGCACGCTATATAAATTTTATTGAGCTGTACCGCGGTCATGTTGCGTCATCTCCTTGTTTACAATACGGCCTTGGAATTCACTACAAAGTTGTAAATTTATCCTTATTTGGCATGTGACGTAAAATCCGTGGGTTAGGAGAAAATAGTATTTTTTGAATATCTTTGCAAATACAATTCTGTTATGTATACTTGTTCTGTCTGAACATTTCCCAATTATGAATAAACGTACGTTAGTTTTGATTTTGAACATACGACGTTTGGTCAGTTAAGATACGCGACACTAACGTGTAGTTTATATAACTTCATGAGATTGCAGTCAAATGCCGTGGGTGTGGCTTGTATGAATAATTTAATATTAATTGAATTTGCAAGAAGCTATTCATAGGCATTGCTCGCTGCGTATTGGCTAGATTTCTCTCGTTTGAAATAATTTTAATCATGAGAGTCTTCAGACCGTAAGTTGATTGAAATGAAACACGGTCTGAGTTTTGTTTGACTGTGGAATTCCCTGCTATTTCATTTAGACTCTGTAACTCTGCTTGTTCAAGAGTGTGAATTAGACTTACTTTCATCATGTAGTTCACATTCACATTCTAGTTCTTATATTTCAGTGAGTGCTAGAAGCGCCAGGAGTGTATCACCCGGAGGTCGTCGCAGCAAGTCACCGATGGCATCGCCCATGGCAATGACCCTCGATGACCTCACACGTACACTGCAAATCGAGAATATGACTCTGCGGGACAAAAATGAACATCTTACTACTGAGTTGATATCGTTACGCAGCATAGCCAAAGCTGTAGACAGCGATGGTAAGCAATATGATTATCAAGTCTGAGTTTAGTGCGCCTGTCAGAGGGTGAATTTACTGACGCTATCCCACATAGATGGCTAACATAATTAAATTCACCCTCTGGGAACCTCATTCTGTTTAGGCCTCATTTTCTCTGGAAAGTTTCTTTATTATCAAATTTCTATAGAAACTTCTGCACATAGATTCTATTGCTTTTTTAGTTTAGTTTCTCTATATTCCCAAATTGGCAGATGGCACATTACACAATCGAGGTTCCCAATGGGTGTACATAAAAATATTCACCATTTGGTAACTTCAACATGAGTCTATATCTCCCATTGCAGATGAGGCCATGCAGAATGAGGTCCTAAGAGGGTGAAATTGGTGATGCTAGCCTGCTATGTGCGATAGCGTCACTAAATTCACCCTATGTGGACCTCATTCTGAAAATGACAGGCCCGCTAAACTCAGGCTTAAAGATTATAGATATGAATTATCTATCCCATGCTGTAAAGAAACTGTATTCCAAAGAAATTATTTTTTCATACTTACAGGGCAAATCAATGGATTAATATTGAGACTAATATTAACCCTTTACCCAACAGAAGGGCCCTGTGCCAATGCATTCTCTTATATATGCGAGTCGACCATAGGTCGCCTCGCATATATAAGAGAATGCATCGGCTTAACACATTAAAAATTAAAAAATTGTTAAAGAATGTAAGAAAAAATGGTAAAAAGTGTTAACAAAATTTTTTTTTAGGCCAATGCATTCTCTTATATATGCGAGGCGACCTATGGTCGACTCGCATATATAAGAGAATGCATTGGCACAGGGCATAACTGTAACTATCACAATGTGGTCAAGGAGCCGGTTCCAATGATATCCATATTTGTATGGTTCTATTGAAACAGACCGAAGATATTTTAGGCTGTTGAAGCTTTATTTGGCCGGTTTTGGCCGGTTTGTTGGGTAAAGGGTTAACCCTTTGGCGAGTAGAACGACATGTATGTCGTCTATCGGTTGAGGAGTAGAACGACATATATGTCGTTTCAGGAAATGTTATTTTATGTAGACATAACTTCAATAATTCATCTGATTTATAAATGATTTGTATAGGAGTTATTTCGATTAATATAATGTCCCAAATGCAGGGTTTCCGCTAGGGGTTGGGGGAATGTGGCCGTATTTGGGAAGCACATACCAGGCGCCCTGTCGGGAGAAAATTTGGATGTTTATCACTGGAAAGGAGCCATTTCCTTGCACTTGAGACAAGCAGGAACATTGAAGCTTTCGTATAGAAACCAAATTAAAACAGATTGTCTTTCTTAGATCTCAAGTTAATGAATCAAAAGCATGTAAGCACAACAGTACACAATGGATACAACAACTTTTATTTAAACAGTAGCAATATTAAATGCCGACTTCAAAGACCACCGCGGTTGGCAAAAGACATGCTGTCTCACTGTCTAGCAGTAACAGGTGTTACGTCATGAGATGAGCACGTGCTACACATGTTCTGCATGCCTGGTTTCTTTGTATTTTGTTCACAGTTCCGATCAAAACAAATTGTTGTAGAAGCAAAAGCCATTCCTCAGACGGAGATGACTTCATGCTGGATTCGTATAATGGATAATTTTATATTCATTGGATAGGGAATAAATACATGATAATAACAATTAATAATTCAATTGTTTTATTTTTAAATAAACATTTCTTTGACACAGACCTTGTGTTGGGAGAAAAAGTTATGCACTTTTTGTCGCAGCAACTGCCAAAACTCACATGTGTTCATGGTTGTAGCTCATAAACCCCCACCCAAATGACTTAACGATGTATATTGCACATTTTGATGGGAAATAGTGGGTCAGAAAGTTGGGACTTATTGATAGTAATCTACTGTAAATTAAAATGCGAGAGGCTGATTACTAATAAATATTCGCCCGACAAAGCGTTACACTGGATGATGTAGACAACTGTATACAATCATGGTTCGCGCTACTGATCATGTCTTATTCAGGCACCAAGTGTAGGATTCCTTGCAATCTGTTAATCATCAGTGTCGGGGATCGCTCGTCCTGTGTAAAAAGCGAACTGAGCTAGGTCTGTGGCACTTTTGTGACCAATATTAAGTCAAGGTTGGTGAGGGGAATGAGGCCGCTGGACCAGTAGCGGAAACCCTGCCCAAATGTAAAAGTGCAATCGATTATGATAACACACGTTAACAAAAATGCACATAAATTAAAATGAATTATTGGACCCTTTTGACCCGAACTTGTTAATAATTATTGCTATGACGTTGACATTAAATTTACTCATGGCGTCATGTATATGACATTACAGATACTCTCCAAAGGGTTAAGACTATATTTCTCTGTGGCGGGTATTAAAGTATGATTGAGTAAGTGGACACAGATCAGTTGTCGGATTCATGATGATTATGAAAGATATATTATTATAAATGGGAATTTCTTTGGAAACATATATAATTAAACTAGAATCTAGTCTTTTTCAATGTATACTGAAATTATCTCATTCATGACTGAGATAATTATTTATTTTTGCTTGGGAAAATAAACATTTTCCTTGGTCATGAATGAGATATTTTTTTGGTATCCACTCAAAAACATTAGATATCCTCTATATAGCCACCTTGCTGAAATGTTTTACCTACAGTAATGCCATAAATAATCGACTCCTTCACCACAGCAGAATTATGGGTAATTTTTCAGGATTTAATCGGAAATATGGCTTGTTGGCATTCATCGGAAAGCTCTCAGTGAGAGCTTACCGATGAATGGCAACAAGCCATATTTCCGACTAAATCCTGAAAAATTACCCATAATTCTGCTGCGGTTAAGGAGTCGATTATTTAGGGCATTACTCTATATTACCTATGCACACGTACCGCTGATTAAGAGATGACTAGTTAGTGATAAAATGTTTTACCTACATTGTATTTCACCTATACCGCTGATTAACCCTTTACCCAACAGAAGGGCCCTGTGCCAATGCATTCTCTTATATATGCGAGTCGACCATAGGTCGCCTCGCATATCTAAGAGAATGCATTGGCTTAACACATTAAAAATTATAAAATTGTTAAAGAATGTAAGAAAAAATGGTAAAAAGTGTTAAAAAAAGATATTTTTTAGGCCAATGCATTCTCTTATATATGCGAGGCGACCTATGGTCGACTCGCATATATAAGAGAATGCATTGGCACAGGGCACAACTATAACCATCACAATGTGGTCAATGAGCCGGTTCCAATGATATCCATATTTGTATGGTTTTATTGAGACAGACCCAAGATATTTTAGGCTGTTGAAGCTTTATTTGGCCGGTTTGTTGGGTAAAGGGTTAAAAGACGACGAGTCAGTGATTGTGTCAGCAGGTATTTAAAAATGGTCTATTACTTCCAGGCCACAATTACAACCATAACATATTTTTGTATAGAACCCAATTTCAAGGCTTAACCCTTTGAGTGCCAGGTCCGATTTTTGTATCAACCCATATACCCTGTGCCAATGCATTCTCTTATATATGCGAGTCGACCATAGGTCGCCTCGCATATATAAGAAAATGCATTGGCCTAACTTTTTTTTTTTTTTTACAATTTATTTTACAATTTTTTACAATTTTAATAATTTATTCTTATATTCTTTAACAGACTTATTTTGTAGGTTTAGGGCCGATGAGATCGGCCCCTGGCACTCAAAGGGTTAATATCGTGAATAAAATCCAGATAAAACCAAAGATTGAGTAACTTATTTGTCTATAAAGGCATAATAAAGTCATTAAATTTGTAGACGAGCAAAATTACTTTATTTCAAAATGACCTTGAATTGCTCAGTTAATAATGCATGTATCACATATCTGTTTCTAAATAAGAATTTGTTTCAGATTAAGGGTTGCATTTCCAATGTTTTTATTACAGATACAGAAACTGCCAAAACTATTATACTCAAAAAGCAAATACAAGATATGAAAGAAGACAATGAAACGCTGAAGAACAACGTGCATAGATTAAATATAGAGCTAAGCGCGTACCAGTCACGATACCGGACAGTCGATAAGAACGTAAGTATTTACAACGTTACTGAATGTTTAGTGCATATCAGTCAAGATACCAGACAGTCGATAAAAATGTAAGTGTATAGAGCGTTCTTAATCACGTGGTTGGATACGGGATGCGCCGCCATGTTGGAGGTACAGACATCCATAAGCAAGCACTGAGTTAGGATTAATTAAGAAAGCTACTTTTAAAACCTCTCGTTATGGCTTCGACGGAATTAGTTGCAATATTTGCCAACGCTATTAATAATCATGAACAACAGTTCAAAAAGAATACATCGAAATGTTAGATAAACTTACTATAGGGGTTTGATATTTATTAAAAGGAATGGAGTGCAGACTCGGAACTGTCGCCAAACGTTACAGATCCATACATACACCATTTCATTCGTGTTAAGGGGGAGACGCACGTTTTGCATAAATCACAGTAAATCCAGCCAGAAATGGCAAGTGATTTTCAACAAAGAATATCTCTGGATCTATCTGGTGAAAAATCTTGAATTTTACATATGATAATTTTCATTATATATAGAATCAGAGCAATTATAAAGAGACAATAACAATAATGGATTTTAATACATTTGAGAGATTGAAAATATTTGTTTCGTTTCTGTCCCTTTAGGTACCGAGAACTGCCAGAAAAATTTATAATTTCAAACAACATGTCAACCATCAAATAGCTTATTGTCTTGACTCCATGAGAGGAGGCTTCATTTGTATCATAATGTTGAGTAAGCTTTTTAATTGCATATTATAGCATCATACCCCATGTATTATAATGAAGAATAAAGCAGTCACAAATATGCCAGCCCAATGAAAACAAATGTTCAAATGTGGTGCTGTCCACTCAAGCAGGGAGCAATCAACAGAAATTAGGCCACAGTGTTAAGAGATATGGTGGTCAGATTTAACTTGGTTATGAACCCATGACCCAGAACTCAACTGAGCCCAATTTTTCAATGACCAACAAGCATGGCTTGAAAATTCTCAATAATAAAAAATTATTTATGGTAGTTGTCTTTCTGAATGAAAATAATCATTTAATTTCATGAATCAAGAAAAATTAAGTCTCCTCTCATGATCTTCAGATATGATATCATGTATATATGAAATGCACTTTCGAAAAAAATCTGTTTTACAGTAGTTCTCGGTACCTGAACACAGTGAAATTTTAAAGATTTTTCATGCCATAAAAGTAAAGTAAATGAGATTATAATAGCCAAATGTCCAATGGTTCTTATGTATGGTACCACAATAATCTCTTGTACAAAATTTCACAAAGATATTCCTGATAGATTTAGAGAAAATACATTTTGAAATACCAGGAAATTTTGGCAAAACGTGCGTCTGACCCTTAATCACAGTTATGTTTTGAAATAAAATTATTACAGGCTTACCTAATTAGTTTTCAATGAATGATAATGTAGTCCATCATATTATCGAAACAAATGAGCTCCCCGGTGTTGCCTTTAGGCATATGTGCGTTTTAAAACGCTGTATATATGCATGTAACACGACAATATAGCTTCTTTCCGATGTTTTCAAGCAAGGTGGCTATGTGTGTGTAGAAGCATCTTGTAAAAGTGACAATCGTTTGATAACAAAAACGAAATAGAGCAACAAAACAAGAGCGATTTTTGGCCATTTCCGATAACCAACAAAGATTGATGCTTACGTGTGAATCAAATTTAGTAGGTAACAAATGCCATTATATAACTTCAATATAGATTAGACTATCTAATATTGGAACAGTGCTGATTTATAGCTCCCACCTTGATGAAATAACTTGAAGCCGACCGGAGGTGTACATGTCGTAATTAATCTATAATCTCTCATTTGTCAAACAGTACACCCTCAGGCAGCCTCAGGCATCAAATTTAAAGTTGGCAAAAATAAATATTACGATATACATAACCGTTCCCCGTAACTTGGCTGAGTCACATTAAAGGTGTCAACAACTTTGCGACCGGATGCAAAGGATTATCAAAGGATTATCTTATTCGGCCATCATTAAGTACATGAAAGAAAAACGCCGATGATGGAGTCAGTTACTTGTCATGTGGCAACAATAGCACAAAGTGAACTTGTTCGACGAAGAGAGACACTTGATTATAATGAACTCCGCACACACGTGTGTTTGTTTATATTCGTTGTTACCTCCAACATGGCGCCCGCAGTGCATGCTGGGATTAGTGACGTCACACGAAACCGCTCTATACCCAGGGGCCTGATCGGATTGGGTACCTTTAAAATTTTGTGTTTTTTTTATATAATTTATACCTTAATTTCACATTCATTGTATCACTTCTTCAACCTTTTTACAGAATCTCAATTTGAAAGGACTTCCAGCAAAAGGACCAATTCCCTCGTGGCTGGTGAGTAAACTCTTTAATTGTTAAAAGCATGCACGCACCCGTATTTATATTTTATTATTTATTTCGGGGGCACATGTCAATGAAGTTTTTCACCTCTCCATCGGAAAGAATCGGGAGTCCTGGTAACGAAACATTTTGAAATTTGAACCAAAAAACTTGAAATCTTTACAAAATTTCCAAGAATGTTTGATTCCAAGATAATATTCTATTGATATAATTGTGGTATTATTGTAGAGTTTCTCAGTAATATATAAACATGGCTATGGATTTTTTTTATCAATTTTGGGCACATTTCCATATTTTGAGCTCAGCGATTACCAACTTTTAAGTTGGGGGAATAAAAAGGCCTGTTGGTATTTTAAATCTCATTTCCACGCTTGTTTATATAAAAGATGTCCCTCAATTATTTTTTATCAAAACTTTCCTTGACGTATTGAAAGTGAATAAAAAGGATGCACTTACATGATTTCTGGACCATACCTGAGAAACGGGTAATTAACTTTGCATGGCCTACAAGCCTGAGAATAGTGTGCTTATCATTTGCAGAATGAGGTCCACAGAGGGTGAATTTATTGACGCTATCCCGCATAGCCGGCTAGCATCACTAAATTCACCATCTGGGGTCCCCATTCTGCTTAGGCCTCATCTTAACTGGAAAGTTTCTTTATTATCAAATTTCTACAGAAACTTCTTCACATAGATTTTATTTGTTTTATAGTTTAGTTTCTCTATATCACCAAATTGGCAGACGACACATAATCGAGGTTCCCAATGGGTGTACATCACAATATTCACCACTTGGGTATCTGAGACTATGTCTCCCATAGCAGATGAGGCCATGCAGACTGAGGTCCCCAGAGGGTGAATTTGGTGATGCCAGCCTGCTATGCGGGATAGCATCACTAAATTCACCCTCTGGGAACCTCATTCTGCAAATGACAGACACACTAAACTCATGGCCTAAGCTAAAAGTTTGTAATATATCATTTTGTTCACAATATAACTTTTATGCATGTGTGGTTTTTTTCAGATCAATACACGGTATCTCTCTCCATTACTCTTGTCTTATGATGATGAGATGAATGAACGTGATGATATCATCAATACATATAAGGTATTTTACTTTCTCTCTCCATTACTCTTGTCTTACGATGATGAACGTGATGATATCATAAATATATATAAGGTATCTTAGATTCTCTCTCCATTACTCTTGTCTTACGATGATGAACGTGATGATATCATCTCATATATATTTTGAAGACCTCTGTCTGTATGTTTGTCTGTCTGTCTGTCTGTCATTAATACAAATCTACGATTCTTGACCGATCGGGACGAAACTTGGTACGTGAGTGTAGTTTGACCAGGCGGTCGTCGTTGTCGTATTGGCCAGCCCGTGCGGCGCCCGCTTCGCGCATGCGCAGACGAGATCTCGGAAACGGGTGGAGCTATCGACTTGAAATTTGCTATGTGAATGTATCTTGCCCCGGATGCGAATTTTATCGGGTCGCCGAGCCCGTGCGACACCAGCTTCGCGCATGCGCAGACGAGATCTCGGAAACGGGTGGAGCTATCGACTTGAAATTTGGTATGTGAATGTATCTTGCCCCGGATACGAATTTTATCGGGTCGCCGAGCCCGTGCGACGCCAGCTTCGCGCATGCGCAGACGAGATCTCGGAAACGGGTGGAGCTATCGACTTGAAATTTGTTATGTGAATGTATCTTGCCCCGGATACGAATTTTATCGGGTCGCCGAGCCCGTGCGACGCCAGCTTCGCGCATGTACAGACCAGATCTCGGAAACGGGTGGAGCTATCGACTTGAAATTTGGTTTTTGAATAGCCCGGACAACGTCGGGCTCATCGGCTAGTAAATATATATAAGGTATCTTTGATTCTCTCTCCATTACTCTTGTCTTACGATGATGAACGTGATGATATCATAAATATATATAAGGTATCTTAGATTCTCTCTCCATTACTCTTGTCTTACGATGATGAACGTGATGATATCATAAATATATATAAGGTATCTTAGATTCTCTCTCCATTACTCTTGTCTTACGATGATGAACGTGATGATATCATAAATATATATAATAGGGGTGGGAAGATACACCGATGCACCGGTGTATCGCGATACGGTAACATACGATGCATGCACCGATACAAATCCTTAAATATCGTCGTATTGCGATACACGTATAATTCATAATAAATGTTTACTGTACGAAAACTTCGAAAAGCATAGTCACTTGATCGGCTATTAAGATATATCGAGAGTTTCAGTCCTAAAACAAAGTTAAAACAAGACTTCGCATGTGCATATATAGCTTCGCGCGAAAGTGATGAAACGTACTATAATGTGTCCGTGCTGCACGTGCATCGGTGTTTGATTAGAGCCGGTGCATATTTACGCCACATGGCACAATTGATATATAACTTCCCGTTTCGTTTTCGGAAGCACATGTCACGTGCGCTCGCAGCTGACGCACAACTGCCTTCTAAATATACCGGTACTTTCCGCGGTACCCTTCATTTTGACCACGTAATCGTTAGTCACTCGAACTCAATTCGTATAGTTACGAGTCCAGTGGTCTGAATCTAGTACATTGTATTTAGAGTTACTCCTCTTACATTGGCAGCTCCGCGTTTTGTGATTTATTAACAAGTGATTTCAAGCATGATCACTTACGGACTTTCTTTGTGCAAGTCTTGATTACCCGATTTTGTGGTCATCGTCCTTGAACTCTTGAGTTTCAACATCAGTTTTTTTTAAATACGGAGCCAGCAGTTGAGATTCCTCAGCAATCGCAGGAAAAATTCATTATAAAACCCAAACCCGCAGACAAATACAAGTCTAAAGTTTGGCAGCACTTCGGTTTGTTAGCTACCCTAGTAAATGGGATAAAGAGTGTTTTCGACTGCTGGCGATATTATAAATGCTCAGCGCTCAATGCTGAACTCAGAAAATGTTGACACTTTAATTTTTTTGAGAAAGAACCTGCGTTACCATTAACTTACCAATAAATAGTCGATCTTGTATTTACTGTTTAGAGTAGATCAGACTCATAATAACTATTGACTTGTTTGAAAGTTGTTTCAGTTGCAAGTAGGCACAGTAATGCTATTTGCCCTAATAAGCTTGTGTTTGAGTTGTCATGTTTGATTTGATTAAATTCTGAAACAATGTCTGGAGTGTATCTATGTAGTATGTATATATGTATCTAGATACGCACTCGTATCGCGAACGGTGTATCGAGATACGTATCGTATCGTGGCACTAGCGTATCTTCCCACCCCTAATATATAAGGTATCTTTGATTCTCTCTCCATTACTCTTGTCTTACGATGATGAACGTGATGATATCATAAATATATATAAGGTATCTTAGATTCTCTCTCCATTACTCTTGTCTTACGATGATGAACGTGATAGTACCCCTATGAATATTTGCAAAATTAAATCATAATAAAATGACTTTATTTATTATGTTAGATTCATATTATACAAACATTATGATTTAAGGAGGAGTTACTGAAGTTGAAGACGAGTTTGGAGGACTTGATCACTGAAAACCAAGCTCTACATCAGAAAATAGATGAGTCAGCAAATGGAGGCCCAGTATCGGCAACTGAATGGTTTGTTTGTTTTGCTAAACTATAATTCTTTACTCATCAACACTCTTTAACTTTAATGGTGATTTATAAAACAGTTTTTTAATTTCTTCTATTTAAAGGTCCACTTAATTTTTGAATCCCCGCATTATATTATATAAAATACATACCATTTGAAAGAGGAACATGTTGTATTTGTTGATATACCGACTTGTGTTCTGTGCTCAAGTTCCATTATTTTCAATGGAAGATGAATAACTCTTTATCTTTAGAAATAGAGTTATTCCCCTTCCATTGAAAAAACATTTTTAGTTTGAATTCTGTTGCATTCTGGGAGCCTTAACGGGGGAAATCTTTCTATTTTTCTGTGGGCATCTTCCGAGATACAGACATTTCAAATGGTGATGAATTATAGTATTTTAATCATATTTTATGGCATAGATTGTTATTAAAACCGTATATCAAGTCACTATAAAAACAAAAATCGGTGACTCGAAAATTAAGTGGGCCTTTAAAGGGGTACTATACACTAAATCGGCCATTTATGGGACCATCTCCTTTTATACTCAACAGAATATATGCAACAAATGAATGACTTTGAGCCATAGATTAGTGCAAAATACATGCATGTGGTCTAAGAATAATGCAAACATGGCAATTATAATGAAAATGAATTTATGACTCCAGTCATAAAATCATTTTCTTTATAATTTCCATATGCTTGCCTCATTCATAAAACACACGAGTGTATTTTGGACTAATCCATGGCTCAAATTCATTCATTTGTTGCATATATTCTGTTGAGTATAAAAGGAGGTGGCCCTATAACAGGCCGGATTTAGTGTACAGTTCAGTACCCCTTCAAGAATGGTACCAACTGCAATAAGTCAACGTGGTCAACTGTTCTTTATGTCTATGTAGAATGTTTCATGTTCTCAGCTTTCATGCCAAATTTGTGGAGAATTATTTTTAATGATTTTGTTTACTTTGTCCATTGATGGTCCCGGTTCGAGTTCGATGTTGACATCAGACGCCCGATTCGATTTGAGATTTGATTTGGTTGCTGAAATCTAGATTCGCAAGGTGCGAGCTTAATACTATAAGTTATTGTGGTGGATTGACATTAACATGGTGTGACATTGATGGCTTGGAGTTTATGCTCAAATTGACATTTCCTCCTGAAGAATGATCAGCAGAAAATGCCAAAATCTTGTATCGCTCTATGCATAATGTTCTTCAACGTAAATGATCTCTTAAAAAAGCTGGCCAATGGGAGACAATGTAACGGTTGTCTTGGTTTCCCTTATGTTGACCGTTCCAGACATGGGATATGTTGCACGGCTCTCTGACCAATGAAAGACGCTGTTTCTTACTGGAGGCGGAACATTATTTTATTATTAACCTTTAGATACTCATTGATGGGTTATTACCAGTTTACCTTAACCCTTTCAGTGCCAAGTCCGATTTTTATATCAACCCATATTTCCTTGATCATTTTTCAAATTTATTGATTATAATAATGTGATACATTGATGGAAAGAGCTCTTAAATAGTGGATGTGATTTATTGTTGTACAATTTCTATTTCCCGAATCGAAGGATGCCATTTCAGTAGCACCAATCAGAAGTCACTATTAGTAGCCCCCCAAGATAAAAGTGTCCAATTGAAGCAATTAACGTAACACAATTTGACGTAATTTGGGGGAAGCATATATGCTTCCAGGAAATGACTTTTCGACAGACTACGGTAGACTTAGTATGTCAGATTGACTCTTGAGTGTATGTTTACACACAGTGGGTAAATACTTGATTCCAATTTAATCATTTGTAGGGATGTTAAGATAATATATTTCTTGTCAACAATCCCTACAAATATATGAATGGGAATCCATATGGTGTTTCTCTTCCAGTCATCTGCTTATAATATCAGAACATCCCAGTTAATGAATAATAGACTATTCCAATTAATAATTTTAGAACTGAATGGGAGAGTCCATACTATCATAGAGTTCATACTATCATAGAGTCCATACTATCATAGAGTCCATACTATCATAGAGTCCATACTATCATAGAGTCCATACTATCATAGAGTCCATACTATCATAGAGTCCATACTATCATGCAGAATTATTCATATTTCAGGCAAAACTTCCAGGAGCACGCTAAGCTCGTTTTAGAAGAGAATCAGATTTTGCTCGAGCAAATAAAACTACTGCAACAGAAATCACAAGATCAACATCAAACTCATACTCAGGAAGGTATATGATAACTAATATTATTATCCATCCCTTAACTAACACTCTTTCTGATTGGGCAAAAGCCGCCACGTGATAATCCGGGAAAAAGTCATATTTGACTCCCGAATGTCATATTGGACTCCCGAATGTCACTCCCAAGTGTACAATATGACCTTTTTATCGGGACTCTGTGATGTCACTAATTAACTATTGCAAAATGAATCGGTGAAATTGTGATGCGCGCGCAACACTGGTGGATTTAGCAGACATTCAACTTCTGAATTGAGTTTTTTTTTCATTTCCATGTTACTCTTCCAAATCATGCTTTCTGCTTATCAAATACAGGTTTTTATAGAGAATTAAGTGCCGACAAACACCAAAAATAACCACAAAAGTTTTATTCCCAAAATTCGGATAAACATACAGATGGATAATAAAAATGTCATTATACAATATTGTGTACAGTATGAGTTCTTCTTGTACTCGTCCAGGTTGTGGTGAAAAGTCATATTGGACTTTTCACCACAACTTGGACTCGTACAAGAAAAACACATACTGTACACAACATTGTATAATTACAACTACTTTCGCTTTGACTAAAATGCGTGCATTTGATTGGTCAAGGCCCTTAGATACGCTTGGTAGCGACAATATCTATCAGTGGAGGGAAGTGTCGTTTCCCGCATCACTGGGGGTAGTAATACCTTAAAAAGTTCGCAAACCAAGTCGAATCACTTCCGTTTCTAGTGGTAACACAAGACGCCAAATCTCAGCGAAAAATGATCGCCGATTAAACAGCAAAATAGTACATTAATTTATTTGGGGATAAAAGAATGTATTACATAACTATTCCACCTTTAGTATTAGCATTTATCCAGCTTCGTGCCAATACTAATATGACATGGCAGTGGTCATGAGAGCATAGAATGCACCTTTGTGGCGATTGTTTACTTTTCGAGTCGCCGCAGACCACAAATTCGGTGGCGAAGTTTGTGAACACCGCTTCGGAATTGCTATCGAATCGGATTGCCTTTATGACAATACATGTTCTAGAATCGTTTTAAATAAGTGAAATTTACACTAGCAAGTACAGTTTAATAGTTGACGGCCCAAATTACGGGTGTGGTCTCTTGCTTTTGTGTAGTTGGAATGTCGGAAACAGCGATCGAATTGTGTGTGTTCATCTCGAACTTCCGGTCGGTCGCCCAATTTATTCTCGACCCAAATTCCCATTTCGGTTAAAAGAGCAGCTGAGTCCAGACACAAATATCACTTGGGTAGTTTTACCATTTTAGTGTTTTTAATATAGTTTCTTTAAAAAGAACTTGTTTAATCACCAACTAATATGCGGATTGTCGTAATTATAAGCAATCAACGTCGTTTTCGATGCATCTGTCGGCGTATAGAAGTGTCGGATGCCGAACTACATACTTTGTATAATTTCGCTAGTATGTAATTCGGCATCCGACACTTCTATACGCCGACAGATGCATCGAAAACGACGTTGATTGCATATATAATAACTTTATATCACATTACCATATGATAAATTGTGCCATCTTTTTATAAGCCACAGCGGGACATATTATGTTATTGTTTTCATACGCCACAGCGGGACATATTATGTTATTGTTTTTATACGCCACAGCGGGACATATTATGTTATTGTTTTTATACGCCACAGCGGGACATATTATGTTATAAGCCACAGCGGGACATATTATGTTATAAGCCACAGCGGGACATATTATGTTATTGTTTTTATACGCCACAGCGGGACATATTATGTTATAAGCCACAGCGGGACATATTATGTTATAAGCCACAGCGGGACATATTATGTTATTGTTTTTATAAGCCACAGCGGGACATATTATGTTATTGTTTTTATACGCCACAGCGGGACATATTATGTTATTGGTCCGTCTTCCCATTCATTTGCTTTTTTTGTTTCCGGATGATAACTTTTGTAAGTCTGAACTGAATTGAATGAAACTCGGTATGTGGGTTTAATGGCACAAGATACAGGTCAATTTCAACTTTGGGTTCCGGCTGCCAATTTTCACCAGTGTTACGATCATTTTTGTTGGAATTTGCACTCAATTTTCATTTCTGGATGATAACTTTAGTAAGTCTGAATGGAATGAAATTTGGTATGTGAAATTACTAACCCAAAATACAGGTGAAATTCGAGTTTTGGTTCAGCCCGTCAATTTTCACCAGAGTTATGGCCCTTTGTTGATGCTTCAGTTTTCCAATCATGTCTATTATTGAAATCTTATTTCAAGAAATATTTCATTTGATATTTATATTAAGAACTTGAATGAATCAGGAACTGTCAGAAACTTCATTGGAGATACACCCCATTTTATCATGATTTTATGTGCTATTAATATGTGCTTATTAAAGACCCACTTAATTTTCGAGTCACCGATTATTTTTTATAGTGTCTTGATATACGGTTTTAAGAACAATATGTGCCATAAAATATGACTAAATTGAAAATACAATGTTTTCAAGCTTCCTCTTTCAAATGGTATATCATATGGCATATTTTATATCATGTTATCTGGGGAGTTTGAAAATTAAGTGGGCCTTTAATACGTGCTATTAATGTTGTTTTCCATGAAACAATCGGCTTATTAAAGTGTCCTACACGAAAAACTTAATGTATAATTTCACAAAGTCTCATTCAAGAGATCTTTATTCAAAACAAACTATAACATTTTGACATGTCTCTGATTTGAGTTTTTGCTTTATTTTTTTTTACTTAACTATTTTTGGGCAAATAAAAACAGTCACAGATTTAAAGCAAGATTCTATTTCTTTTTTTAGTTTAGTTTCTCTATATCTCCAAATTGGCAGACAACACATAAACACAATCAAGTTTCCCAATGGGTGTACATCACAATATTCACCATTTGGGAACTTCAATCTGAGTCTATGTCTCCCATAGCAGATGTGGCCATGCAGAATGAGGTCCCCAGATGGTGAATGTGGTGATGCTAGCCCGCTATGGGGGATAGAGTCGCTAAATTCACGCTCTGGGGACCTCATTCTGCAAATGACAGGCACACTAAACTCAGGCTTGCTTGACCAGCATGCATTTTTACAAAAAAAAACATTTTCTTCTTCAGTTTCTCAACTCACCAAGAGAATGGTAATAATGAAAGGAGAGAAGGAGGAGATTGAACAAGAATATGAAGAAACTAAAACAAGATACAAGGAGATCAAAAGGAAGTACGATGACCTCACACTGAAGGACGGCCAAAACTTATCGGTAGAAGAACATATAAATGCCATGTCTGATCTTAAGAGGTAAACACACATTCTGAACAATGTGCATGATATTGCGTGATTTATACAGTAATGCCCTAAATAATCGACTCCTTAACCACAGCAGAATTATGGGTAATTTTTCAGGATTTCGTCGGAAATATGGCTTGTTGCCATTCATCGGAAATCAATATACATTACCTATATTCGCACTCAACCTGAACTGACTAATTAATTTAGCTCCCATTTCCAATAATATTTTGGTAGGGCGCATTTAAGTTTCGCATAGCTAGTATGGGTTTGTGTGCGACATCACATGACGTCATTTTAACAAATATAATAAGCATAGATCAGAGCGCCTGTCAAAAATGACGGGTTTATAAACGATATCTATTACTTTCTGGTATGCGCTGACATGAACAATTTTAATTGTGTTTAGTATTAGTCTTAGTCTTTAAAAAAAAGTAGTTGGCACCGACAATTATAACAACATCCCTTAACCGTCTTTGAATATATGCATACTCCTTCGACTCCACAACCCATGCACTTCCACGGCAAAATGAACATTTATAAGAGAATGCATTGGCACAGGGTTTTCGCAAAATTTCTGGATGCTCCAGTCATGAAAGAGTTAAATACTAGAGGATTACCCATAAAAAATGACAGGTTTATAAACGCTCTTTATTACTGTCCGGTATGTACTGACATGAAAAATTGTCTATTTTTAGTTGGGTTCAGTATTAGTCTTAGTCATCATATTATCGTATTTAAAAAAAGTAGTTAGCACCGACAATTATAACTGCAATCCTTAGCCGGGGGTACCGCTTTCGATCTCATGTTTTCTTCAACCAGTCGGCTTGCAATTTTGTGAGTCATCTATTATGATGCAGTCAAAATGTTGGCTACATTGCTTGTATTGTTGAAAAGTTATAAATGCTTGAAAAACATGACAGAATTACATATTAGTCCTTGTTGTCCAGGGAATGCTAACGCTGGCATATTAGTCCTGGTTGTCCAAGGAATGCTAACGCTGGCATATTAGTCCTGGTTGTACAGGGAATGCTAACGCTGGCATATTAGTCCTGGTTGTCCAAGGAAAGCTAACGCTGGCATGTTAGTCCTGGTTGTCCAGGGAATGCTAACGCTGGAATAATAGTCCTGGTTGTCCAAGGAATGCTAACGCTGGTATATTAGTCCTGGTTGTCCAAGGAATGCTAATGCTGGCATGTTAGTCCTGGTTGTCCAGGGAATGCTAACGCTGGCATAATAGTCCTGGTTGTCCAAGGAATGCTAACGCTGGTATATTAGTCCTGGTTGTCCAGGAAATGCAGCTTTTCTAGCTGAGTTGCTTCAAATCTGCTGAACATTGATCAACCAATTTGTCTGATATTACAGTCATGTCCGCAGCTGTGTCTACAACTACTTGGGTATTGATGTTAGCAATTTTGATGGGGATTTGTATGGTACCCACATGACAAAATCAACATCCATTACTTATATTCACATTCAACCTGAACTGACAAATTAATTCAGTGCCCATTTCCAATGATACTTTGTGGAGCACATAGAACTGTTGTCCATACAATAGCAAAGAGAGTGTGGGTTTGTGTGTGATGTCACATGAAGTAATTTTGACAAACGTCAAAAGAATTAGTGCATATTTCCACTTGATTGCGAATACGGCCTTTGAGTTCCATGTTCGATCTCAGGATTCCTTTGACCATTCGGCATGGATTTTTGTGTCATCAGCGACAAATTGTAGGCTAAATTGGACATAAGAGTGAAAAGTTATAAACGCGCGAAAACCGTGACCAATTTACACATGCAGACACACACAGGGTGTTGTAAGAGTCATATCTTAGCTCAATATAATAATTCTGCTTCCAATGTATATGTCATAATGGCAACCTCTTATGCCTTATAATATTGTAATTGTATTCTACTTCCAGTGTATATATTATAATGGCAACCTCTTATGCCTTGTAATATTGTAATTGTATTCTGCTTCCAGTGTATATGTTATAATGGCAACCTCTTATGCCTTGTAATATTGTAATTGTATTCTGCTTCCAGTGTATATGTTATAATGGCAACCTCTTATGCCTTGTAATATTGTAATTGTATTCTACTTCCAGGTCCTTATGTGAGAAAGAAGAGGAACATTCTAACGAAATAAAAAATATGAAAACTAAACTGCAGGTACATTTAGCTTACTAGCCGTAATAATGTCGGAGCTCACTAGCCGTAATAATGTTGGAGCTTACTAGCCATAATAATATCGGAGCTTACTAGCCATAATAATGTCGGAGCTTACTAGCCATAATAATGTCGGAGCTTACTAGCCGTAATAATGTCGGAGCTTACTAGCCGTAATAATGTCGGAGCTTACTAGCCCTAATAATGTCGGAGCTTACTAGTCGTAATAATGTCGGAGCTTACTAGCCATAATAATGTCGGAGCTTACTAGCCATAATAATGTCGGAGCTTACTGGCCTTAATAATGTCAAGAGCTTACTAGCCGTAATAATGTCGGAGCTTACTAGCCATAATAATGTCGGAGCTTACTAGCCATAATAATGTCGGAGCTTACTAGCCATAATAATGTCGGAGCTTACTAGCCATAATAATGTCAAGAGCTTACTAGCCATAATAATGTCGGAGCTTACTAGCCATAATAATGTAGGAGCTTACTAGCCATAATAATGTCGGAGCTTACTAGCCATAATAATGTCAAGAGCTTACTAGCCGTAATAATGTTGGAGCTTACTAGCCATAATAATGTCGGAGCTTACTAGCCATAATAATGTCGGAGCTTACTGGCCTTAATAATGTCAAGAGCTTACTAGCCGTAATAATGTCGGAGCTTACTAGCCATAATAATGTCGGAGCTTACTAGCCATAATAATGTCGGAGCTTACTAGCCATAATAATGTCGGAGCTTACTAGCCATAATAATGTCAAGAGCTTACTAGCCATAATAATGTCGGAGCTTACTAGCCATAATAATGTAGGAGCTTACTAGCCATAATAATGTCGGAGCTTACTAGCCATAATAATGTCAAGAGCTTACTAGCCGTAATAATGTTGGAGCTTACTAGCCATAATAATGTCGGAGCTTACTAGCCATAATAATGTCAAGAGCTTTCTAGCCGTAATAATGTCGGAGCTTACTAGCCATAATAATGTCAAGAGCTTACTAGCCATAATAATGTCAAGAGCTTACTAGCCATAATAATGTCAGAGCTTACTAGCCATAATAATGTCAGAGCTTACTAGTCGTAATAATGTTGACATAGTTTCAGGTGTGTCACATCAGATTTATTATACGTTCACCAATGGATTATAGAAAAATGAAGCAGAATGAGGTTCCCAGAGGGTGAATTTAGTGATGCAAGCCCGATGTGCTGGACAGCATCACTAAAGTTACCCACTGGGGACCTCATTCTGCAAATGGCAGATGCACTATTTCAGGGCTTGCTTGTCATAACAAAACAGCATGTATTTCTTGTGAATATTCCCTGGATACACATGTGTATAATAAACTGGCTTCACGCATCAATGCCATGAACGTGCATTGCTTGTGAAAATTCCTGGGATACTGTATAATAAACTGGCTTCATGCATCTCACCGCGAATGTGCATTGTAGTGTTGAAACGATTAGTGAATTTCAGAGTCGACTAGTCGAGGCCCAAAAGTTGCGTTGCGTCGACTAGTCGGTACCCGATATCAAAACTTTCAAACATAACATTGTACGAAAAATTCATCGTACATGGCGTACACTGATGACTGATGCAATGACGGTCTATTGCGTTGCGCATTTCCCTGCATACACACCAATTTATTTGGGAAATAATACTGTAAACATCTTGATATTTATCCAACACACTGAATGTAATTATATAATTAGACATGAGTGGATAATTATTAGAAACACGATCATTTATGCAGGTTTTAAATTTAATATCAGCGTTCGAGATTATTTCATTTAGTCACGTGATCACCAATAAACCGGTGCCGAGCGGTGTCACTATAAAATGTTAATGTTCCGACTAAATACGCCCTATAGTATAGGCTACATTGTAGAATATGATAGCCAGTTCTTAATGTCAGTATCATTTATATACGGTAGCACCAATGACGTCACCTTAAGCGACCTTCACCCAGCGTCGCATCATAACCTGACGGTGCAAGATCAATTGAAATATACACAGTGTATATAAAAGCGGTCTTGGACAAACGACAAAGCTGCGTCAATCATTGCCATCATGTCTTTGACCTCAAACGACGAGTGAGACATTGCGTTGTCAATTTCATTCGTTCAATTAATAGTCGGGTTCACCGGTCCGTGTGTGTCTATACTAGTAACACTGTCAATTCCGGGTGCCACCAAACGTTATACTTACCATAACTTACGTGCAGTTAACACCGTTTATGCCGGAATTGATCTTGAAAACGTTATACATGAAACTAATACACTATATTCCGACTAGTCGACGGCAAAATTCAGAGTCAACGTTCTGACATTTCAGCGTCGTCTACGACTAGTAGATTAATCATTTCAACCCTAGTGCATTGCTTGTGAATATCCCCTGGATACACATAATACACATGTGTATAATAAACTAGCTTCACTCATCTCACTACGAACGTGCATTGCTTGTGTATATCCCCCTGGATACACATGTGTATAATAAACTGGCTTAATGCATCTCGCTGTGAACATGCATTGCTTGAGAATATCTCCTGGATACACATGTGTATAATAAACTATCTTCATGCATCTCGCTGCGAACATGCATTGCTCGTGTATATCCCCTGGATACACATGTGTATAATAAACTATCTTCATGCATCTCGTTGCGAACGTGCATTGCTCGTGTATATCCCCTGGATACACATGTGTATAATAAACTAGCTTCACGTATCTCGCTGCGAACATGCATTACTCGTGTATATCCACTGAATACACATGTGTATAATAAACTAGCTTCACGTATCTCGCTGCGAACATGCATTACTCGTGTATATCCACTGGATACACATGTGTATAATAAACTAGCTTCATGCATCTCGCTGCGAACATGCATTACTCGTGTATATCTACTGGATACACATGTGTATAATAAACTAGCTTCACGCATCTCGTTGCGAACGTGCATTGCTCGTGTATATCCCCTGGATACACATGTGTATAATAAACTAGCTTCACGCATCTTGCTGCGAACATGCATTACTCGTGTATATCCACTGCCTGGATACACATGTGTATAATAAACTAGCTTCACGTATCTCGCTGCGAACATGCATTACTCGTGTATATCCCCAGGATACACATGTGTATAATAAACTGGCTTTACGCATCTTGCTGCGAACATGCATTACTCGTGTATATCCCCAGGATACACATGTGTATAATAAACTGGCTTCACGCATCTTGCTGCGAACATGCATTACTCGTGTATATCCACTGGATACACATGTGTATAATAAACTAGCTTCACGCATCTCGTTGCGAACGTGCATTGCTCGTGTATATCCCCTGGATACACATGTGTATAATAAACTAGCTTCACGTATCTCGCTGCGAACATGCATTACTCGTGTATATCCACTGGATACACATGTGTATAATAAACTAGCTTCACGTATCTCGCTGCGAACATGCATTACTCGTGTATATCCCCTGGATACACATGTGTATAATAAACTAGCTTCACGTATCTCGCTGCAAACATGCATTGCTCGTGTATATCCCCTGGATACACATGTATATAATAAACTAGCTTCACGCATCTCGTTACGAACGTGCATTGCTCGTGTATATCCCCTGGATACACATGTGTATAATAAACTAGCTTCACGTATCTCGCTGCGAACATGCATTGCTCGTGTATATCCCCCGGATACACATGTGTATAATAAACTAGCTTCACGTATCTCGTTGCGAACATGCATTGCTCGTGTATATCCCCCGGATACACATGTGTATAATAAACTAGCTTCACGTATCTCGTTGCGAACATGCATTGCTCGTGTATATCCCCCCGGATACACATGTGTATAATAAACTAGCCTCACACATCTCGCCATCAGTATTGCAGGATATTGGTAATGTCTCTCGTCTTTTTCATGTAGGTACTACAGGATGAGAGGAAGAAGCTTGCTGTGGATAATGTTGATTTACAAGCGGAAAGCAAGCGACTTCATGCAGAAATAAAGGCGCTTCACAAGTGTGTCAGGTGAGAATGAAATTTATTTGTGTTTTGATATGGCCCTTGTCTGAATTACCTTTCCATGACTGGAGCTTCCTGAAATTTTGCGATATCCTGTGCCAATGCATTATCTTATATATGCGATTCTCCCATAGGGAGCCTCCCCATATAAGAGAATACATTGGCCTAACAAAATTTACCTTGACCTTGTAAGCCAATGCATTCTCTTATATGTGCGAACTCGCATATATAAGAAAATGCACTGGCACAGGATGTGTAATGCTGCACCAACTCAGCCCTATGGGAGAATCACATATATAATATATTTGTATTGGCACAGGGTTTTCGTAAAATTTCTTGAAGCTCCAGTCATTGAAGGGTTCAAATCACTATTGTGATGTTGAATGAGTAAACATATTCAATGGTTTATTTCAAATATCTTCCTTCATTTTCAAGTCATTTCCATATGACAAAATTGGATAAAGCACAAGACGGCCACAGTTTTGAAGGAGTCGATTATTTAGGGCATTACTGTGTTATGATCTAACTTTCATGCAATAATATGAGTAACATCGCTTCGTTTACGTTTAATTGAATTATTCACACCAGGGTTGTCAAAGTACCGACGGTACCACAACTTTCGGTACCGGTTCCGTACTGATGTTCAGTACCGCAAACCGCGTCGGTATCGGTACTCATTGAGTGGTCTTTTATACTGCAAATAACTTTGGTTTCGTGGTTTCCATCATCAATTATTCGTTGATTTCGAGGTTAGTCAAACAACGAAAATAAAAATCGCTACGACATTTACAATTAAGTTGTTGTCTGCGGCGGTTTTCGGCAAGTCGCAAGGGGAGGATTTTTTAAAAGACGGAATACTGAGTGGAATGAATGTAGACATGTATGTTTGACTACTGGGTCGGCTAACATTGTAGGCTTGTATCATATTGTATGGATACATGGTAGTGACGATCACACAGTGTCACGGACTCATGGTACACCATATTATTTGTGTGGTAATTAATTAGAGAACTCACTAATCAGCCATACATTCATAATGCCGCCCTATTACTCGCATGTTGTAACTTGTAAATTTGTAATTTCACAAATGATGTCACCCAAATTCTGTCTACAGTGGCCAGTTTTCCTAAAAGTTCCGGTAAACTTTCCCTTTAAGTTTGGATAAATAGGGTCAATGGCATCTGCTTAAATTTTGGAGTCGAACCTTGACCACTTGTCTGACCTTCAGAATATTTTGAGTTTTGTCGACAAATGTTTTTTCATTCCCGTTGTACTTCCCTTCGATCTGGCTATTACAGTATTGTATTCGGCGCATCTGGCTTTCTGCGATCGAGTCATTTTTGTGTGGGATAAAATAATCCCAGACCAGACTAGATTTCCTGGAAGCCATCGTAATTCGTAAAAGGTAAAACACAACTTGACAGAGTAACAGACTCTTCCCAAATGATGCCTCGAAACGGCACGTGCAGAACACTGCAGACTTGCATCCGGCGGCATTCCGGCCGCATCAAAGAAATACAATCATCACAAGCTCCCACACAATGTTGCGTTCTGTCAATTTTGTGACAAGTTGTCATAGTTCGGCACACTGTGCCTTTGATGTTTGAATGTGCCGACGATATCACGTTAACCCATTGCAGTTGGGTTTGGCCTTATGTTGAGCTGCTTAATTAACCCTTTACATTCGTCAAAAGGTATATTAATAGAAATCAACAATCAGTACCGAGAACCGTCGGTACTCGACATCAGAACCGGTACCGATTTAATTCCTGATTACCGCCGGTTCCGGTACCGGTACCAGTACCTTTTGACAACTCTGATTCACACTGTCACTTCACATGATCAAATGAGTTTGTATTTATGTAAACAATGTGATAAAATATATTTTTTCACATTAGATTACTACTTTCAGTTGAGAACTCTTGGAGTTTACTATCACAATTGTGACATATTATTACTGTTATTGGGGATTTTTAAAGGGAAGCATGGGAGGAGACGTCTTTAGTGGAACCCATATAAAGTGGCACGTGTTAATATGCAAGGTATCGAAATGTTTCAGCTCAACTGAAGATATCATAATAAGCAAACCAATTATTTAACACTTTCATTACGAAAGCCACGCTGGCGTAGCATTAAAGATCCTGTGCCAATGCATTCTCTTATATAATTTCACATAGGGAGCATCGCATATATAAGAGAATACACTGGCTTACAGGGTCAAGGTAAATATTGTTAGGACAATGCATTCTCTTATGTATGCGAATCTCCCTATGGGAGACTTGCATTAAGAGATTGTATTGGCACAGGGTTTTTCAAAAATTCTGGAAGCTCCATTCATGGAAGGGTTTATAGTTTCTTCTGTTGATTTTGACGTGTTTTATTGCTTCATATTCAGGAAAGCTCAACAGAAGATGTTGTTTCTACAGAAAGCTGTCGAGCAATCGGAAAATAAAGAACTGCTAACACAGGACCAGCTATGTAACATCATCAAACTGGTCAGTATTTATCAGGCTGGCTGGGGGGGGGGGGGGGGGGGGGGGGGGGGGGGGGGGGGGGGGGGGAGTGACTTAGTCATATTAGTGAAGTGGTATGCATAGCACCTGGTTGTCATTTGCCATCCAGTGAACATAAGGCTTTGTTTAATACATATGCAGGGCATGAAATTTGGGGTGGACGGAAAAGTTAAAGTGACCTACCCAGGAACACAGAAACTGTATCACTTAGAGGCCGTTCCTACCAAGCCTGAGTTTAGTGTGCCTGTCATTTCCAGAATGAGGTCCTCATAGGGTGAATTTAGTGACGCTATCCCCCATAGCTTAGGCCTCATCTTCTCTGGAAAGTTTCTTTATTATCCAATTTCTATAGAAACTTCTTCACATAGATCCAATTTCTTTTATAGTTTAGTTTCTCTATATCCCCAAGTTTGCAGATGACACATTGCATAATCAAGGTTCCCAATGGGTGTACATCTCAATATTCACTATTTGGAAACTTCAATCTGAGTCTTTTACTCCCATAGCAGATGAGGCCATGCAGAATGCGGTCCCCAGTGGGTGAAATTAGTGATGCTCTGGAAACCTCATTCTGCAAATGACAGGCACACTTAGAGGCCATTCCTACATTTGTGGCCTGAACATTTGTTAGAACTTTTTTATCTTGAATTGTATTCTCACTCGTGATTGACAGTTGTCTGAACTCTGTTTGGTACCATGCTAAGGGAACTACTTGTCAATGAGTATTTAGTAAAGGAAGGGTTAAAAAAAAATTGATGTAATCTGTTACTGAACATTTTACTATCAAATCAACTTTTTTGTAGGCTGAGAAAGCAACGTTTGAGAGAGATACATACGCTAAAGTGGTAAGTTTAATTTAATTATACCCCCCATCCTTCCATCCATCTGAGAGTGATACATACGCTAAAGTGGTAAGTTTAATTTAATTATACCCCCCATCCGTCCATCCATCTGAGAGAGATACATACGCTAAAGTGGTAAGTTTAATTTAATTATACCCCCATCCGTCTGTCTGCCTGAGAGATACATACGCTAAAGTGGTAAGTTTAATTTAATTATACCCCCATCCATCTGTCTGCCTGAGAGATACATACGCTAAAGTGGTAAGTTTAATTTAATTATACCCCCATCCGTCTGTCCGCCTGAGAGAGATACATACGCTAAAGTGGTAAGTTTAATTTAATTATACCCCCATCCATCTGTCTGCCTGAGAGATACATACGCTAAAGTGGTAAGTTTAATTTAATTATACCCCCATCCATCTGTCCGCCTGAGAGAGATACATATGCGAAAGTGGTAAGTTTAATTTAATTATACCCCCCCCCATCTGTTCGCCTGAGAGAGATACATATGCGAAAGTGGTAAGTTTAATTTAATTGCCTTTAATACACACTCACATTTTTAATTTATTTTATTTTTATTTTTGGTTTTCTCCAGTGTGGCAGATTTATCTTCATTGAAAGCCATAGTTGGCATAAATCTGGATTGAACATAAGTACATGTATTTTGTGAACATCTCGCATGTCTGACAATCAAAACAGTGTTTTGCTGTCAATTTCATGAAAAAACAACTTAAAATTTAGCTAATTTAAACATATAGAACACAATTTGAATCTATATGTAGAAAAACATCTCCAAACCGAACACCCTTTGGACATACCCTTTCAAGCCTGCAAATAGAGTGTCTGTCATTTGCATAATGAGGTCCCCAGAGGGTGAATTTAGTGATGCTATCCCGCACAGCGGGCTAGCATCACTAAATTCACCCTCTGGGGACCTCATTCTGCTTAGGCCCTCAACTGCTATGGGAGAACTAGGATCAGATTGAAGATGGTGATATTAATCCATTGGGCACCTCAATTATGCATTTTATCTTCTGCAAATTTAATAGGGGATATAAAAACTCCCCAAGAGAGAAAATGTAACTAAAAATAATGTTAATTTGAAAAAATAGATACTTCCCATAATATGAGGCCTAAGCAGAATGAGGTCTCCAGAGGGTGAATTTGGTGATGCTAGCCCGCTATGCGGGATAGCATCACTAAATTCACCCTCTGGGGACCTCATTCTGCAAATGACAGACAAGCTATTGCAGACTTGTACCCTTTATATCAATCATTGTGCTGAGTAGGACTCTTATTTTTACGACCACTATTCAAACTAAACAATAATTCGCTAAAAGTACACAATGGCGAGGCTCGCATACATAAGAGAATGCACTGGCACATGTGCATTAAATGCTGCACCAATGCAACTCCCTCATGAAGGGGTTAAAGTTTAAACCCATTGATGTCCCATAAGTGACCAGATGGTGCCTCCCATTTTCCTTGGAAACACTCCGTTAATTTTTAGCTCAACTTGACAAAGTCAAGTTTGAGCTATTGCCGTGGTTGGTCGTCCGTCGTCTGTGTGTGTGTTTGTGTGTGCATCCATCAACAATTTCCTTTGGCACACCCTACACACCACATCCCTCATCCGATCATCACCAAACTTCATATAGAATGGATCATCGGGGTGACCTCTAGATGTCAGCTTACAGTTTTTTTTTTCCTGAATTTTTTTGAAAAACATTGGATTTTACCCTTTGTATGACTAAATCCTTTAGCACACCCTATACGTCACATTTCTCATCCGATCGTCACCAAACTTCATATAGATCGTCGGAGTGACCTCTAGATGGGAGCTTACAATTGCTGCCAGAAGCCATCTTGGATTTTACTCTTTGTGTGACTAAATCCATTGGGTGTTTAGTATTAAATAGACATACAAACTTTCTGCATTCCCTATCGCTCCATTAACTGTAAAATTTGACAATAGCTCCACTCCAAATTGAGCTTTAGTGTCATTGACACATTCATTTATTTGAAGAAATATATTTCCTTACTTTGACAAAAAGTTTCCTGAAATTTAATCATATACAGTAATGCCATAAGTAATCGACTCTTTAACTACAGCAGAATTATGGGTAACTTTTCAGGATTTTGTCGGAAATATGGCTTGTTGCCATTCATCGGAAAGCTCTCGGGGAGAGCTTTCCAATGAATGGCAACAAGCCATATTTCCGACTAAAACCTGAAAAGTTACCCATAATTCTGCTGTGGTTAAGGAGTCGATTACTTAGAGCATTACTGTATGAAGTGTACTATACTGTGACCATCTCTATTACAGGCTCAAGACCAGGAGCATGAAACTAAGAAAGCTCTCAATAAAGTGATTACTGAAACCTCAAATCTTGGCCGAATGGAGGAAAAACTAAAGGTAAATTACTCATAGCCTCATAGGGTCCTGCGAATATTTTGTTTCTGGTCGAACTGAATGCACACCAATAATCGCAAATCGAATATAACATTTATCAAAGATCAGACAAGGCAAGAAAATCTTCAGCTAACGGTATTATACCCTCACTGAGAGATTTCCGATGAATGGCAAAAAGCCATATTTCCTACTAAATCCTGCAAAATTACCCATAATTCTGCTGTGGTTAAGGAGTCGATTATTTAGGGCATTACTGTACATGCGGGAAAGTTTGACTTTATTGTGCAGTCAGAAGTGAAATATAAATGCACAAATCGATCGGAAATAAAATTGATGAAATATAACCGGGCTCATTGCCATATGATACTTGATTGCTACATGGTAGTTCAATATAAGCTTTTGGGTATACACTGTACACACTGATTTTGTCAACATGTAATAGTTGTGTTAAATATTGCCATCAGAAAACTTGTAAGGCCAACTGTGAAAGCCGATGAATCAATGATACATGCAGACAATATGCGTGACTTAAATTAATCACTGTTAGATTAGCCGTAAGCGTGCAGATTTCATCCACCACTATGACTAGCAATGTTGTGATATGGCATTAGTCGCTGAAAGCGACATTAAACCCCAATCAATCAGTCACAAAGCTTTTCTTCTTTGGTAGTTTTGTCGCAGACTTAACCCTTTGAGTGCCAGGGGCCGATATTATCGGCCCTAAACCTACACAATAAGTCTGTTAAAGAATATAATAAAATATATTAAAATTGTAAAAAAAAAAATTAAAAAAAATTGTTAAGAGAATGCATTGGCACAGGGTATATGGGTTGATACAAAAATCAGACCTGGCACTCAAAGGGTTAACAAACAAATTGGTTGAAAAGCTTCTGCAGCGATAGAATATAATTAATAATAAACATGTGCTATTCACTAATGCCAGTTTACTGACTCCGATTGTTCCATCCGATTTAAATAAAAATTACAGTGATGAAAACCTGAAGATGTCGGCATTAAAGGTACTCAATCCGTAAAGAGGGTCCCCATCTCAACAGATTCCAACAACAACAATTCGATCAGAGGGTCCTATATTACTATTTCTTTGGCTTTGGGGGTAAAAAATATTTGATTCGAGTCGAGGAACCCATCAAACAAAGCTCAGAGTTATTAGATATTGATTTTTGAAATTTGTTAATTTCTCGAGATGAGTACTAATAATTGCCGTCAATTTTGAAACCTGCTCGAGATGATTACACCAAAACTCTATTCAAACAGACAAGGATGGATAACTCTAAAATCAAGTGGTAATAATCACGCAATTTTGACTACGTACTGGGCCAGAGAGAATTCCCGACAATGAAAAATAATAGATTTCTAAAATCGATATCTAACAAATCTGAGCTTTGATGGGTGACTTCCTCGACTCGAATCAAATATTTTTGACCCCTGAAGCCATTGAAATAGTAATTGAGATGAGTTTTATCGGATTGAGTACCTTTAACTTATTTCAACAAAAAAGAAAAAAACTTGTAAAACAAACATTTCAAACACTGACAAGTGCATATCAGTTGGCAATTGATCATTTGATGTTTTGAAGAATGGAAACATACATTATATTTCCCCCTTAACCCTTTACCCAACAAAACGGCCAAAACCGGCCAAATAAAGCTTCAACAGCCTAAAATATCTTCAGTCTGTCTCAATAGAACCATACAAATATGGATATCATTGGAACCGGCTCCTTGACCACATTGTGATAGTTACAGTTATGCCCTGTGCCAATGCATTCTCTTATATATATGCGAGTCGACCATAGGTCGCCTCGCATATATAAGAGAATGCATTGGCCTAAAAAAAATCTTTTTTTACCATTTTTTCTTACATTCTTTAACAATTTTATAATTTTTAATGTTTTAAGCCAATGCATTCTCTTATATATGCGAGGCGACCTATGGTCGACTCGCATATATAAGAGAATGCATTGGCACAGGGCCGTTCTGTTGGGTAAAGGGTTAACATTACTTCAACTGCATATGATGCAGTCAGTGCGACGTGTATGGTGTGTAGATCAGTCAGTGATTGGTGGTTTGTAATGGTCTTTTATGTTTGTGTTTCATGTGAATGTTTCCATTCTTCATAGAAGCATCACTAACTGATCACTTTGTGTTGAGACCGACTGTGGTACCCGATGATATACGCAGACTTCACTTCACGACAAAGCGACTACCAATAAATATAGTATTACTTTCCATTTTGGTCATGGGAAAGTTGCAACTTGGGTCTGCTACCATGTGACTGCGCAAGAACCATTTATTTAGCAATAACAAACAGTGATTCAAATTTGGTTGTAACTATCATACCAGCAGTACTCAAAACTAAGTACAGGTACGTGACAATTACTGAGTACTGATGGTTCCAGGAGCAGTACTGGTACCTTTGAGAAGTACTGATGGTTCCGAGTACAGTACTGTTATCTTTGAGAAGCCTGGTGATGTTACATGTATAGATGGTATATCTAACCATGAACTTCTTTTGGTAATTTCTTAGATCATGCCATGAACGTCATGATGATTCATGGCATACTTATAGCGTGATTATTTGTTGGCTATGGTCTCATGTCAGACTCAGCAATATAATATCTGGATTGGATTCACTATGGAATGTAATCTCTGTTTCAGCTTTACAAAATGAAGACAGCTGCAAAACTAAGTACAGTTGGAGACAGGTTAGTAACTGTTAAGTTATTCAATGCCAAGCCCCTGGACTCTGAGCAATGTTATATTGTATTCACGTCAGCAGCAAGCCTTGAAATAGTGTGTCTGTCATTTGCAGAATGAGGTCCCCAGAGGGTGAATTTAGTGATGCTACCCTGCATAGCGGGCTAGCATCACCAAATTCACCCTCTGGGGACCTCATTCTGCTTACACCTCAGCAGAATGAGGTCCCCAGAGGGTGAATTTTGTGATGCTAGCCCGCTATGCAGGGTAGCATCACTAAATTCACCCTCTGGGGACCTCATTCTGCAAATGACAGACACACTATTTCAAGGCTTGTGTAGGGTAATTATTTCTAGGCATTTTTCTCCATATCTGTTGTGGCTAGCATCGTTAAGAATTTCAATAATTTCACTGTTACCATGGGTTTCGTTTTTAATCGGTACATCCAATTCGGAATATAGTCGCAGCTTGCGTAATTTGATTGTTTCGTTCTGTGTAGAGTAAGTACACCACAAAAATTTGTATGATAACGTTCACCAAATTTACACTCCGTCTATTAGTTTCCTTGTGTATAATGTCGATTTGCCAGTCAGATTACGAGTGACTACGATCCGCGATTCATACCATTTTTTGAACTGCTTTCCTGCATACTTAATAAATCCCAGATTATCACAAGCGTATCCATGAATGAATGATAATTCCTAAAATCATGGTAATTTCTGGGGGGAATTTGACATGATATATCAGTATTTTAAAGACATTAAATAAAAATAGAGACTTAAATTAAATTAAAGGTACTCTATCCGATTCGATGGTCTCCATATTGTCCGATTCCAACAACAACAACAAAATTTGAAATGCCGCTTCAGTTATTACAATCGAGTAATTGCCCAAAAAAAATGCTAACCACAGTCAACTATAGTATAAAATTGCCCAAAACCTGTCATTTATCAACATTTCAGTCCACAAAATTTTGCCGGTTTGTCAAATATCTGACACAAAAAAGCCACTTGATTTTAGAGTTATCCATCTTCGTCCGCAATTTTGTCTGAGACCATGTTCTCTTTGACTGTTTACTGGGCCACTTAAAATTATCGGTGGTGAAAAATAATAGATTTCAAACATCAATATCTGATAACTCAAAGCAAATATTTTTTTACCCCTTAAGCCAAAGAAATCGTAACTTGTGAGCATTAATTTGGATAATGCATCTTTAATTTTCAAATTAAAATTAGGCCCATCTTGTTAGTGTGAGATTTGATCTGGCTCCTTTTTTGTAAAACTTCCTTTAGTTACTGAATATATGCGGAAATAATCTGTAATAAGGTATACCTCTGTGTGATATTAGAATTACCACGTTATTTTTATACGCAAATACCACCCAGCACTATGCACAAGGTGTTCTAATGAATTTCTTTGACTTCTTTTAATTGGTGGACGCTGTGGCCTACTGTAGACATTTGATTCAGTGTCTTAATTTTGTCGCTGAATTTCATGAAGTGTGTTTATATCTACAGTACTCTGAGAGTTATTTTTTAAACTAATATTCCCCTAGCACATGTTCCATCCTACATCCCGAATACCCCATGGGAAATAGTAACAACACCATGTAGGTTAGCGCGGTGCATTGCCGTGCGGAATACATTTAATCCGTTCACAACACATTCCATTCAAAATCTACACATTTCATTCCAATTACATGCATATACTAATTCAGAATATCCAACTCGCATATCTGCATCTGCACGGATGACGGAACATTACTGTGATGGTGAAACGCCGACACCATGATGGCTAAATATACTGCACAACTACTACACCATCCGAACAGTGTATCTCAACAGTCAGTTTGCATAACCGTGACTACAATAACTATGCACAATTCAATTATTTTCCACATCGTGACACTCCAGGTCAAATAACATCGCATTCAATATACTTTTAAGATATTTCTAATTATGTATAGTCAAATCATAGCACATTTATTATACACAAATTCTATATAGTCTGTATCTGCACAGACCCCGGAACATAACTGAGTATTCCCAGAACATGACTGAATATTCTAATTAACACCAAATTATGTAATGCTCTGCAATACACATCATTCAGATAACTGCACCTTTTTTGAAAAATAAATAAATACATTTGCATCCAAAAGTTAGATTTATGTAAATATTAACATGTCTCATAAGTATGCAATAATCCGCTAGTGGGACAGTTTTTTGTTACTATTTTTAGATTTTAGCTCCAAACGAATGCGAGCCGTAAAATGTCCTAAATTGATTGTATGTATATTATAACAGAAAATATGGAATAAAATCAATATTAATAGATAGAAGCATTTCCAGACAGGGGTCTTCGATTCTTATTTATTATTTTAAACCCTGGAAACTATATAAAGACCATCTTTAATGCTTAGTCACATGAGTGATTTAACAGTTACATTATTACCCCAGTTGTTGAGCACACACACATACACACCCTTCCACACAAACTACCCAACATGCCAGGTACATATTTATCGTCTAGGTCATATGAAGCCGTCACAGTATGAGTGACCTTGCTCAAAGATCAAAATTTGTTGCAAGATTTAAACAGCTCCCAGTTTTGACAAACCATAAAAATCCCCGCGAAGTTACATTTCTCTCTTTCACTCCAAAGTTGCCTTATAGTCAATACGTTGCATTTTGTTCTACTCATTTCAAGAAATAATTAGCACATTGACAAAAATTTGACCTGTTTCTTTGCTGTTATATATATAAAAAAAAAATTTAATTATGTCACAAACATGGATATTGTTACAATCTGCAGTATCAAAGAGTCTTTATTTATCTGGGACTATTTCTTTGCGCTGGCAAACAACGCGGAGTTGTGTGAAACATCATCGCATGCCTTATAGATGCTGATGTTACTCGTCCAGTAAATTAGGTCTGGACCTCGCCAAAAGCTCGGTCCAGACCTAATTTACTGGACTCGTTTTGTAAATTCTGTTATAAACTGGGGACTCGTTGTTGATCCTCTATATATTTTGTACCCCTGATACTATATAAAACTTGTTAGAAAGAGATGGAACATCTTTAATCGCTTTATAAAAACTATCCTTTATTATTATTATAAAATAAAAAGTCTCATCTTTTTAATATGGAGTGATAATTAGTGGGTAAAACCTCTGTTTTCTATACACCTTACTATGTGTAATCTACTTCAGGTTAAAAGAACAAGATGACGAGTTTAACATGGAGAGACAGGAGTTTGCGAGGGAGATTAAACATCTACGCATGTCATTAATAGAAAAAGATCAAATAGTGCAGAGTCTGGTAAATGACAAAAAGTATGTACTTGTTTTAGCCCTTTAATTAATAAATGGATTCGTCCATTCAGTTATAAAACTTATCATTGGATTGGTCTACTATCCTTTGGAGGGGTGCTGAAGACATATAATTCCTATTCTTATTATCTAAACATTTCACAAATGAACTAGTCATCAAAGGGTTATCCCTTCAACTCACATAATTAACTATTTTGAAGAATTCCAAAAATTCATTATCCACACACAACTATTTTAGTTGCTTAATTATAAATCGGTCAGCAGCATCTTAAAGTATCATACCTAACGTGTAATAAAACGAAGAATACGTTCCATTCCACTCCCTCCACCATCCCCCTCCATCTTTGTCTTATCTTAAATTCTCCTCTTATTCTTTATAGCCAAAAAATCCCAGGACCCATGTAATATCCGAATTATCTATCTACTGTCCAGTCCCGATACTAACGTAAAATCCCATGATGATTTATAAAAATATTATACTGGGGCCCATGATGATAGATGGGGAGAACAACACCCGAAAAGCCATTTGTTTACTGTTGTTCTCCCTTTCTACCAAATATATCACATATTTACCATATCCATAATATCAGTCCCTTGTTCAATGTATATTATGTAACAATTATATATTTGGTGGACAAATAAACAATGCTTAAACCAACTCACATAATTCCAAATTTCAAAATTATGCATTGCTAGATTGTGATTCCTTGTAATACAGGACAGGCACATCCTGAATTCACCTATCATAGTTGAATATGGATTTTGCTGTTTTGTGAATTTGATAAAAGAGGGATATAAATCCTAAATATTATTTCACAAACATGGTTCAAAATCAGTGTCGCACTAATTCTGTGTCATGTTTGTTTTTGTGCAATTTGGCTGTGTACTGAAGTGCATGATCCCAAAGTTTCCATAACAACAGGGTAATAGTGGATTTGGCACTGTCAAATTCAACTATAATAGTTAAATATAAGTACAGTAATGCTCTAATTAATCGACTCTTTAACCACAGCAGAATTATGGATAACTTTTCAGGAATTAGTCGGAAATATGGCTTGTTGCCATTCATCGGAAAGCTCTCCCCGAGAGCTTTCCGATGAATGGCAACAAGCCATATTTCCGACTAAATCCTGAAAAGTTACCCATAATTCTGCTGTGGTTAAGAAGTCGATTACTTAGAGCATTGCTGTATAATAGTTGAATTCAGGATATGACTGACCTGGTGCTGTTAATGTTGGATTAACAGGAGTCTGAGTAATATATTGCTTCATATAAGCTCATAAAGAAGCAGATAATATTTCTAGAGATTCAATTGTAGGGATTTCAGATTATAAAAGTACAACAAAATGAATGGAGTTAGCGGTTAGTCAACAAACATGTTAGCTTCCCATCGGTACTCATTTGTTTACAATCCTCCTTCAACTAAAAACCCTTTACCCAACTAAACACAGTCTATTGCAGCTGATTATTGATCCCAGTGCAGCTACCAACGATATTTCAAAAGCTGGTCTTACTGATTTACACTTCCACTCACGGAGACTGACATATAATCTACATAGAGAGAGATATAATAAGCTTCAACTGTTTTCAAAGAAGACGAAGTGACACCCCCAGATTTTAACTGATATTTTATCCAGAAGTTTTCTTAGAACTGATATACCGGCATGCTGCCAATCTTAAATGTACATATACACATGTTATGTATATACACAATGGTGATGGTTTTTATGAATATTCAACTGTACGAATAACCACGACAGACCGTCGGTGTGCCTTTGAAGGCAGAATCTCCAGATAGGTAACAGGTAACATAATGGAAATATTACTATACTACTAGTAGTATGTTATTACTGTAAATAGTAGCGTTTGTTGTTACAGAACAAACACTATTATTTGTATTGCTCCAAAATAAAACATTTGTTTACAATCCTCCTTCAACTAAATTCTCACGTTTTTTCTCTTCGTGCCATTTTCGATATCTCTCATCTATATTTACAGGGATACAGATGAAAATCTGGAACTTATATGGCAGTCTGCCAATTCTGAGAATGACAGAATTCGAGACATTTTACATAAAAGTTATCGTAAACTTGGTAAACATGAGTCGTTGATGAAGAAGCTGGAAGATGATTGTGGGAAGGATGATATTGATGACAGCGATGATGAACGGATTGAACGACAAGCTATCGACTGATGTGGGGGAGTGTATTGCAGATTGACGTAGAATAATTTAAAGCTGTCATTTACAATGGCCCCTTGACAACTCGCCCCAGAGACAGCCTGTCTTAGATGGACCCACCCCACAGACAACCCACCCTGGATGGACCCACCCCACAGACAACCCACCCCACAGACAACCCACCCTGGATGGACCCACCCCACAGACAACCCACCCCACAGACAACCCACCCTGGATGGACCCACCCCACAGACAGATGGCCCTAGATTGACCTGCCCCAGATTGGTAATTTGTAGTTGTCTTTCTAAATGTAATTGTGAAATTTCTTCAGTCAAGAAAAATTATGCTGCCTCTCATAATCTTCAGGGATAATTCATTGATATATAAACTGCATTCATGAAAAAAATCAATTTTGCATAAGTACAAAATTTCAACCAATAAATTCAGAAAGATTTGGAGAAAATTAATTTTGAAATATCAGGAATTTTAGGCAAATGTGGTTCTATATACATGTAAGTCTAAAAGATGGTCTATCTCTTCCCAAAAATTTATAGATTTTGGGGTATAAAATAATAGCAATGAATCGAGGACACCTGAGGGGAAATGTTTATATCAATTAATATAAATTTATTTTGAATTTAATATCACATCAATGGGACAGTTTTAAGGGCTATTTTTAGAACTGAAATCTGCTGAAAACGTTAAGAACATACCAAAATCATACCAAGAAGGACAACTCTTATCTTGTTAGTTGCCTCGGTCACTGCAAATAATTATTGTATTTCAACTATAGATTTACCAAGGTCTTACAATCAAAATAAAAGACTTTTTCATGCCTTTATAGACTTTTTCATGCCTTTATAGACTATAATTTCAGCTTATCCTGGCTTATCTGAATTTTATTCACAAAATAGCTATTTGTATTCTTGAAATCAGGATTTATAAAAATTTACTAGTATGTTATTGTTTTAACCCTTTACCCAACAAACTGGCCAAAAACGCCCAAATAAAGCTGCAACAGCCTAAATTATCTTGGGTCTGTCTCAATAAAACCATACAAATATGGATATCATTGGAACCGGTTCATTGACCACATTGTGATAGTTACAGTTATGCCCTGTGCCAATGCATTCTCTTATATATGCGAGTCGACCATAGGTCGCCTCGCATATATAAGAGAATGCATTGGCCTAAAAAACATCTTTTTTTAACATTTTTTAACATTTTTTCTAACATTCTTTAACAATTTTATAATTTTTAATGTGTTAAGCCAATGCATTCTCTTATATATGCGAGGCGACCTATGGTCGACTCGCATATATAAGAGAATGCATTGGCACAGGGCCGTTCATTTGGGTAAAGGGTTAACCCTTTCATAACTGGAGCTTTCTAAAGCTTTCCAAAAACCCTTTGCCAATGCATTCTCTTATATATGCGAGTCTCACTCTCCCATAGAGAGCCTCTCATATATATGAGAATACATTGGCCTAACAATATTTACCTTGACATTGTAAGCCAGTGCATTCTCTTATATATGCGAGGCTCCCTGTGGGAGACTCACATATATAAAAGAATGCACTGGCACATGATCTTTAATGCTGCACCAGCTCAGCCCTCATCACGAAAGGATTAATTTTGGACCAGAAGAGTTAGACCATATTTAAAACCTTGAATCACCTACAGTAATGCCCTAAATAATTGACTCCTTAACCACAGCAGAATTATGGGTAATTTTTCAGGATTTTGTTGGAAATATGGCTTGTTGCCATTCATCGGAAAGCTCTCAGTGAGAGCTTTACGATGAATGGCGACAAGCCATATTTCCGACTAAATCCTGAAAAATTACCCTTAATTCTTCTGTGGTTAAGGAGTCGATTATTGAGGGCATTACTGTACTACAACCCTGTTGGGATTGGACTCATGTTGCTGTTTCTGGACTTGAATAATACACCACGCCACAAACTGAATAATACACCACGCTACAAACTGAATAATACACCACGCTACAAACTGAATAATACACCACGCTACAAACTGAATAATGCACCACGCTACAAACTGAATAATACACCACGCTACAAACTGAATAATACACCACGCTACAAACTGAATAATACACCACGCTACAAACTGAATAATGCACCACGCTACAAACTGAATAATACACCACGCTACAAACTGAATAATACACCACGCTACAAACTGCTCGCTGTGACTGATATACTAAGTTAACTTATTAGTGACCACTCATTGTTTTATCCCTCATAAAGACTGTTTATGGCTGTCATCAGGGGCTGATTTGTCCACCATCATCAAAGGTGCAATAAAAGCATTAAATGCAGCTCCTAAGATATGAGGTGATTTATTAATCACACTCTGTTTGCACCTGGCGAGAGTAGCAGGTGATTAATACATGAGGTCTCATTGTGTCTCAACTTCCTTATTGGAGCTGTCCATGTCACTGTTCTTTGAAGTTTAATTTCCTTATTGAACCCAGTACTGTTATGTGAAGTATGTCGAGATGCAATCCGCTTTCTCCATGGTTCGCGCTGCCACTTGCGAAATTTGCCAATGGCAAAAATAATTCACATTTGGCAAAAAATATTTTCATTTGGAAAAAGTTTTGGCAAGTCACTTTTTAATTCCTCAATAAAGTTGAAAATTTATAAAGCAGAAAATGATACTATCAGGGATAACATTTGGCAAATTCTAATAGAATTTGGCAAAAAATATTTTAATTTGGCAAAAGTAAATTTCGGTCCGGTGCAGACCCTGACTTTCTCTCTACAAGACCAGACCCCAATACTTCCACTTGACATTCACCCCAATACCCCCACTTGGCCTTCACCCCAGTACCTCCACTCGTCCTGACTCCCTATTCCATATCTTCATCGAAGAGTGAACCTATCATTCAAATGTTGAGGTAAACAAGTGTACATACAAGGTGCTATAAATGATAAGCATTGAGACATTACTCATTAAAGGTGTATTCAGGGCTCCGGACTCTTATAACATCTCCAATATACAGTAATGCCCTAAATAATCAACTCCTTAACCACTGCACAATTATGGGTAATTTTTCAGGATTTAGTCGGAAATATGGCAACAAGACTAAATCCTGAAAAATTACCCATAATTCTGTTGTGGTTAAGGTGTCGATTATTTAAGGCATTACTGTAAGAACTAATAATCCAAAATATCTGTTGGTAAATTTTATTTTTTTCACGTATTTATTATAACAACAACATCTGGTTTAGAGGGACAGTAATTGTCTAAAAGATAAGTTCACAAAAAGTTTATCTGTTTCTCTGACACTTTTCTCAAAATGGGCCGTCAGGCAGGATTTTGTATTTATTTTATACCTACAAGATAACCATCAGCACCCAAGTACATACTGTTTAACCTGAGCTTGTGCAGCATTAAAGATCCTGTGTCAGTGCATTCTCTTATATAGCGAGTCTCCCATAGGGAGTTTCGCATATATAAGAGAATGCACTGGCTCACAAGGTCAAGGTAAATATTGTTATGCCAATTAATGCAGTCTCTTACATATGCAAGGTTCCCTATGGGATAATACATTGGCACAGGGTTTTCGCCAAATGTCAGGAAGTCCAGTCATGATATGGTTAAACATACCAAAAATAATAATTAAATATTGTCCGAAATAACAAAGAGAAATATAAAATATAAGTTGAAATATGTCCAGCTAGATTTATGGTCGGCAGCCAACAGTTAAAATCGTGGCTACGGTCAACCTAGTGTAAAAATTGTGGCTATGGTCAGCTTAGTGTAAAATCGTGGCAACGTTCAGCCTTGTGTAAAAATCGTGGCTACGTGGTACCCTGAATACATCTTGAACACATTATTTTTTTGTCATAAATAACTATTGATGTAACCTATAAATAAATGTGTATAAACGATAAAGCATTGGGAAATCCCTCATTCACATATTGTATTTTTTTTATCATCAACAGGTCACGGAAAACCATAAAAGTATGTTAATATAGATTAAAACTTCTATCAAGGTTCTTCCAGATCGTGTGACTATTGGTCAGAATACACTCACATGGTATGAGGCGAACCTAATAACGAGCATCGATGTGGAAGATATTTTTCAATAAAATGTGTTAATTCTCCTTCTTTTTGTCCAAGAGAGAAATGACTTACTCCAGCATGCATTTGTCCAAACAATGTTTTTAAAAGTATTTGCTGATTATCACGGTGTGCTTTATATCTACTTATAATGGGATTATAAATGGGTTCTTGCTTTGCATAAACTTACTGAATCATAGAAGGCTGATGATAGGTGTAAATTAACTTCAGCCTTTATGACTTCTCCCTGATAACAGTCCACTTCTCCCTAATAAAAAAAATAGGGAGAATTGACTTCTCCCTGTGTACCAGTGTAGAGAGAATTGACTTCTCCCAATTTGAAACCTCGAGGCTGGTCCCTGTGTACCGGTCTAGAGAGAATTAACTTCTCCCAATTTGAAACCTGGAGGCTGGTCCCTGTGTACCAGTCTAGAGAGAATTAACTTCTCCCAATTTGATACCTGTCGGCTGGTCCCTGTGTACCAGTCTAGAGAGAATTGACTTCTCCCAATTTGAAGCCTGAGTCGTTATTTCGCTAAAAATCGGATTGAGAATCCGAAGCCGATTACGGGGGCGGGGCTAATTCCCGATTCTAGGTCAGATTTTGAAATCCACTTGGTCTCCGAAACTATGTTTAATGTTCTCCCAGCGTCAAACATTTGTATCTTATATTTATAAAGTTCATGTTTGTTGTGAAAGTCATGCTTTTCTTCTATGTGTATATACACAGCACATAATTTGCTGCCAATCCGACTTAATCGCATCTTTTTTTTCAAGTTAAAGTGTGTTTATTGATGAGGGCAAGCATATCTAAACCTGACAGCTCTAGGCCTCCTGAATCAAATTCCGAAGATGTTGTGAAGAACACACGAAACTTGTCAGTTGAACAGGGACGTGACGACAGGGGTTGGTTGGGTTCTCGACCCCCACCCCGAACTTTGGTACAATATGCTTAGCTGTGCAGTCATTCATACGTGAGGAAAATCAGGATTATTTTGACTAACTGTTCCAAATAATGATATGTACAAGCCAGCAAACGCAACAAACAAACCCGATTTTAAATAAATACATATACAAACTTATGACTAACTTGGGAGAGGGGGTGTCCAGTGATCTGTATATATGTTCAACTTGTTTTGGTAGTCATGTTGCTTTGCCATTACTAATTATTTATTTTTTCAGTGTAATAACATATGGGAGAGGGTGTACCCTTAAGTGAGTCAGCACTTGTCCCCCAATTCCTTTGTATGTATAAACAAATGTATGTGTTATATATCATGTGTTATCTAAATTTGACATATATTTGAAATAAATATATCTATTAAACTTTGGTACATTCCAGCAGTCGGAAATTTCATGCATGACACAACATTAGTTGGACATTAATTTGACACCATATATAGGTTGGCATTGTTATCATTGTTTGATTTTTTTCAACCAGTAAAAGTTGGTAATTTTCCAATGTTGGTGTTTGTCAAGTTGGATATTTCCAAGGGGAGCAAATGGAATTCTGCGAACCTGTGAGATTGATGCTTGGTTCAATGGGGGGGGGGGGGGGGGGGGGGGGGGTGCAGTTGGTCTGAAATGGATGTAATTATGAAATGGACATATGAAAGTGACAATCAACAATGATTTAATTTTGCTTCGCCATCAACCGAAATGCTCCCCCAGCGTTACTATCAATAGCGTTATTATTTGGCTAATTTCAGTAATATTCTCCCAGTTTACATTCAATAAAACAAATTTGTCTCCGCACTTAAAATTCTTTGGTATAGATCGTTTATATTATGCAATAATTTGTACACAAGAGACAGATTCTTATGTTTTATTGTGTTTTTAAACTCCGAGGTGGCGAAATCTCGGTTTGTTTACATTACGAACATTTGAGTCCGTAATCGGAATCCGAATCCAGAATCGGATTACCACGAAATTGAGATTACGGTCTGTTCGTTTACCGATTCTGCCCATTTCTGGTCTGTTCTTTTGCCGAACCACGTCGTACGGGGACCAATCTGTAATCTGAATCCAGATTCTGAATCAGGATTTTAGCGAAATAACGCCTCTGGAGGCTGGCCCCTGTGTACCAGTCTAGAGAGAATTGACTTCTCCCAATTTGATACCTCTCGGCTGGTCCCTGTGTACTGGTCTAGAGAGAATTGACTTCTCCCAATTTGAAACCTGGAGGCTGGTCCCTGTGTACCGGTCTAGAGAGAATTGACTTCTCCCAATTTGAAACCTGGAGGCTGGTCCCTGTGTACCAGTCTAGAGAGAATTAACTTCTCCCAATTTGAAACCTCGAGGCTGGTTCCTGTGTTCCAGTCTAGAGAGAATTGACTTCTCCCAATTTGATACCTCTAGGCTGATACCTGGGGAGGACCTGGTAACCACATGGTTTGAAGAACCTTGATCAAATGTTTTAATCTTGGATTCAGATTTTAAACCTCCTTTTCTGGTTTTCCCTGACCTGATAAATAAATGTCAATTGATGTAATCCTTGTTATGCATTCTGTGATAATTTTATTTTATGTATGTAACTTTTTATTTACATTTTTAATAATAATATTGTTATACACAAATAGAAATATCTCAATAATTTGTCCGTCCAGTATATTGCTATAATTACTATTGTCTTACTTTATATACACCATATCACAACAGATCAAGCTTTGTTCCCCTTCTGATTTTGTAACATTTTTCTAATTGATTGAAACGTTAATATTATTTGTTTTCTACTCTTGTTTGAAACTAATTTAAATATGTTATTCAGCTGTTTTTAAGGCCCGTTTTATACGTCGCGCCAAACGTGTGTCGCGCTATCTTCCCCTGGCTCGACTTTGGCGCGTCTCTGACTCGTGTTACGTTTGTTTGATTTATAAGTCGAGCCAGCCGGCACGTGCTGTAATCGTATATTTCGAACAATTTTAGCATATCTGATACAAATGCCGTCTGCTATAATCATTTCCGCGTGATATGAATCTCATAATTTATGCTTTAGTTGGTTTCAAAATCGGGATCCCAACTTTCGCAAAACGTCCTTTGTCAGTCGATACATGCATGTCCCCGTAGTACCGTACAAGTTAGCACATCTCTGGCCCGATGCTGTTTTATATGACGTGCCAAACACAGGTCGCCCTAGGATGACTCAAGAGATAACGTAATGACGCCAAAAACTTCAATTTGCTCTCCGCCAAAGGGGTCCTAAATGGGGAATGGTTTTCCCTGAATCATCTTAGCATGACCCTTGTTTAGCACTTCGTATAAAACAGCGTCGACCCCCAGACGTGTGAAGCACGTCGGGTCGTGTCAGAGAAATTCTGATGCACCAGTTGGTTTTATACGTCGTGCTCCAGTCGCGTTATCTTGGACTTTGTCATTTTCACACTAATTAGGCTGGCGCGACCCGTGTCTGGCTCGACGTATAAAACGGGTCTAACCCTTTCATGATGGGATATGCGCTGGTGCTGCATTAATTTGCCATTAGTGATCACGTGCCAGTGCATTCTGTTATATATGCCAGTCTCCCATAGGGAGCATTGCATATATATGAGAATGCAATCGCTTACAAGGTCATAGTAAATATTGTTAGGCCAATGCATTCTCTTAGATATGCAAGGCTCAATATGGGAGACTCGCATATACTTGTATAAGAGAATACATTGGCACAGGGGTGTTCGTGATATTTCAGGAAGCTCCAGTCATGGAAGGGTTAAGAAATATCTCTTGTTCCGATTAAAGGTACTCAATCCGAATTAACGCTCGCAAATTACTATTTCCTTGGCTTCGGGGTAAAAAATATTTGATTCGAGTCGAGGAACCCACCCATCACAGCTCAGAGTGATCAGATATTGATATTTGAAATCTATTATTTTAATTTGGCCCAATAGACAGTCAACGAGAAGAATTTCTTTGACCAAATTGCGGGGTAAATATGGATAACTAAAATCAAGTGGCTTTTTGTGTCAGATATTTGACAAACCAGCAAAATTCGTTGAACAAAATATTGATAAATAACAGGTTTTGAGCAATTTTATGCTATAGTTGATTGGTTAGCATTATTTTTGGGCAATTAGATTCTGATAACTGAAGGGGCATTTCTTCAAAAAATGTTGTTGGAATGTGATGATAAGTGGACCATCGAATCGGATTGAGTACTAGTACCTTTAAGGTTATGCAGTTATAACCAAACAGTTTGAAGACAAATTCTATTAAATTTACCTTGAAACTTTATATAACTCCATATTGACTGCTTATGATTATATTATCCCTCTTTAACATTGAACCAAAATAATCCCCTGTTGTGTAGTGAAATCTCCGAAAATGTGAATCCATTTTGGTTTTCCCTCTCAAGTGCATTGTGAAATTGTCTGGAATATTTGCATATAATTTTTTTTTTAATGCTTTTTATCTGCCATGAGGAAATGTCCAAGATCAATTACAGTAACGCCCTAAATAATCGACTCCTTAAATACAGCAGAATTATGGGTAACTTTTCAGGATTTAGATGGAAATATGGCTTGTTGCCATTCATCGGAAAGCTCTCACAGAGCTTTCCGATGAATGGCAACAAGCCATATTTCCGACTAAATCCTGAAAAGTTACCCATAATTCTGCTGTGGTTAAGGAGTCGATTATTTAGGGCATTACAGTACCTTCATGATTGTATTATTTAAGTTCTGGTTCAGATTCAGAACTTGTTTAATGTTGTCAAACATATTCAATGTTAACAACTGTGAATCAAATCATATCAATAAAATTATAAGATATTCAATATTAACAACTGTGAATCAAATCATATCATATCAATAAAATCATATCATATCAATAAAATTATAAGATACCTGTGGCATTACAATTATGATATCCCTATGGCTTTCAAATTATAAAATCCAGGTGGCATTAAAATTATAAAATATGTGTGGTCTTAAAATTATAAGCTACCTGTATTATCGTTATAAAGTATGTGTGGTCTTAATATTATAAAATACATGTATTAACATTATAAAGTACATGTAAAATTATTAGATAACCATGGCATATGGGCGTTGGGGGAATTAAAATTATAAGATGCCATATGGCATTAAACTTATGAGATCCTGGTGGCATAAAATAATAATGGACCTTGCAGCTGGGCCTTGGGGCATTAAAATTATAAGATGGCATTAAAGGTACTCAATCCGATTAAGCACCCCTAAATAACTATTTCTTTGGCTTCAGAGGTAAAAAATATTTGATTCTAGTCAAAGAACCCACACATCGATGCTCAGGGTGATCAGATATTGATTTTGCCCCAGAAACACTTATTCAAACAGAAGAAGATGGATAACTCTAAAATCAAGTGGTAATAATAACGCAATTTTGACCGAGACCATTCTTTTGACGGCGTGTTTCTGGGCCACAAACAATAGAAATAACAAAACTTCAAAAATTTATATCTGATCACTCTGAGCCCCGAAGCCAAAGAAATAGTAATTTATGAGGGTCTGATCGGATTGAGTACCTTTAAAATTATAAGATCCCGGTGGCATAAAAGAATGATGGGCCTTGGGGCATTAAAATTATACGATCCCTATGGCATCAAAATTATAATATTGTGGTGGCATAAAATAATAATGGGCCTTGGGGTATTAAAATTTTTTAAAGTTCTTGTGTCATACAATTATGAGGCACAAAAGGTCGCTTGGTGACCTCCTTGTTGGATAGTGACAGGACCAGCCCCACCCCATCGCCCTTGTTCTTCTGGACATCAAGATATAATTTATTTGTCCAACAAATTCTCTAATCTACTCTTTGGCTGTGCTTGATGTAAGGAAGAAAGGTCGAAATCTTGCAGCTGAAAAAAAAAATATTATCGCAACTCATATTGTCAGTCCACTGTGACCTGACTACCATGTAAAAATCTGCCACGTACATCTGTGTGTTTGCATGTGTATCTGTCCATAATAGCCGATTCCCGTGTTGTAAATTTAGTTTGTTAACCCTTTACCCAACAGAACGGCCCTGTGCCAATGCATTCTCTTATATATGCGAGTCGACCATAGGTCGCCTCGCATATATAAGAGAATGCATTGGCTTAACACATTAAAAATTATAAAAAAAATTTAGGCCAATGTACGGTCGCCTCGCATATATAAGAGAATGCATTGGCACAGGGCATAACTGTAACTATCACAATGTGGTCAAGGAGCCGGTTCCAATGATATCCATATTTGTATGGTTCTATTGAGACAGACCGAAGATATTTTAGGCTGTTGAAGCTTTATTTGGCCGGTTTGTTGGGTAAAGGGTTAACATAGTTGATAAAATGCTCTTAAATTGGGTATGTTGTGTATCACCAAGAGCTAACCGATTATTTTAGAGTGTATACTGCGGAAATTCCGTCGTTCGTACAAAAAATACAATCTTTCGATTAATATGAATTGTACGTGTCATGTAGTGGAGCAACCACACACATTTTGCCTCCAATTTTATCAGTGACATAACACTAAGAATAATATATGTAACAGCATGCATCAATGCCCCAGTGGAGATGACATGTATTGTCACATATGGATTGTGCAATCTTGTCTCGATTCTGGCCTGTAAAGCCAACATGATGCAAATGACGTCATGAGCCGTGATGACGTCTTCTCCGGTTTTCATTAAGCTAACTAACGAAATTGGTCTAAATGAAACTAATATGCCTAAAATCACATGGGAATTCTTCAGAAGTTGTGAAGTTGACAATTTTATTTTTGTCTCCTTGGTCCACTGCCGATTCCGCAATTTAACAATCTTCAGACAGTTACTAACTGGAAGCCTTGTGTCAATTTCACCAAAAAAACATACACGCCACCAGAATTTGGCTCATCGCTATAGAAAATATAGGAAAAATTATATGACCTCATCATTCACCCGAGCCTAAGGTATAAGCACCAATGCGCACCTGTGGTTGCTACAGTAATGCTCTAAGTAATCGACCCCTTAACCACAGCAGAATTATGGGTAACTTTTCAGGATTTAGTCTGAAATATGGCTTGTTGCCATTCATCGGAAAGCTCTCACAAAGAGCTTTCCGATGAATGGCAACAAGCCATGTTTCCGACTAAATCCTGAAAAGTTACCCATAATTCTGCTGTGGTTAAAGAGTCGATTACTTAGGCAGGGTTCCCGCGGGTCCTTGAATACCCTTGAATTTAAAAATCATTGTTCAAGGGCCCTTGAAACCCTTGAATTCCAGTACCAGCCCTTGAAAACCCTTGAATGTGAACCTAATATATAAACACAAGATAGAAGGTATACACCAGGTTATAACGCAATGCGAACGCACGATGTCAACTCACATAGAAACATACGGAACACAGTGACCTAATGACCTTTGACCAACTGACATAGAATGTAAATAGTGGCTATTACGCGCTATGAATTTCACACTGTTTACAGTAGTAACAATCGATCGAGTAATTATGTATTGCTCATTGTGATTGGTCAATGACTATCCCCTCCAGCTATTGACAAATCAAATTGCGCGTAACATATCCGAAGTCGGCTGAAAATTCGAACTGGAGTGAATTATGAATATGTGCCTTCGGTAAAGAGTTTGATAAAAGATTGTAGATTATGATGCAAGTTGTGTTTTGTATTAATTTCACACCCTTGTGTGGATAAGTTTAGTTCAATCCATGACTGTGACTACCATTGATACTAAAACTATCTTTACTGTGATTTATGGCTAATGAAAAACCAGTAATTAGATGTGCATCACCTAAGAGGATTGTTAACATTATGGCTTGTGTTCCTCTTGATGTATACAACAATATGTATTCAATGGTTGTTATCCATTGAATACACGTGTCTCATGCCCACATGTTGAATAAATACTGTTAACACAGCACCCTACTTTTTCCAGGTTACAGTCTTTTTCCGCCCCGCAGGTTCTTGAAAACCCTTGAATTTTTAGCATATAACTCCTTGAAAACCCTTGAATTTTGACCCCGAATACTCCTTGAAAACCCTTGAATTTCATATGAAAATAGCTGCAAGAACCCTGTTAACCCTTTACCCAACAAACCGGCCAAAACCGGCCAAATAAAGCTTCAACAGCCTAAAATATCTTGGGTCTGTCTCAATAAAACCATACAAATATGGATATCATTGGAACCGGCTCATTGACCACATTGTGATGGTTACAGTTATGCCCTGTGCCAATGCATTCTCTTATATATGCGAGTCGACCATAGGTCGCCTCGCATATATAAGAGAATGCATTGGCCTAAAAAAAATCTTTTTTTACCATTTTTTCTTACATTCTTTAACAATTTTATAATTTTTAATGTGTTAAGCCAATGCATTCTCTTATATATGCGAGGCGACCTATGGTCGACTCGCATATATAAGAGAATGCATTGGCACAGGGCCGTTCTGTTGGGTAAAGGGTTATGGCATTACTGTGATGCCTGTACAATAGTATGGTCATAGTAGGGCTTCTTATATCCATTTTGGCTCCCATTGACATTTTGTGAAGAAATATAGCTAGTGTCCCAGTGATGTTTCTTGACATCTCAAGCAACAGAGTTTGTGTTGAAGATGCCCCCGGGGGTCGGGACGGATGCGGGATTTATCGGAGTTTGCATCCATGTTGATCACATAACCCAATATTCTGCCTCCATTAAGAAACAGTAGCTTTTATTGGTCAGAGCACTGCACAACTTATCACATTGCATGTTCAAGGGAAACCAAGTGTCTTCACCCATGGTGCGATAACTCAAAACAATTTCTATCCGATCGGAACCAAATTTTGTACATGAGTTTATCAGCCTGAAATACATATAGAGTTCGAATATGGGTTTGATCCGATTTTTGTCCCCTGAAAAAAAAAATTCGGGGGGCTATTAAAATAGCCGGTGTGCGTCCGTGTGTCCGTCCGTGCATCCGGAAATGGTTTCCAGATGATAACTTTAGTTTCGGTTATTAGATCAAAAGGAAATTTCATAGGTTTATCAGACCAAGATACAGGTTAAGTTCGAATATGGGTTTGCTCCGCCAATTTTTGCGAGAGTTATGGCCCTTATTTTACTTAGAATCTTGTAATTTTCTGGTTTCCGGATGATAACTTCAGTTTGTGTGATCATATCTGAACCAAATATGGTATGTGAGTTTATCAGCCCTATGTACAGGTCAAGTTCGAATATGGGTATGCTCCGCCCATTTTTGCGAGAGTTGTGGCCCTTTTTCGACTTGTTTTACTTAGAAAACTTATCACTTTTTCGGTTTCCGGATTATATCTCAAGTTTGGATCCTTTAATTGCAAATACCGTTTTTATGTGGATCAGTCATATAAAGATACAGGTCAAGTTCGAATTTGAGTTTGATCTGATGATTTTTCTCAGAGTTATCGGCTTTTCGACTTAGAAAATTTAATTTTTCTTGTAATTTTCTTCATTTTGTGCCAATTTGAGGTTATATTTTGACTTTAAGAGTTTTTTTAAGATTTGGTTATTTGTATGCATGTCAGTAATGAGACAATGCACAAGTGTCTTATCCATATAGTATACTTCTACAAAGCCCCGCTCCAAATGAAGCCACCATTTCGGGGGACACTGTGGCCGAGCGGCCTTTTATTTTGTAATGGACAAAAAAATTTTTTTTTATTGTTGTTAGATTCAAATCCTTGCTCAATTTGACAAACAAACAAAAACATGATTTTTTTTTTAATCTACAGTGCTAAAAAGATTTCTGTGTAGGTCCATCTAAAATTTCCACCTCCTGTCATAGCTCAGGAGTGGAAACTCCTTTAATGCACACTCCATAAAACACTATTTTTAATATTCTTATATAACTAGAGGTGATGTTTTGTTTTAAAAAATCCTAAAATCACCTGCATCTCAGTTACAAGAGAATCAAATTATCCATGTTAATGAATTATGCACTTCAATATTCCTGGAAATTATAGCCTGACCATTTGTCAGGAGTTTAATTTATTTATAATGTGTCAGATGTGATTAATTAATGGCTTGCTTCAAGTTGCTTGTAAGCATGGCCATTTGTGCCCAGTACAAATGGTACAGGTGGTGATTGCTATAGTGTTATTCCAAGCCAATGTTTTGCAGCAATAATGTCAATTAGTCAGTATAAATTGACCCTCTCCTGTGAAGCCCCATAACTTATTAAAAAAAAATAAAAAATTCTTCAGTGAATTACTGAGACTCATATAAACATCTTCCTGGGAACCACCGTGATGATTAATCTTCTATGTGGTGTGAAGGGGCTTTGGATGGAGGTACAGTAATGCTCTAATTAATCGACCTCTTAACCAAAGCAGAATTATGGGTAACTTTTCAGGATTTAGTCGGAAATATGGCTTGTTGCCATTCATTGGAAAGCTCTCGCCGAGAGCTTTCCGATGAATGGCAACAAGCCATATTTCCGACTAAATCCTGAAAAGTTACCCATAATTCTGCTTTGGTTAAGAGGTCGATTAATTAGAGCATTACTGTACAATGTATTGTCACTGACCAGTAAAAAATAACCAGAGCTACTGGTGTAACACTTTCCAAGTGATCCTCACACCTTCTACCCCCCCCCCCCCCCCCCCCCCTGTAGACAAAATATATATATATCATTAATATCATTAATCATTATATTAATATGTCAGCTCTTGCGATTAGCCAATCAGTGTCTATAGATAGTGGCGGTATATGAACCCATATTAGGTCAGTGACCCCATATGAAATCAGGTATTAGGTGCTTACCCACCATCTTGTTTTTCAGAAACTCTGTCGCCTCGGGAATATTTGTGGTGTATTTTGTGCCAAGAAGGGGATATCTGTTGGAAATCATTTTCTGCGAATTTAAAGACATAGTACAATGTACCAAAAACCTGCATGCGATATATTTGAGGAATTCTAAAGACTCGTAAATTAACTATCAAACTCAACAAGTTGTCCTACTTCTGGTGATTAGCCTTTGACTCAATGTGTTGATATGGAAAATATTAACCCCCTTTTACCAATTCCATGTCTTGTGAACCTATTCCATTATTAATAACTCTATTATTTTGATATCTCACATGGCAATTTACAACAAAATAAATAGAATTGCTTACACTATGATAGTCTTAGTAGGCTCTATAGTTTAGATGTTATATTAACCCTTCTCTTTTGACCTATAAATTCCAATAGTTGGTGTTATGATGAACATTTGTTTATTCTACTTCAGCACATAACAGTATACTGTATGATCTATGATCCCTATCAGATCATATCAATCTACTATCCCCAATAGGTGGTTTAAACATCTGCCGATCGTGATCGGCCTCTCGTATCATGACTTAATTCAGGTTGAACAACGTTAGGGTATTCGGACAGATCCATAGAAGTTTTTGACATTTTGTGCTGATATCATCTTTGGCATAAATTAAAAATTGCTATGAATTACCATGCAGGACTGTCGGCAAAACATAATACGTTATTGTGGTAGATTGACACGGTATAGTCCAGGAGATATTGGTTGTTAACAAGAAAAAAAATGGCCGCAGAGATTCCAGACAAGATGGCGTCCATCATGGCGGCCATTTGTTTTATATGCACCAGGTCTCTTTGGTCGCCGTTATAGTAAAGATGATATCACATGTGGTCTTGTTTTCCGCTCGATTCGTTATGCTAATATACAACCCTTACAAATTAGCCAAAAATCCGACACCAGAATCCAATATGGCGGTCAAGAAGGCCGCCGAAATGTGAAAATATTCTACATTTCTGACATTTTACCACCTTTCGTTTGTCTCTGTGGGACAATATTGCCATCTTGGCGTGATGTTATGCATTTATCGTATAGAAGAGTCATTGGCGAACACACGGGGACCATAATATACCTTCATTGTGGGATATTTTTGTCCGATATCACGTTTTCCCCAAATGCCGGTATGACACGTCAAAGCCGAAATCGACGCTAATAACGCGATGTAATGTTTCGAATCAATTAATGTAATTGCTATCACAACAACACCCATACATATATATGTACAGGAGAAACTCGAGCTAGGATTCCTCTTATACCTGAGTTGAGGAATATTCACGCAAATCCAAGATGGTGGCCAAAATGGCCACCAGAACTGGGAAAATTGCCGAAAATCGCTGATTTTAACATCAGTGAGCGTTATTGTCATGACAACCCCACACCTGCTTACTATTGTGAGTTTGGAACACTTAGGCGAAGAACTGTCCTTGTACCATATCCAATACAAGAAAACCATAATCAGAAATGGTAACGCCCTCGAGATTATATTATTATGCATAAATATAAATTATAAAAAAAATTGCAAAATATATTGGTTACATGAATTCCGTTAAAACAACTAATCCTTCAAATTATTACAAAAAACTACGGCTTATTACTGCAGGTTTCTAATTCACCACACCAGAAGTCTCTAAATGCGGATAAAAAATCGGAGTCATTGTGTTCCCACCATAAAATCTTCAACAGTGGTCCAGCCATTGTTGATATCTAAACATTGAAAGCAATTAATGCGGTCATAATAGTTACACACTGCAACTATCAATCCAGCGAATATGATATGATTGATAGAACAAACCACTGTTATGATGATCGTGTCGTTATTTGTTTAAAATACGTATCAATTGACATATATACGCACCCGTTCCCTCATTAAAATCAACATATTTCGACCATTTTAGGGGAACTCCGCGAATTCGGGGAACTCCGCAAATAGAGCTCCACAAATAGGGACCTACTGCGAATCGTCACAACAGGCTATCAGTTGGTTGAATACTATTTCCCTTTTTACTAAAGTAAACAAGTAAATATCGAATGACGATACATATATTTGTAAACAAGCATTGCAAATAATGTTATTGGGACGAAAAGTCGCAAGACTTGTTCCGTATTATGATGATGATGATGATTATTAGTATGATATGATTGATAGAACAAACCACTATTATGATGATCGTGTCGTTATTTGTTTAAAATACGTATCAATTGACATACATGTATACGCACCCGTTCCCTCGTTAAAATAAACATATTTCGACAATTTTAGGGGAACTCCGCGAATTCGGGGAACTCCGCAAATAGATCTCCGCAAATAGGGACCTACTGCGATTGTCAAAACCGTAAAAACCCATTATCTATTTATAAAACATCCACAGACACACAACGATCTAAAATTTGCCCACCAGTATACACCCGATGGGCGTTAATAACAGTCCCCCAAATCCAAAATGGCGCCCACAATGGCGGACAGATTTTGAAACATTACCGAAATTCCCTCATATTCACATCATTGGGCATTATTGTCGAGACAACTCAATCCATGCTTACAGTTGAGTTGGAAATACTGAGGTGAAGTAATTACCTTACATCTCATGCAAGAAAATGTTTTCCAAATCGAAGATGGCGACCGAAATTTGAAAACACGCCTACATTCCTTTACTTTCTTACGATGGGCATTATTGTTTCGCGATTTCTACCCACCATAATGCCATTACATGTTGATAAGGAATATTGATATGAAGTATTCATTAGGGTTTGGCAATTGATACTCAAATCAAGATCGCGGCTAAATTGGCGGCCAGAAATTGAAAAGTAATCGATATTTTCACATACTAATTTCAACTTTTTACCATACTATCGGTATGTAGGGACGAAACTGTACATAACCATCTATTAGTTCAACTTAAACGTATCAAAACGCATAACATAGCTCGTATCCTTCTGGAAAGACGAAAACCCACAATTAATATCGCGATGTGGCATTCGAAATCCTTTCTCCACTTAGCGCCTATAATGGCCGTAAAAGTAGGTGCGCCGAATAGTCATATCAGAACAATTACATGATAACAGATTTTGATTTGCCACGTTACGTCCATAATTATCTGGACCAGCTTCCATTTCTTTGTCTGATAAATCTAGGTCGCTCACATCGACAAAGTATTCACCACTTCCTGGGAGAAGGGTCCCTCAAATCATAACGTTTCAAACATTCATTTTCCGATGTCTAGCTTACGATTATAAATATTTGCTAAATATAGGATTTGTGCGTCATCTCTATGTATGTGTCTCATACCCCATGGGGATAACGACATGTACACCTGGCGAGCCAGTTAGCTAGTCACTTCTCAATAGATGGTTCGTCAACTCACAAACTCGGCAAACGCATTGGCATACGTGGGCAACTTCGACAGTGTTTCGTAGGTTGCTAGCTGTCTCATTCCCTTGGACAGATGTCTATCTGCTAAGGGGAAGACCATAATGCACGGACTACCCACACTTCTTGACCATGATCCTAAGCAAACTGTGTGACGTCCCGCAGTCGTCTCGTCGAATATCTCCCAGCAGAGAAGAACAATACTCGCGGTGCTAGTTTGTGGACATGCGCCATGATAGTGGGAATGAAATGGGCCACGGTATACTCCACCCCTACACATGGTGCATGTTTAAGATATAGAATGTCATGCGTGTCGGTTTTTTTTAGTGTGGTAAAATTCTATTTCCACATCCGTTTCGAAGCCGTTATGATTCAACTTGACCATGCAGACGTACACTTTTGTCTGGATAATACTATGCAAAACAGTCGGATGGACTGCAGGATGTCTTTATAGCATGAAGGTATGCGTTTTGTTATCCTCTCTCGGGGTTAGTGTCAGTATGTGGGCGGTATTATTCAAGAACATTCCAGGAACTGTGGTGCATTTATTTCACTATGTATTTAAAGAACAATTTATAGTCTCGATGGCAATGGCTGTGGACGTTGGGGAACGCGACCTGTATGCTCATATAGCTTTATATATATATAACTTTAGAATATAGTAGTTAATGTCTCATGCAGGAAAATGGTCGGAATGGTGATGTTACCAAGAAATCACTTGGTGTACCCAACGTATGTTGAACTGAGTGAAAGATCTCATCAACGTAATATTCCTCTGGATGTTCTTCGTGTTGAACATTTCACCCTTGTGTTGATGGAATTTGCACTTCCTTGAACCATACCGACCACCACCCAGCGTGAGTATGACATATCAACCAACTATTAAAGGCATCGCCTTTAAGACTACACCCCAGTCTGGGTGGGGCTTATATAGTAGTAGCCAATGGTACACGCCTGGTCCAGTTGATTAAGAACGGCTTCCAAACGGGTGGGAACATACAATCTTAGCATACAAGGAAAGCAAAGCCACACGTGAGATCTAAAACATACCAAAAGAAGGGACTGTGCAGTCATGGTTCAATTTCATTTCCACTATCATGACACATTCCCACAAGCTAGCACCGTGTGTATTGTTATCACCTGCTTGGATCTGTTCGGCGAGACGTTTGCTGGACGCCAACAAGGTTGTTCTTGTGATCATGTTCAAGAAGTGTGGGTATATTATGCATTATGGTCTTCGCAGAAATGCATCCGTCAAATGTCAGGCTTTCAACATTCGAAGCCATATACAGAAGTTGTCCGGATACGTCAGTGCATTAGATGAGTATGTGAATTGATGAACCATATATTGAGAAGTGGCTGTTTGGGAAGATAACCAGATGCAATGTACATGTTGTTATCCCCATTAGGTCACCAAAGCTGAAAATACGCAGATAGATAGGTCCTTCTGAAAGCTAGTATACGCATCGACCGAATACCCTTCTAGTTTATCGCACAAGATGACGCTCATATCCTATATGTAGCATCTGAATTAAACCATAAGCTATACGCAGAATGAAACGCGCCAAGAATATGGATAAGAATTCCAAGCCTTTGAAACAAACACGTGAGCTGGACGCCGGCATATGTATTGTTTGAAACATTCCGATTAGTGGGACCCTTCTAAAAGAAGTGTAGAAAACTGTGTTGTTGTGAACGAGATAGATTAATCTGACGAAGACACGGAAACTGGTCCAGATAATACTGAATGGTGCAATCAGAATAAGCTCAGGTACTGTTGTTTTGATTCTTGGAAGTCATAATATGACTATTCGGCGCACCTATATACGGTTACGGCCAGTATGGGCCCTTAGTGGAGAATGGATTTTGAAATGTCACATCGCGATTGTGGGTTTTCATCCTTCCAAAAGGCTACGACTTATATTGGAACTAATAGATGGATTATATTATGTACGGTTTCGCCCATACATATCGATATTATGACAAAAAGTTGAAACTAGTATGTGATAATATCGACTTCTTTTCAATTTCTGGCCGCCATCTTGACTGTGAGAGTTTGCCAAACTCAAATGAATACTTCATATCAATGTTCCATATGCACATGTAATTGTGGGCAGAATTCGCGTAACAATAACGCCCATCGTAAGAAAGTGAAGGAATGTGAGCTTGTTTCAAAAATTCGGTCGCCATTTTGGCCGCCATCTTCGATTTGGGAAAACAATTTCTTGCATAAAATGCAAGGTAATTACTTCACCTAAGTATTTCCAACTCAACTGCCAGCATGTGTGCAGTTGTCTCGAAAATAATTCCCAATGATGTGAAAATGGGGGAATTTCGGTGATTTTTAAAAATCTGTCCGCCATTGTAGGCGCCATTTTGGATTTGGGGGACTTTTATTTGGATACGATATAAGGACAGTTCTTCGCGTAAGTGTTCCCAACTCACAATAGTAAACAGATGTGGAGTTGTCGTGACAATAACGCTCACTGATGTTAAAATCAGCTATTTTTCTATTTCTGGTAGCCATTTTGGCCGCCATCTTGGATATGGGTGAATATTCCTCAACTCAGGTATAAGAGGATTCCTAACTCGAGTATCTCCTGCACATATATATATGCATGGGTGTTGTTATGATAGCAATAACATTCATTGATTCGAAAAATTACATCGGGTTATTAGCGTCGATTCGGCTTTGACCTGTTATACCTGCATTTGGGAAAACGTGATATCGGACAAAAATATCCCACAATGAAGGTATATTATGGTCCACATGTTTTCGCCAATGACTCTTCTATACGATAAATGTATAATGTTTTCCCACAGAGACAAACGAACGGTGGTGAAATGTCAGAAAAAATAGCATATTTTCACATTTCGGCGGCCATCTTGGCCGCCATTTTGGATTCTGGTATCGGAATTTTGGCTAATTTGTAAGGGTTGTATATTAGCATAACGAATCGAGCGGAAAACAAGCCCGCATGTGATATCATCTTTACTATAACGGCGATAAAAAAAAATGGACGCCACGATGGACGCCATCTTGTCTGGAGTCTCTGCGGCCACTTTGTTTTTCTTGTTAACAACCGAAAAACATTAGAGGAGACATTAAGAAAGAAAATTAGTGGGTGAAGTTGAGTCCTGGGGGGAGTGCAGTCGACCAATATCTCCTGGACTAGTAACATGGTGTGACATTGACGGATTGGGGTTCATGTTCAACCGAGTCCCCCATCAGTAGTTGGATCACCTTCCGATGGTTCCCTTTCGTTGTCATTTGTAAATCAGCAGTTCCCTACCACAGTAATATAATAAATCCATCAGGAACAACCATGCGTCGTTTCTAATACGTGATAAACGCCGCACTTTGAAGTCTAACAGCTATAAAAATTGACTTGTCCCTATTGTTGCCTGGGGCCAATTGAATACTTTTGATGACCACAAACATGTGTTGAGGGATCATAGTTCAATTAGTAAATAAACATCGCCCATGCAGTCATTGCAGTGTATAGATGATTTGTCAGACCTCTAACGGTGACTTCAAGGTCACTGTACCCCTCCTTGAACCATACCGAAACTATCAAGTCCGGAAAATCAGATCTCACGGGTTAGAATTTTCCAACTCTATTTCGAGATTCCAACTGTTGAAAATTTTCCAGCTGATGACCATTTCAGTCAAAAACTTTTCAAACAATTCTAGGAGAATAAGTTAAAGCTATTTTTATCTGAAATTTCTAACCATATTGTTGCGTCAAGCATAAATATCCAACTGTTCACATTGTCGTGCACCCCACACCCTGTCACTACACATGTGTCTACCCGCATTCCCAAACTACACCCCTTCCTTCTCGCCACGTCACTGTGTCCACCCGCATTCCCACACTGTTAACATTTTTTGGCGTCCCCTGTTACTGTGTCCACCCGCATTACCACACTATACCCCCCCCCCCACACCACTGTCCACCCGCATTCCCACACTACCCCCCCCCACACACACACCACTGTCCACCCGCATTCCCACACTACCCCCCCCCCCCACACCACTGTCCACCCGCATTCCCACACAACATCCCTCTGTCACCATATCACTGTCCACATTTCCACACAGCACGCCACTGTCCACCCGCATCACCACACAGTACCCCTACCTTGTCGCCACGTCAATGTGTCCACCCGCATTCCAACACTGACCCCCCCCCCCCCCCCCCCCTGCGCCACTGTCCACCCGCATTTCCAAACACCATGTCACTGTCCACCTGAATTTCCACACTGCACCCACGTCACTTATTCCACCCCCATTACCACACTGGACTCCCTCGCCACGTCACTGTCCACCAGTATTCCCACACAGCACGAACGTCGATCACTGTGTCCACCAGCATTCCCACACTGACCCCCCCCCCCGGTCATCAGGTTACTGTTCATCCACATTCCCATACTGACCCCCGGTCACGACGTCACGGTTTCCATCAGCACTCCCATACTGACCCCCTGTCACTACGTTATACTGTGTCCACCAGCATTCCCACAGACCCCCTCCCTGTCACCACGTCACTGTCCATTCACATTCCCATACTGACCCCCTGTCACTACGTTACTGTGTCCACCAGCATTCCCACAGACCCCCTCCCTGTCACCACGTCACTGTCCATTCACATTCCCATGCTGCAACCCAACCCCCGTCACAACGTCACTGTGTCCATCAGCAATTCCCACACTTACCCCCCCCCCCCCCCCCAATGTCACCACGTCACTGTCCATCCACATTCCTATACTGACCCCCGGTCACGACGTCACGGTGTCCATCAGCATTCCAACACTGACCCCCCCCCCAACCTGTCACCACGTCACTGTTCATCCACATTCCCACGCTGCAACCCAACCCCCGTCACTACGTTACTGTGTCCACCCGCATTCCCACACTGGTGACCTTGATGATTTTGAAATTCAGAACATATTTTCTAAAAAATGCAACGAAGATAGAACAAATATAATTTTGGCTGACGATTTGTTTTTTAGTTCAGGCATCTCTTTTATTAAATGATTACAAGGTTTCTGACAAAAATTTACTCATTATTTTATTCAGAATTCAGTTGAATGTGCTAATTATTTCTGTCCCTCTAAGTCACTAAAATAATATGAAATAAATTGGTTGAAAATTCTATGGTCGCAATTCTTCAGCATTAAAATTACGGACACCAAACAAACAAGCCCTTTCTTTTCTAAATGGATTCTTCCATTCAGTTATAAAAGTAAACATTGGAATTGTATATTTTTCATTTGAAGGGGTGTTCAGGAAAAACGAACAGACGAGAAAAGTTAATACAAGTGCAGAAGTATTCATATCCTTTGACTTTGGTCGTTTTTTGAACTTAGTATCGGAACAATCCCAATGTGAGTTACTCCTCACTCAGTATTTTGTATATATATGCCCTATCACTTAGCCTAGTTCCCAGGCCAGCAAACGTATTGGTACGATTGAGTCAGGTACGAGACAACTACATATCATGTGACTCGCGGCCATTTTGGATCCACCAGGTCCGGTTATGTGGTTTCATAGATTCATCCAGCCCCGGTTCCTTGGTTTCAGTGCTAAAGGTCAAAATTTTGGAGTAGCATTTCCATATATGGAGCTTTTGAATTATTGAGTTAAGTAAAACCACGGAACCGAACCTGGTGATCCAAAATGGCCGCGAGTTAGTGATAGGGCATATTGTGCAGAGTATCGCGTTAAAGGGGCACTGTACCCCAAATTCGGCCATTTATGGGGGTCCATCTACTTTTATACTCAATAGAATATATGCAACAAATGAATGAATTTGAGCCACGGGTTAGTGCAAAACCACTCGTGCTCTCTGCACGATGCAAACAACATGGTAATTATAATGAAAATGAATAAATGGCTGAAGTCATAAAATCATTTTCATTATAATTACCATGTTGTTTGCATCGTTCATATATAGATCACATGAGTGTATTTTTGCACTAATACATGGCTCAAATTCATTCATTTGTTGCTTATTTTCTGTTGAGTATAAAAGGAGATGGTCCCATAATGGCCGGATTTTGTGTACAGTGCCCCTTTAAAAATATTGGTCAAATCTGAATTAAGACTAATGGTGGTGGCCTCGGTGGCGCCTGTCTGTCCGGTGACAGCCCGTCGTTTTGTTAATGATTGATCCTTTCCATGTAACATATATAGAGCAGGTTGACCAGAGATTATAATTGACAGGTCGGGTACATAAATACTCTCATCGTGTGTACATTCTAGCCAGTCAAATGGTCATCTCAAATATAATCACATCTCCACTCTCATGGATACACACTGAAACGGTAAGTCCCATTGTATTCTTAAAGATACTCAATCCGATTAGACGGTACCCATGTCATCAAGATACATCAACAACAACTTTTCGTTCAAAATACGCTTTAGTTATCGGTAAGAATCGATTTATTGCAACAAAATAATGCTAACCACTGTCAACTATGGTATCAAATTTCCCAAAACTTGCTATTTATCAACATTTTGGCCACTTAAGTATCATGAAATTTGGCCGCGTATTACCACTTGATTTTAGAGTTATCTGTCTTCGTCCGCAAGTTTGTCCTAGACCGTCCGTTTGACTACGTTTTTCATGCCACAAATAATTGCACATCTCGAGAAATAACAAACTTCAAAAATCGATATCTAATCACTCTGAGCTTTGATGGGTGGGTACCTCGACTCGAATCAAATATTTGTTTACCCCGAAGCCAAAGAAGTAGTTATTTAGGAGCGTTAATTCGGACAATGCATCTTTAACCCTTTCAGTGCCAGGTACGATTTTTGTATCAACCCATATACCCTGTGCCAATGCATTCTCTTATATATGCGAGTCGACCATAGGTCGCCTCGCATATATAAGAGAATGCATTGGCCTAACAATTTTTCATCATTAATTTGTTATTCTTTTTTACAATTTTAATAATTTTTTCTTATATTCTTTAACAGACTTATTTTGTAGGTTTAGTGCCAGGGAATCTTACGTTTTTCATGGGCATCAAAATTATTACTATGAATACTTGGTGATAGTTTTGAGTTATAACATGCCCCTAAGGTTTTATCCAGTTTGTTTTTTAAATTCGCTATAGCATGCTTAAGCATACCCAAAAAAAAATTCAACCCCAAAAATATAAAAATATAAAAATAAATTATAGGGCTGATTTTACAGACCGTAAATTAGGGCCGATGAGATCGGCCCCTGGCACTGAAAGGGTTAAAGGAAATCAAGGCATTAGAAGTGGGTTCATACGAAGTAACATGTTTTTTATATATAATTATCATCAACAGGTGCATGTAAAAATAGATCGACTTCATTCTTATATTCATTACTAATAACTCTCATTGAGTCTCTCCAATATAACGAGATTTCATTCTTATATTCATTACTAATAACTCTCCAATATAACGAGATTTCATTCTTATATTCATTACTAATAACTCTCCAATATAACGAGATTTCATTCTTATATTCATTACTAATAACTCTCAATATAACGAGATTTCATTCTTATATTCATTACTAAATAACTCTCCAATATAACGAGATTTCATTACTAATAAATCTAACGAGATTTCGCACATTGAAACAATTTTTATGTCAGTGACATTACTGTGAATTGAATTGCTTTATTTCACTCAATCATATAATTTCTATGCAATACAGAGTGAAAAACGTATATACAGAGCTATGTACACAATGTTAGTATGGCCGTTGCGTTTGGCGGTCGAGGTCCGTAAGTGTTATTCGTCGTGTTCTTCGTCATCATCATCATCATCATCATCATCCTAATCATCGTCATCATCATCATCATCATCATCATAATCATCATCATCGTCGTCGTCATCATAAACATCATCATCATCATCGTCGTTGTCGACGTCATCATCACCACCATCATCACCATCCTTAGCGCCGTCATCGTCGTGAGTGTTTCAACATCAGCATGCATATTGTCATTATCTTTGTCATCATCATCATCATCATCATCGTCATCATCATCATCATCGTCCTCGTCGTCGCCATCGTCATCGTCATCATTATCATCGTTATCGTCATCATCAACGACGTCAATAACATCATAATCATTCTCATCATCGTCATAGTTGGTCAGCGTCTCGAAGCTATCGTCGTCCCGTTGCCATTATTACTGATCAATCCAATTATATACCAAATTGTAATCGATTCAATTCAATTCAATTATTTATTCACTCAAATCGTTCAAATATGACACAATAGAGCTTGGGTGTAATACAGTGCATATAATTTCTGTGCAAATTACAAAAGCTGTATGGTAAACATTGGTTATTTTTCCTTGTACCATGTAACAATCATTATGGCTGGAATAAACAATCAATAAAAAAAAAAAAGGCCGAAACATTAAAAAATATTCTGAAAGTCATATTTAGACTAACATATTTTAACCTACTACGCGATCAGCAACGTTTGTTGTCAAATCACAGTAACAGTTTTGTTTACAAAACAATGGTTTCAAAACGCAAACTGGGGAGTCATCACTAGTTAATATAAGAACAAGGTTTTTCCATTTCTCCATAATCTTCTCGATGGTGAAGTTTCCACAGACTTTTATAATGTTTACACATTATTTAGGGAAGCCTATAATTCGGTGCCTTTAAACCGAAATATTCTACCCTCTTTTTGAAGTTGAGTTTGTGGCATATTTCCATCATATTATATGTAGAGCACAGAAGACGCCTTTTTTAAAAGCGAAATTAGAAACGCTGTTGTTCGTATGGTGGCATTATTTTCGAAACAACACAATTTGGAATAACGTTTTTAATGCATCTGTTTCATTTGGTATGCCATTCTCTGCTAAATGGATTCTCCCGTCAGTTATAAAAGTATACATTGGAATGGTCTATTATTCATCTGGAGGGGTGTTCAGGAAAAATCGAAGACACCCAGTCCTGTCCGGAAACGCTATTGATTTTATTTCGATTGTTTTACGGGCCATTGTTTCATGCAGGAGGGGGTAACTCTATCGTGTACTCTCCGTCAAGGTAATCGCCAAACTCCAGGCAGAGTTATCTCCCATCGCTCCGCCTGAGATATATCGCAGCGATAGCGTGGAGGGCGCTGTATGGAGTTTGGGTATTCGCTTCAGTTATTTTGCAGGAATAAAACACTTTATTATGCCTTTATAGGACAAATAATATACAGATATTCAAGGGTCACATTTCGAATTAAGCATAGTAATTTAAGTTCACAATACTCACATATACCTTTCCTTGAGATACCTTAAGTCTTAACTGGATGCATACATGCTTGGTTGGCCTCTTGATCCAGATCCTTGATTGGTTCATTATGTTGTAGTCCGGGCACATTAGGTTTCGATTAATTCCAAATTCATAATACATTGAGATACATACAAACATTGCTTAGTCGTGAACCATATGAGTTTAATTTATGTCGCAAAAATGGCCAAAATATAATGAAATTTACATTTTATGCATAATTGAATAGCTAGTCCCATAAGAGTGACAACACGCTCGAAATATGTGAGGAAGAATGATTGCAGAGTATAAGAGAAACATTTTATCGGGGATGTACGAATTATCTCTATTATATCTCGCGAGAGATATAGCTAGGGAAAAGCAAGGTCTCATACAATTGTTAAATCTGGACTTTTTGGCCGCAAAGTAACGGAAGAATAAGGCAATTTTTTCTGCACTATTTATCTTGAATCGTGTGATATATGTGTACACTACACTGTAAAAGGAAATTTAATAGCGAGGAATTGATTCTGTGACCTTTCCTAGAAGCCGAAATATATGTTCTTATAGCAGTATCACTAATGTGACCGGCCATCGTTTCTTTTTATATATACACCATCAAACCTTTCAAAATACACTGCTATAGAGCAGTATGAGATATATTCATAGAGTAATGGGTGAATTGTGTATATAGATTATATTCTCCGTGTCTTAATATATTAGTCATAGTTGCCTAAGATTAAGTAATAACACACGAATATTTCGCTGTTATCACAAGAATGCATAGTGGTATACTATGAACGCAATTTATCAAAACACAAAGGAGTACCATATACTTTATTCAAACAAATCTAAACTTGACCAAAATTGCCCACATACTCTGTGACAGAGACTGTCTTTATACCGGGAAATAATATTTGGTTATATTCACCAAGGTCACATATACGCGAAGGGTACTATGTTTTCTGCAACCGCATTACCGTGTATAACCCTTCTCCCTAATGTTACACATATCTGCTGAACTAACAACCATAAATAGCAACATTGAGTCAATGTTCAACGCTGAAATAACAGCTTTAAACGCTGATCACCAGATATTTTGCACAAGTTCATGGGTGGTTTTGGCAAGATATTTTCAAGCAACAAAATACGGAAAACTAATATTGTATATTGCGTAATAGCATATTCCAGTTGCAAGTTGCCGACTGAAGTAAGTTGAACAAATTGTCTACTAAGACACCAGTTTGGAAGCAGCACGAAAATTAGTCGTATATAAAATGTACGATGTGCTGTCGATTTGATCGGATGTGATGCAGTGCTAATATTTTGAAGAGGTGGCGGTTTCTTTGCAATATAATAAGCATTGCAACATACGTCTATGGTTTATTATCATGTACAGTGCTGAAAAATCCGGAAATGTAACTACTATTTATACCGCAAGGATATGCACTTAAGTTTCTGCGTTACATTCAATAATGTATCATCACGCCGAATGAAACTACCATACACTGTGTGGCGAAACATAACTTCGTATGCTGCATGCCAGAAATTGTTATTTTTGGCCACGACCGTAAACAGAAAACCCGAAATTTTAAAGACGTAAATCATTGGGTTTGACTTGCGTTGCAATGACCGATAAATCCTCCACATGGATCTGTTTTAATGATCTGTGTACCTTTAAAGATATTTAACAACATACTTGTATATTGCTAATACGCATTTTACCTACTAGATGGTTATACAATAAGTTGCTTTCGTCTCGGTTTAGCTTGGTGGTTGCGGCCATTTTGACAGCCATTTCATGACCGCGTTTGTATTATTCTGATCGTGTCACTATATTCGCCCTCGTACTCATATTTCACATAGACTGGTATAACTGCGTAATGACTGCATATGACTAGATTAGACAAAATAGAAGAGCAAAATACGACCAGATCGTTGACAACCAGTTTTGGTGGTAGGGTTATGTTTTTAGAAGTTTTGACCACTTATGATATGCGTACTCGCTAATTATGCCTATTATAGCGACGGAGTGGTGTCTGTGCAGTTTTAAAAATAGATAGCTTACGTCTATGTTTTGAGAAGCCCGAGAAATCCGACATCGAATACAACAGTTTGCCTTCAAAATCGTCAGTATTTTGGCTCAGTGTTTTATTTCATATCCATATATGCTATATGCTAAATTCATTCATAGTTTCTCTTTGAATGGGTGTCTTTGGTTCGAGAATTGTGTATCGAACAATATTGAGTGCTTTTTGTATACGATTCGGCTGGAAAATTATCTCCATGATTGTGAAAAATATATTTTTTATAATTATATGGAAAAAATGATGTAACTCAGAAAGCTCAACTCGGATTTTAGGGGACTTTTCGTGACGCGTCTGCGATGTTATGGCCTAAATAATATGAAAAAACAGCTTTCCCCGATTTATTTCCTTACTTTTCTACTTTCATGTCTAATGTGCCTGGACTATTGGTATTCCGGTTAGATATGAGTTAACATTTACTCTATGTGGAACCGGTATATTGTAGGATTGTCTCCAATATTAATTGTGAATGAAAATGGCCAAACGTTGGTAATTTTATGCCATCTATTTCAGGGGAGGGAGCAGAGCAATATCTTGAATCCCCAATACGTACTTGTTAAATTACAAGTATGAGTTTAATTTAATTAATGTAAGTGGTACAGAGCACTGGGACGTAGCGACAGGGGGTGTGGGTGTGTATCACCCCCCTCAATGAGGACCATAATTTTCAATTGTTGGAAATTTCATGACTCAAATTCCAATGGTTGTAATTATACGTATACATTTAGTTACTCTCATAGCAGTATTTTATGAGTTTTATTTAATCAGTTTATTTAAATCTGCCTGCAATGTAGCAATGTAATGTCAATATTACAAGTTAATACACAGTCATTTGAGTAAATAAATTCCAGTAATGCTCATTCCCTGAGCACATATATGAAATTGAAAGCAAAGCATTTCTTTCAAGTTCAAACTGGTATGTTTTACCAACCATAGATTCGTGGCACTAGTATACTATATATTAGTAATGTCAAACCTCCATATCTTTCTGAGGACAGCTTTAACAACATAACAATTATGCAGCATGCATACTGGCTACCACTGTGTGAGTTATAACTTGTGACTCCTTGGAATTTGAATACATGTAACTCGTATTCGTTATTCAATCATATTCTGATTAATATCATGTATAATGTACTGCGTGCACAGTGTACTAAATACATAAAACATGGATCAATACTATGTCATTCTAGTGCCTTTATTTACACAGTCCATACTCTTCAAAAGAACATATAGAAACCCAAATTATTAAGCCATTAAAGGTACTCAACCCGTAAAGAGGGTCCCCATCTCAACAGATTCCAACAACAACAATCCGATCAGAGGGTCCTATATTACTATTTCTTTGGCTTTGGGGGTAAAAAATATTTGATTCGAGTCGAGGAACCCATCAAACAAAGCTCAGAGTTATTAGATATTGATTTATCAAATTTGTTATGTTCTCGAGATGAGTACCAATAACTGCCGTAATCTGCTCTGGATGTGTACTCCAAATCTATTCAAACAGACAAGGATGAATAACTCTAAAATTTTGACTGAGTTCTGGGCCAGATAGTATTCCCGATAATGAAAAATAATAGATTTCTAAAATCGATATCTAACAAATCTGAGCTTTGATGGGTGACTTCCTCGACTCGAATCAAATATTTTTGACCCCCGAAGCCATTGAAATAGTAATTGAGAGGAGTTTTATCGGGTTGAGTACCTTTAAGCCAATATTGGAATTTTGCATTACTCAAAACCAAATAATATATGGATCCTATATAGTTGCAAAATGTAGTGTCTCACCCCCCCCCCCCCCCAGTTGGAACCTCCTAGCAACGTCCCTGTATATCTCTTGATGCTTATATATCTAAGGGTATGTAGTTTCAGTTTCTTTAATCTTTCTTCATATTCCATGGATTTCAAAGCTGTCTTCTTATTTTTCTCACTATATTGTTTGCTTTGGTTACTTGGATGTCTATGTGTTCTGCGAATGTTAGTGCTCCGTCTATTGTAACCCCTACACATATACAATATTGTAACCCATACACATATATATACGACTTGATATATTGTATCTGGACGCTGATATAATCGATTCCTTTTGTTTAACTTTCAGGAATCTTCATACGATGAATTTCCACGTGATAGAATGTGTTATTCTCGTCTGGATCGCGTTACTAAGTGTTTTTGGAACCTGCATGGTCCTTCCGTCGCAACGTAACACGCAGATGGCTGGATACAATTACCAACAGCAAAGGTCCAGACATATGTCTCAACTACCACAGTACAGAACGAGGATTTCTGCAAACCTACGGGCGCCTAGATCCGGGTTTATACGGGCGCCTACATCCGGGTTTGTACGGGCGCCTACATCCGGGTTTGTGAATCGTCAGCGATTCGGGATCAATCGGAATAATCGGTCGAAAATGAGAGGAGACATTTTTGGAATGGGAAACGAGCTCGCGGCATCGTTAAGGTACCCGTTGCCAAGGATACAGTCTAGAATGACACCGTTTGGAACAAACAGCATGGGCAATATGAGGATGAGGCAACTGAGGTCAACTGTTGCTAGGGGACGTAGTATGAACAGATACATGGTGCCTATGAGTAGCAGACGGACTAATTGGAGCCGGGGTGGTATGGATAATGGCGTCATCAGACCAGTTATACCGCCGTACTAACCTCAAGTGTGCAAGTGAAATTACTATAGACTATTTTCTGTTTTCTGTTGGGATTGTCAAAATCAGTTCACTGCATGGAATTCATTGAAGGACAAGAAATTGACTTGTTAACATTATGTTTAATATACAATATTTACGATCTTTATAAAACTGAATGTTATTGAATACCACGGCGTAGTCTCGGTAAACTTCAGATCCACGGACTGATTGTATGTTTATATACAGTCTGGGTGAACGTCGACTTATATTCAATGTTGTAATGAATATTTAGGTATGAGTTTACTCAGACTGGTTTATATACTGATTGAATATACAGGGTTGGCGCTGGACGAAAATTTTCTCTTGCCAAAATTTTTGCCAAATGAAATTATTTTTTGCCAATTTAAAAAAATATTTGCCAAATTTAATTGCGCATATAATTTGGGATATTATCGTGTTTTTATGTTTGTTAAATACTGTAAAAACTAACCACAGACAGGTAAAATGAGCTACTAGAAAAGCAGGTTACTATTATTAATAAATATCACAGTACATCTAAGCGACACCTGTTTGGAAACTACGTTTAATGTTAATTCGACTCACGTAACGAATAACCCACTTTGTGTCCTTCAAAGAAAGAGTACATATTATGTGTCGGATTTAATACATATAATACATATTATGTACTTGTTCTTTGGAGGACACAAAGCACTCGCAGTAGGTACATATGCAATATATATAAGTCTGCAAAAAGATCACCACCAAGAAGAACATGGATAAATAGATCAACTTTGTTCTTATGTCTATTATTGATAATTCTCTCAATAAAATATCGCGTGTTGAAAGCATTGTTATGTAATTAAAACTGACTTGTCAACAGACATCGCTAATCGTGTAGTAATTAAAATTTCTTAGTCTTACTTTGATCTTCAGAATATTTTTCAATGCTTTGACCATTTCCCACTGCATGTTTACCTAATTTGTTGGCTGAATTGGACCTTTAATCGGTAATTCCACTGTAACCAAGCCTTGAAATAGGGTGTCTGTCATTTGCAGAATGAGGTCCCCAGAGGGTGAATTTAGTGATGCTACCCCGCTAAGCGGGCTAGCATCACCAAATTCACCCTCTGGGGACCTCATTCTGCTTACACCTCAGCAGAATGAGGTTCCCAGAGGGTGAATTTGGTGATGCTAGCCCGCTATGCGGGGTAGCATCACTAAATCCACCCACTGGGGAACTCATTCTGCAAATGACAGACACACTATTTCAAGGCTTGTTTGTTGATGATAACTGTTTTACATACTTTTATATTATTTCGCATGAACTCACTTCGAATGCCTTGAGTCCTTTAATGTAATTTTGAGGATTCGAACCAAACTCTCACAATGTCTCTAACTTCTCGCTATGGCGACCCGATAACTGATCTGGTAGAGATTCGAACATGAAAAACAGCTGTATGTGTGACTATAACCCAACGGTATGTGTCGTGGTGGGGTTTTATTCAAATGAGAACATCTTACGTACAATCACTCTCATCGGATGCCATTTTGGATGCCATTATGCATGCCTCTCACCCCCCCCCCCCCCCCGGCCCCAGGACGATAAAGTATGGCATGGATAGCATATTGTCACTCAAAATTGGTAGAATACTGTAATATGTGGTAGCGAGATACGTTTTATTAATGAGTCGATGCAGCTAGCGGTGTTTAATTGGGGGAGGGGTTGGTAAAAATGTTCAACAGTTGGAAATGTAATGTCTGACTGTACACACCATTAGCTGGAAATGTTACACCACATATACACAAAGGTTGTAATTTTACACCACATATACACTGAGGTTGTAATTTTACACCACATATACACACAGGTTGTAATTTTACACCACATATACACAGAGGTTGTAATTTTACACTACATATACACAGAGGTTGCAATTTTACACCACATATACAGAGAGGTTGTAATTTTACACTACATATACAGAGAGCTTGTAATTTTACACTACATATACATAGAGCTTGTAATTTTACACCACATATACACAGAGGTTGTAATGTTACACCACATATACACAGAGGTTGTAATTTTACACTACATATACACAGAGGTTGTAATGTAACACCACATATGCACAGAGGTTGTGATGTTACACCACATATACAGATGTTGTAATTTTACACTACATATACAGAGAGCTTGTAATTTTACACCACATATACACAGAGGTTGTAATTTTACACTACATATACACAGAGGTTGTAAGCTTGTGCCACTAAATACTCAAATTATACGAAATTTCCTTCAAAATTTGGCGATTTCTTATGTACCATCCCCCAGGATATCCGGAAGGTGGTCAACCGAGGGTCAACTGGGCATAGTTTTCGGTAAGGCGGGTAGTAATCGTGATTATGTGGGCATATAGCTTGTGCCACTAAATACTCAAATTATACGAAATTTCCTTCAAAATTTGGCGAGTTCTTATGTACCATCCCCCAGGATATCTGGAGTTGGCCAACCGAGAGTCAACTGGGACCAGTTTTCGGTAAGGCGGGTTGGAATCGTGATTATGTGGACATATAGCGAGAGCTTGTGCCACTAAATACTCAAATTATACGAAATTTTCTTCAAAATTGTGCGATTTCTTATGTACCACGGAATTTTCACCCAGATTCCAGCAATGCATATATGAGGAAGAGTTTGAGCCATGGTATCGGCTGGAGCACACGTATGTAGTAGTATAATATAGCGGGTGTACCCGGCGTTGCACAGGTAAAGTGTGGCAATATTAAAATTGAAACGGTTAGAATAAATTAGGAACCGTTGCCTGAAGCCAAACTCCATATGCAGCGCCCTCTATATACGTTAGCACTGCGATATAGCACTGCCACAAGGATGGTACTTTGCGGACCGATACATCTTCAGTCACCTATTATCTTATTTTGACCAACAAAGGTTTGCAATAATGGTAATTCTTTCGGTATTGCTAAGAACAATATAGACTGAGCCAGACATATAGACAATTTTAATCCTAAAACATAAGAACTAAGAACACGTAAGAAATCCTTACCAAATATCCTTATGGCAGTGATATCTCAGCGGAGCGATGGGAGATAACTGGAGTTTGGTCTGAAGCCTACTCGGTCGACCATCTTCTCTGGATTCCTGAGCTTTCCTTGCTTTTAGTTTAAGAATTGGATAAGCTTCTCTTCTTATGGGGCATGTCGACAGAATATCCCTTGTAGAAAACATTCTGGTAAAAGCCCGGTAAATCATGGTTTACCAGGCTCTTCTCTGGTAAAGTCAGGTTTATTATGACATACTTTGGTAAATACCATGTAAAAGTCATGTATAAAGGAATACCCTTGTAAATTCCAAGTAAAGGCATGGTAAAGTCAGGTTTACAATGATATATTAAAAAGTTATGTAAAATGGACATACCCTTGTAAGTTCCAAGTAAAACAAAAAATGATTTTATTCTCACAAAACAGACAGAAAACACCTCAGCTGAGAAATTTGCTATTGTGAAATAGAGTTATCGCTCATATCCGTGTAAAATTACACTGGTAAAGCAGATAAACCATGGTTTACATGGCTCTACTCTGATAAAATATTTTAAAGTCAGATAGACAAGAATGGTAAAAGCCAAAAGAAGTGATTTTCTACAACATGGTCTGATTTACATGGGTTTTTACCCATGTATGTCCTGCTTCACCATAATTTTACGAGCGTAAAGTGGTACACCATGCCTTTACTTGCATGAAATTTACAAGGGTCTGTCCTTTTTACATTCGTCTACATGGCCTTTACCAGAGTTTATCAATGCTAGCCTGATATCAATAATTACCATGATTTAATTTGAATATACAAGTGTATGTAATTTTTACACGGCTTTTACCAAAGTATATCATTGTCAGGTTAACAATGATATACTTTGGTAAAAGCCGTGTAAAAATTACATACACTTGTATATTCAAATTAAATCATGGTAATTATTGATATCAGGCTAGCATTGATAAACTCTGGTAAAGGCCATGTAGACGAATGTAAAAAGGACAGACCCTTGTAAATTTCATGCAAGTAAAGGCATGGTGTACCACTTTACGCTCGTAAAATTATGGTGAAGCAGGACATACATGGGTAAAAACCCATGTAAATCAGACCATGCTGTAGAAAATCACTTCTTTTGGCTTTTACCATTCTTGTCTATCTGACTTTAAAATATTTTATCAGAGTAGAGCCATGTAAACCATGGTTTATCTGCTTTACCAGTGTAATTTTACACGGATATGAGCGATAATTCTATTTCACAATAGCAAATTTCTCAGCTGAGGTGTTTTCTGTCTGTTTTGTGAGAATAAAATCATATTTTGTTCGTTAATCAGTGGGAAACAATTGTACCCGATCACGGGGTGAGAACTGCGACGTGAGGATCGGTGGCATTCCGATAAAGAGACGGTGGCATTCCGATAAAGAGACGGTGGAAATCCGATAAACGAGACGGTTCGCTTTCGGCGACAAACGAGATTTTCTTCGTGTTTGGACATTCAAACGGAATTGCCGTGACAAATCAGGTTTCATATCATCATATCGTTATTTTAGTTACTAATATCCATCAAAATCTAGACGCCACAGTGAGTAAAACCAATAGAATCTCCATTTAAAAGTCACGCGACGGTTCGTTTTCCGATAAAAACGAACCGTCGCGTGTCTTTTATCGGAAAACGAACCGTCGCGTGTCTTTTATCGGAAAACGAACCGTCGCGTGTCTTTTATCGGAAAACGAACCGTCGCGTGACTTTTAAATGGCTATTCTCTTGGTTTTAGTCACTATATCGTCTAGATTTTGATGGATATTAGTAACTTAAATAACGATATGATGATATGAAACCTGATTTGTCACGGCAATTCCGTTTGAATGTCCAAAAGCGAAGAAAATCTCGCTTGTCGCCGAAAGCGAACCGTCTCGTTTATCGGATTTCCACCGTCTCTTTATCGGAATTCCACCGTCTCTTTATCGGAATTCCGCCGTCTCTTTATCTGAATGCCACCGATCCTCACGTCGCAGTTGCCCCCCCCCCCCCCCCCGTGCCGATGTCATACTCAAAAGTTAATAGAATGGGACTAAAATATTCTTTTATATAAGTAGGCTAAATCCAGAAGAGTTTAACATCTTATGTGATCACATTAGTGATTCATATACTGACATATAGTCTCCAATATGTTATCACAAATGTTAAAGCTTCTGAAAGCACATCTGGGTACTATCGTTATAACTGTATCCTAATATAGAGGTAAGTTATACCCTGGTATAATTACTCTGGAAGAATTACTCTAGTAGAACCCCACATGTATACTCACTTGCAGGTAAACTAATTTGGTGAAATACACTTGGTGAACCTTTTACTAGATGCACAACTTTGATTTACCTTTGATTTACCTTTGATCTCCAGCCTGTATTAAAGGTACTCAATCCGATTAAACACCCCTAAATTACTATTTCTTTGGCTTGGGGGGGGGGGAATATTTGAATCGAGTCGAGGAACCTACCCATTAAAGTTCAGAGTGATCAGATATCCATTTTTGAAATTTGTTATTTCTATTGTTTGTGGCCCAGAAACACGCCGTCAAATGGGTGGTCTCGGTCAATATTACGGACGAAGATGGATAACTATAAAAAACAAATATAATACGGCTAAATATCGTGAATACTCAAATGATAATACGGCCATATTTCATTGAATAAAATTCACGTTTTGGGAAATTTGATACCATAGTTGACAGGTTAGCATTATTTTGTTGCAATTAATCGATTCTGATAACTGAAGCGTATTTTGAAGAAATGTTGTTGTTGTATCTTGATGATATGGGGACCCTCTGATCGGATTGAGTACCTTTAAGCTTTCGCTTGTAATGGCTACTTGTCTTCTTGAGCTCACTTTATTTTTGTTTGCGCAATTTTGAAATTAAAATAAAATTTATTTTGTTTTCCTCTCCAGCTATCGTTGAGATATGATTTGAAGTGATCTAGGGAGTTAGCTGTCACACATATATCTGTCAGATTGTTCCAGTTTGTCGTACTCCTGGCAACGAAATTGTTCTTGGTGTTATACCGCTTCTTATATATTTTTCTTGGGTGTCCTCTGGTTCTGCTATCTTTGTTTTTTTTTCCAAATTTTTTGTCAGCCGTACTTTATCTATGTTGTGTTGTATTTTTGTAAAGCTGGGTCATGTCGCTCCTTTCTCTTCTGTATTCCATCGTTGGTATACCAAGATGTCTTATTCTCTCTTCGTGAGGTTTATCTTGTATCTTCTTCACCAGCTTTGTGGCTCTTCGTTGTAAGCTTTCTATAGCTATTTTGTCCTTTCTTAAGTGTGTATTCCAACTTGATGAGCCATATTCTAGGGTGGGTCTGACTTATGATTTGTATAGGATCGTGAACATGTTTTCATCCATATGCTCGAAAGTTCTCCTCATGATTCCTAACTTCTGGTTTGCTTTATTCACGATTGTCGAGATATGTGTGTTGAATTTCATATTGTTGTCGAATGTTACTCCAATATCCTGTTCCTCTTCAGCTGCCCCTATGGTGCGGCTTGACCCGTTCTCCGAGATTGTACGTCATATAAAAAGGACGCAGGAGGTGGGACACACACTGTAATCACTTGAATGTGATTCGGTCCAAAGTCCGCTTCTCGATAGTTAAATATGCCGGGTCTTGTTTTTTGTTTTTTGTTTTTTTTTTGCCGAATTTCAAAACAAATTATTTTTCATTGCACCAAGTAGACCAGTTATTTAGTCAAACTGGTGTTGCTTATTGTTATTCCCAAGGTGCATTAGTTTGCATTTTTCTGCGTTAAACGTAGTAGCCATCTGTCTGACCAGCTAGGTAAATCTTTGCGGTGCAATATCTACCATTTCCGTATTTGCACAATGGGGCAATATCTACCATTTCCATATTTTTAGCCGCCATTTTGGTGGCCATTTTCAATGTGATAACTTCGGTTCTATTCGGTGGAATATTCATAGGTAATGGTGCATGTATATATGCTTCGCGTGCTTCACTTACACCGACAAATTCTGCCCATTGCTTGTTAAAATATGACTTTTTGTAAAATTGTATACAGCGTTCTGTAAATATATACTTTTTAAGGGATCCGCAGTAGATGGAGCCAGCAACAATTCAAATTGCTTTGCTCCGATGATCTGTTAATATGAAGACTAAAAAATAAACCCAACATTCTCCACCAGTTCCAAACAGCAGAAACTAATCTAGAAAATACCAGAGAAAAATAGTCAAATGTTCCACTTGTGGCAAAATATATACCTTTCTAAAATTGGCAATATTTTATTATTATAATTTGGATCTTGGATTATAGTCTGACTTAGTCCCTCGTCTGAAAAAACGGCGGCCATGTTTGACGCTATCACTGTCTGCATGGTGTCTTCGGAGGTAAAACATATTTGATTCGAGTCGAGGAACCAACGTTCAAAGGTCAGAGTGATCAGATATTGATTTTTGAAGTTTGTTATTTCTATTGTTTGTGGCCCAGAAGCACGTGGTCGAACGGACGAATATGTGGATGAAGATGGATAACTCTAAAATCAAGTGGTTATTATTACCATGGGTGGGGACATTTTACTTGAGTTAAAATACATGGGTGGGTCTATACATGTGTGCGTATAATATGGTGACCATTCACTAGTTGAATTTTACCAGAGTAAAATTACCCTGGTAAAATACCGGAGTGTTTTCACCATGGTTTACGGAGTGTGTTCAACATGGTTTACCAGGGTGTGTTCACCGTGGTTTACCGGGGTGTGTTCACCATGGTTTACCGGAGTGTGTTCACCATGGTTTACAAGAGTGTTTTACAAGGGTATATGTATCTGTTCTTTCAGCCCAAGTGACCAATCGCGTGTATTATCCCCCGCAAATTGTTGGGATGGTCGACAATCAGCATGTCGTGCGTGTGTGCGTGTGTGCGTCCCAGGAATGTCCAGATAATAATATCAACAATATTACTCAGAACTCCCAGGGATTTGGTATACATATTTTGTACATGCATACATTATATTTGAGAACTTTAACGCGCGGATTAAGTTCAAATTTGCTCACGGTCCGATGTTGTTGGCGGGGGTTATACCCCTTTTTCTGCATATAGAAATCACACTTTGTTCAGTGGGGTTGTCCGGGTGCTATATATTGAGTAGGCCTATTATTCGACAGACGTTCTTGATACAATGCAAATGATTCACATTAATTTTGAATTTTGAAGGAGACGTTTTTGAAGGAGACGTTTTTGAAGGAGACGTTTAATTTTGAATTTTGAAGGAGACGTAAGTCGTGCAAGTTTGGAAAATAGTCACGGTCCTGTGGTTTTTGACAGAGTTGTTTTCCCCGTTTTCGATTTAGAATTAACAATGTCTGAGTTGTACGGATGATATAACTTTAGCAATCTATTAATATTCCGTCAGAATTGCTTGATATTTAATTGTTTAACCCTTTACCCAACAAACCGGCCAAAACCGGCCAAATAAAGCTTCAACAGCCTAAAATATCTTCGGTCTGTCTCAATAGAACCATACAAATATGGATATCATTGGAACCGGCTCCTTGACCACATTGTGATAGTTACAGTTATACCCTGTGCCAATGCATTCTCTTATATATGCGAGTCGACCATAGGTCGCCTCGCATATATAAGAGAATGCATTGGCCTAAAAAAAATCTTTTTTTAACACTTTTTACCATTTTTTCTTACATTCTTTAACAATTTTATAATTTTTAATGTGTTAAGCCAATGCATTCTCTTATATATGCGAGGCGACCTATGGTCGACTCGCATATATAAGAGAATGCATTGGCACAGGGCCGTTCTGTTGGGTAAAGGGTTAATTTGATATGTGGTTAAACATCACTTGAGAAGACGCAGGTCAATCACCGCCAATGTGGCTAGAGGGTCTCCGTTAGGGGGGGGGGGGGTGTCAATCACCGCCAATGTGGCTAGAGGGTCTCCGTTAGGGGGGGGGGGTGTCAATCACCGCCAATGTGGCTAGAGGGTCTCCGTTAGGGGGGGGTGTCAATCACCGCCAATGTGGCTAGAGGGTCTCCGTTAGGGGGGGGGGTGTCAATCACCGCCAATGTGGCTAGAGGGTCTCCGTTAGGGGGGGGGGTGTCAATCACCGCCAATGTGGCTAGAGGGTCTCCGTTAGGGGGGGGGGTGTCAATCACCGCCAATGTGGCTAGAGGGTCTCCGTTAGGGGGGTGGTCAATCACCGCCAATGTGGCTAGAGGGTCTCCGTTAGGGGGGGGGGTGTCAATCACCGCCAATGTGGCTAGAGGGTCTCCGTTAGGGGGGGGGGGGTCAATCACCGCCAATGTGGCTAGAGGGTCTCCGTTAGGGGGGGGTGTCAATTACCGCCAATGTGGCTAGAGGGTCTCCGTTAGGGGGGGGGTGTCAATCACCGCCAATGTGGCTAGAGGGTCTCCGTTAGGGGGGGGGGGGGGGTCAATCACCGCCAATGTGGCTAGAGGGTCTCCGTTAGGGGGGGGGGTGTCAATCACCGCCAATGTGGCTAGAGGGTCTCCGTTAGGGGGGGGGGGGTGTCAATCACCGCCAATGTGGCTAGAGGGTCTCCGTTAGGGGGGGGGGGTGTCAATCACCGCCAATGTGGCTAGAGGGTCTCCGTTAGGGGGGGGGTGTCAATCACCGCCAATGTGGCTAGAGGGTCTCCGTTAGGGGGGGGGTCAATCACCGCCAATGTGGCTAGAGGGTCTCCGTTAGGGGGGGGTGTCAATCACCGCCAATGTGGCTAGAGGGTCTCCGTTAGGGGGGGGTCAATCACCGCCAATGTGGCTAGAGGGTCTCCGTTAGGGGGGGGGTGTCAATCACCGCCAATGTGGCTAGATGGTCTCCGTTAGGGGGGGGTGTCAATCACCGCCAATGTGGCTAGAGGGTCTCCGTTAGGGGGGGGTGTCAATCACCGCCAATGTGGCTAGAGGGTCTCCGTTAGGGGGGGGGTGTCAATCACCGCCAATGTGGCTAGAGGGTCTCCGTTAGGGGGGGGGTGTCAATCACCGCCAATGTGGCTAGAGGGTCTCCGTTAGGGGGGGTGTCAATCACCGCCAATGTGTCTAGAGGGTCTCCGTTAGAGGGGGGGGGGGGGTGTCAATCACCGCCAATGTGGCTAGAGGGTCTCCGTTAGGGGGGGGTGTCAATCACCGCCAATGTGGCTAGAGGGTCTCCGTTAGGGGGGGGGGGGGTCAATCACCGCCAATGCCAATTTGGAATCAAAGTTTGGTCCAATCAAATAAAAAATAAGACCGAATAGATTTATGATAATGTGAAGTGGCTGAACCTTTAAATAATTTGTTTTCTACAATATTATCTGACCTAGTGGAAAAAGTGCCAAATCAATGAAAGCAAATACACTGTTAAGATTCTCTCAGGTATCTTTCCTGGGGTCTCTCTCCTAGCGAGATATTTAAAGATACATAATCCCATTAAACGCTCCCTAAAGTAATGTTTCTTTGGCTTAATTCGGGGTAAACTTATTTGATTCGAGTCGAGGAAGCCACCCATGGCTAGAGGGTCTCCGTTAGGGGGGGGGGTGTCCACCTTAGGAAATTCCAACTGCACCCCCCCCCCCCCTTGAGTCGGAATCGCACCAACACAACTTTTTGTATAATTCCATTTGCACCCCCCTCCTTGTACCTCATGATCAGGCCTAATTTCCTATATATTCATAAGCCATGCTTCTATGTTCCCAGTATGAGAACATTAAGATATTTTAACCTGAAAATTGCCCCAAAAAAACAACTAGTGGTCTAATTCCAGACAAATGCACACAGCTACCGACAACAGACCAGGAAACACCAGGCCAACCATGGTTGTTCGGCCCGGTATGAGAAAATTTTGAAAACTATACAAGAAAATCGCAAATCCTAGCATCTAGACTGGCCTAAACTGAAGCTTTCCTAGTGTTGGAAATTTCAAACCTCATGCTCCCCCTCAGGTTGGAAAATTCATCAACTGATGACCATTTATGTCTATAAGTTTGACCAAATGTAGTAAAATATTGTTTTGCTAAACTAATTAGCAGTTTTGTATTCGCCATGTGGATGGGGCAATGACACACCGGGCCGACCATGGTTCGGCCCGGTGTGCGAAAATTTTGAAATCTGAACAAGAAAATCGCAAAATCCTAACATCTAGACTAGCCTCAAGCCTTCCTACTGTTGGAAATTTCAAACCCTACACCCCAACTTAGGTTGGAAAATTTCCAACTGATGACAATTCCAATGACAATGTTGACCAATTGTATGACAATATTGTTTTCTTAAATTAACTAGAAGTTTTTGACTGGCCACGGGGGAGGGACCAGGACACAAGCTTTCCAAGTGTTGGAAATTTCCAACCTGTCACCCCTCCCCCCCCTAAGATTGGAAAATTTCCAACTGATGACCATTTCTGTCAAAATTTTTGACCAAAAATAGGAACATATGCAAATATTGGTCGAAAAACAATAAATTCCCCCCCAATAAATTGTTTTTACCTGAAATTAGGAATTTCCAACTATTGAAAATATAGCTCTCTGCTGGGGTGAGACACCCCCCACACCCCCTCTAGCCACATCCCTGCACCCATCAAAGCTGAGAATTATCAGATATTGATTTTTGAAATCTGTTATTTTTCACCACCTGGAATATTTGGCGGCCTGGCAAATATTCGACGAGCCGAACGACATACACTCGATACCAAATTGGGTTGAATAAAAGGTTGATATATAACACGTTTTGAAAATTTTTATACTAGAAGTTGACAGTGGTTAGCATTATTTTTTGGTAATAAATCGATTCTGATAACTAAAGCGTCTTTTGAAGAAATGTTGGAATCTACGGGACCATCGAATCGAATTGTGTACCTTTAAATCCAAAAAATTTAGGACGATTTAAATTTATTTTTATTTTGGGGTTTTGAGGTAAAACAATTGTTTCTCAGTTTTGTTTGTTTGTTTGGTTGTTTGTTTGTTGTGTTTTGTGTGATTTTGTTATTAATTGTTTTTTTTTTTTTTTTGGCGTCTGTTTGTGTGTGGTTGTTTAGTTTTATTTTTACTAAAATAAATATCTTATTTTATTTTTATTAAAATAAATATTATCCTAATCTGATTGGTCAACAAGTTGTCCGAGTCCATTCATGAACATTAAATGTTGTCGTCAGAAAATCCTGGCTGCATTATAATTTATTCCAAATTACCGATTAGTTCATATGGAATCACGGAACTAAATGGTTTCCCATAGGCGACAGTGTTAACGTTTCGGCCAAATTCGCTGAATTGAAGCCTGCAGGCCATACCAGTGATGTTTACCCAGCTAGATTGACACCAGTTGATCACGAAAATGCAAGAAAAATCATAGGTCATGTGTTTACTTTTTAAAATAAATCCCCAAGTGTACGACAGGGCTATCTCACAGCCAAATTTGATCTGGAAAAACCCAGATCTACAACAGCTAGTTAAATACATGTGCATTTCCCGCTCACAAAAATCCGTTCCCCCATTCATTCACCAGTTTAAATTATTTAGATATTATGTACAAATCAAATAAACGCGATGTCATCCTTTAATAACGTGTCGCATGTATCAGGTGAAGGTCATTCTTCAGTTACCATCACCTTTAGGGTTCCACGGTGTACTCGCTCCCCGACTCTAGAACACATTTAGCTCCCTGATTCCTATATATATGTATATGTGTGAATAACAGCGTTTCTTATAGTATTTTATCAAAATATATACCTTACTAAAATTGGCAATATTTTATTATTATTATTTGGATCTTGGATTATAGTCTGACTTAGTCCCTCGTCTGAAAAAACGGCGGCCATGTTTGACGCTATCACTGTCTGCATGGTGTCTTCGGATGTAAAACATATTTGATTCGAGTCGAGGAACCAACGTTCAAAGGTCAGATATTGATTTTTGAAGTTTGTTATTTCTATTGTTTGTGGCCCAGAAGCACGTGGTCGAACGGACGAATATGTGGATGAAGATGGATAACTCTAAAATCAAGTGGTTATTATTACCATGGGTGGTGACATTTTACTTGAGTTAAAATACATGGGTGGGTCTATACGCGTATAATATGGTGACCATTCACTAGTTGAATTTTACCAGAGTAAAATTACCCTGGTAAAATACCGGAGTGTTTTCACCATGGTTTACCGGAGTGTGTTCAACATGGTTTACCAGGGTGTGTTCACCGTGGTTTACCGGGGTGTGTTCACCATGGTTTACCGGAGTGTGTTCACCATGGTTTACAAGAGTGTTTTACAAGGGTATATGTGTCTGTTCTTTCAGCCCAAGTGACCAATCGCGTGTATTATCCCCCGCAAATTGTTGGGATGGTCGACAATCAGCATGTCGGTGCGTGTGTGCGTGCGTGCATCACAGGAATGTCCACATCATAATATCAACAATATTACTCAGAACTCCAAGGGATTTGGTATACATATTTTGTACATGCATACATTATATATTTGAGAACTTTAACGCGCGGATTAAGTTCAAATTTGCTCACGGTCCGATGTTGTTGGCGGGGGTTATACCCCTTTTTCTGCATATATAAATCACACTTTGTTTGTTCAGTGGGGTTGTCCGGATGCTATATATTGAGTAGGCCTATTATTCGACAGACGTTCTTGATACAATGCATATGATTCACATTAATTTTGAATTTTGAAGGAGACGTTTTTGAAGGAGACGTTTTTGAAGGAGACGTTTAATTTTGAATTTTGAAGGAGACGTAAGTCGTGCAAGTTTGGAAAATAGTCACGGTCCTGTGGTTTTTGACAGAGTTGTTTTCCCGTTTTCGATTTAGAATTAACAATGTCTGAGTTGTACGGATGATATAACTTTAGCAATCTATTAATATTCCGTCAGAATTGCTTGATATTTAATTGTTTAACCCTTTACCCAACAAACCGGCCAAAACCGGCCAAATAAAGCTTCAACAGCCTAAAATATCTTCGGTCTGTCTCAATAGAACCATACAAATATGGATATCATTGGAACCGGCTCCTTGACCACATTGTGATAGTTACAGTTATACCCTGTGCCAATGCATTCTCTTATATATGCGAGTCGACCATAGGTCGCCTCGCATATATAAGAGAATGCATTGGCCTAAAAAAAATCTTTTTTTAACACTTTTTTACCATTTTTTCTTACATTCTTCAACAATTTTATAATTTTTAATGTGTTAAGCCAATGCATTCTCTTATATATGCGAGGCGACCTATGGTCGACTCGCATATATAAGAGAATGCATTGGCACAGGGCCGTTCTGTTGGGTAAAGGGTTAATTTGATATGTGGTTAAACATCACTTGAGAAGACGCAGGTCAATCACCGCCAATGTGGCTAGAGGGTCTCCGTTAGGGGGGGGGGGGGGTGTCAATCACCGCCAATGTGGCTAGAGGGTCTCCGTTAGGGGGGGGGGGGGTGTCAATCACCGCCAATGTGGCTAGAGGGTCTCCGTTAGGGGGGTGGTCAATCACCGCCAATGTGGCTAGAGGGTCTCCGTTAGGGGGGGGGTGTCAATCACCGCCAATGTGGCTAGAGGGTCTCCGTTAGGGGGGGGGTCAATCACCGCCAATGTGGCTAGAGGGTCTCCGTTAGGGGGGGGGTGTCAATCACCGCCAATGTGGCTAGAGGGTCTCCGTTAGGGGGGGGGGTGTCAATCACCGCCAATGTGGCTAGA
>CP136062.1:15219645-15360022 GCA_032622095.1 Siphonodentalium dalli
ACAGACGACAATAAATTTCATTTTATAATGGAAAATAGGCACATTGATACCATAAATATAATATGAGACATTATCCGGTCCTTCTTTTGAAACGGCAGATTGTATCAAGTGCATAATAATTATAAGAACAACTTATGAGTGAATATACAGAATATAAATTTTGACTCTGTCGGGTTTTTGTTTAATTTCATGCTATTATTTTACATGTATGTTTTATATTATATGTCATATGTTTGCAACTGCCCATTGAGGTTTCATTGCAATAAAATCTTGTATCTTGTATGAACAAAGAAGTCATCGTGTTCTCGTCGTGGACATTTTAGGGGCGAGTTGGCGTCACGAATTAACGGGATTAAAGGGGTAACAAAAGTTTATGCCTTTAAACCTCGGAAATGATATTTGAAAACATCCAGATTTGAAACAGGAAATGTGCTTTTGAAATTAACCTCTTGTCTGGGCGATGTGTCACAGAAGACACTAATCCCTTATTGTTCCATTATTCTGAGTACAATGCGCGCGCATTCTCCCGCATGCGCACGTGCATGTGTCGTCCTTTTGATGTCGCTCCTTTATCCACTACGACCCGTCTGAGACCTGTTGCCGATGAACCTGACGCCTGAGGTGAAACACAATTACTCCATCTGTTTAATGACCACCGGCTTTGAAATAACAAAAGTGCCGAATTTTTCGCCTTCGTAACAAGTGATTAGGTTACATGAATTGTTCTGCACTGGCTTGACCTATAGGGTGGGTGATGGGATGTGGATTTCCTGTTTACTTTGAAAGACGGGATGGTATTGGCAGTAGCCACAAATACGAAGATGAGCAATGGTCCGCATTCCTGGGAACCATCATTATGTATAGGGGACACGGAAATTGTCTTTTCCCACAGACAAGTACCAGCGCGACACCGGAAGCAAGAAAGGGGAGCGGGCGAACTAATTTTGGAGGGAACATCAAAATATTAACATGATGGAAATGTATACAGAATCGCACATATTAATATGCTGACACTTATATACCGTTATATTTGGAATTAATCTATCTGTATCAACAGAAAGTGACAGAAATCGTAAATATAACCAACTCGTCGCAGTTCTTGATTCACAAATGATCAGCTACTGAATGACTTGTTAAAGGTGACAGAACCCACAAGTAGAAGGTCGGTTTCAGTTGCTTAGGATTTCCAAAGCAAAATGGGCGGGAAGCCTTCCCGCAATTTTAAAGGAGATGATTTCGCGGGTCCCACTAAAAGCCGACCGCACCCGATCGTACCCGACCACACACGACATTACGGCCCCAAGTGTCCGAACGAGATGGTTATTGTATTAAGAGATGGTTCTTGTATTATCGTGCAGAATAGACCTGAAAAAACCCCACAAAGTTGCATTCTCCAATCCCTTAGCGCGAGCGGAACCGCCATTGTTAATTATCCCTATAATAGTCCGACAGCAAACACCCTATTACTGGCCTAATTGTGTTTTGGGGTATATATACAATGTTTTTTGTGTTTTGGGGTATATATACAATGTTTTTTGTGTTTTCGGGTATATATACAATGTTTTGTGTTGTCGGGTACATATACAATGTTTTTGTGTTTTCGGGTATATATACAATGTTTTTGTTTTTTCGGGTTTATATACAATGTTTTTTGGTAATTATCATTACCTATAATAATGTAGAGCATCAAAAATCAACCGGGTGCCACTCTGGTACCGCTGGGCATTTTGTATGGCATTTTGAACGTCGAAACTTGTTTTTTTTTTCGGAATCCAAACGAATGATTCAATACAAGCAATGTATATTAAAGGTACTCAATCGGATTCGATGGTCCCCATATCATCAGATTCCAACAAAAACAACATTTTTTTTAAATGCCGCTTCAGTTATCGGAATCGAGGAATTGCCCAAAAATAATGCTAACAACAGTCAACTATAGTATAAACTAATCAAAACCTGTTATTTATCAACATTTTGTTCAACGAAATTTTGCCGGTTTGTCAAATAACTGACACAAAAAAGCCACTTGATTTTATAGTTATCCATCTTCATCCGCAATTTGGTCCGAGATCGTCTTCTCATCGACTGTTTACTGGGCCACTAAAAAATTATCGGTGGCGAAAAATATTAGATTTCAAAAATCGATATCTGATCACTCGGAGCTTTGATGGGTGGGTATCTCGACTCGAATCAAATAAGTTTTACCCCCGAAACCAGAGAAATAATTTGCGAGCGTTAATTCGGTATATGCATCTTTAATATCTTGAGTGTTATTTATTGGATAATTTTTTTCAATTTGGATAAGATATTTAACCCACAGTTGTCGGTTTTGCAAAACATATCGATTTTTTGTAGGTAAAACTTTATATTTTTGTAATACAGAGCACCTTTTAGGGGTTAAATATATCAAAAAGTAAACAGCTATCAAGATAATTATTCACACAATGTATCAAAATGCATGTGCATGAGTGTAATCATATTATGAAATCATAATGGAAAATTTGTGGAATATTACTTGATAACCTGGAATATATTAACGCTTACCTCAAAAGTTGTAATAATAGTCACTATATATGCTGAGAGTGACAAACTAACTATAATATTATAGTTACGCTAAATAGTTCATGTATAGAAAAAGCGGTTTGAATATAAGTCACAAATTGGGAATATTACGCTATACTTTCAGGTTTCACCCTTTACGTCACCATGGTGACCACTTAAGATTAAAGGGAACTATGGAAACAATCTGGTCAGATAGATTCAAATTTGGACAAATAATGTTTTTCACGTTCTAAATCAGTGTGTACATTAACAATATCTGAACTGATTCTGTCAGAAACTATGTTGATTAATAACATAGCCAGGTGAAATACTGGTTGTGATGTGTCACTTTTATTCAGATGCCGAATAATAAAGGTGCACCCCTAAATTACTATTTCTTTGGCTTCAGGTGTAAAAAATATTTGATTCGAGTCGAGGAACCCACCCACCAAAGCTCAGAGTGATCAGATATTGACTTTTGAAGTTTGTTATTCTCGAGATGTTGACTAATAACTGCCCCAGAAACACTTCTTCAAACGGACGAAGATTCAATAACTTTAAAATCAAGTGGTAATAATAACGCAATTTTGACCGAGACATTCCTTTTTACGGCGTGTTTCAATAGAAATAACAAAACTTCAAAAATTTATATCTGATCAGTCTGAGCGTTGGTGGGTAGGTTCCTCGACTCGAATCAGATATTTTGTTATCCCCGAAGCCAAAGAAATAATAATTTATGAGGGTCTGATCTGATTGACTACCTTTAACTGGACCCGTACTAAATGTTTAGGTGATTGTCATCACTGCATGTTCGCGTAATGATGATTGACATTCATTGTGTGGATATTCGTCCATTTTGAGAACTAATGTTTGTGTCGTCGAAGGACCCGAGCCGCCCGCGAGTAACCACAGCAACACTGGCCGTGACGCTCTCCGCCGACTCCGTGCATCATTTATTATATAAGGAGATATTTATGGTAATGTTGATTTTTGAATCCTTAAAATTTTCAGTATGTTATTTACATGTTAAAGATGTATTAAGGGATCCAGAAATTTAAGTCTCCAGTTTATAAAATAACAGGGGCCTGTTTCATGAAGCAATGTCATAAGATTATCTTAAGATGGACTTAATCTAAGATCTAAGGTGGATCTTATGATGTAACTTTTCCGTTGCAAGAACGCGTTTCACAAAACAAGATTAAGTCCTACTTAAGTAGTAATTTAAGTTCGCGCGCTTTTAGACTGGCTCTCGACAATTTATTACAGCTATGCACAGAAAATGTTGGTTCTGTGCATGTTATACGCCTAGGTACAGTGTCTGGTGACAGATACTAGGGCGTGTCTAAGAATAATTATGATATTTTAATGCAAGGGCGATAATCAGTATAATGACTGGTGCATACTTAACTGCACGAGCGCGCTTTTTAACTGTGTTTTCGCGTCACACCCCATCCACACATAGCTGCATGCTTCCAATGCCTATTTTATACAACGTAACGAGCTCAAATATTTTATTTCAGTTATTAAAGGGACTTATACATCGTAACTCAGAATGTGAACCTTCACCCATATAACATGCCATTAAGGCGACGCGAGACATATGTTCGCTCCTTTCAATGTTGATATTAGGTTCTAATACATTATACGTCTTTGAAGCATCTATAATACCAGGAAACCGAATATGTCGCCACGAAGGCATACACATACAATACACCACAATGGAAGCACTGAGCTAAACGCTCTTTATTGATTGCCAACATTCATGGAATACTAACACAAAACGCTCTTTATTTATATTGCAATAATGTGAATAGGACTTCATATCGTGCTCCAAATAGACTTATTTCCCATTTGAGACATACTTGTAGAAGCCATATATAAATGATGTTAAAGGTACTCAACCCGTAAAGAGGGTCCCCATCTCAACAGATTCCAACAACAACAATCCGATCAGAGGGTCCTATATTACTATTTCTTTGGCTTTGGGGGTAAAAAATATTTGATTCGAGTCGAGGAACCCATCAAACAAAGCTCAGAGTTATTAGATATTGATTTTTGAAAATTCTTATGTTCTCGAGATGAGTACTTATAACTGCCGTCAATTTGGTAACATGCTCGAGATTTTACGCCAAAATTCTATTCAAACAGACAAGGATGGATAACTCTATAATCAAGTGGTAATAATTGACTACGTACTGGGCCAGTAAGAATTCCCGATAATGAAAAATAATAGATTTCTAAAATCGATATCTAACAAATCTGAACTTTGATGGGTGACTTCCTCGACTCGAATCAAATTTTTTTGACCCCCGAAGCCATTGAAATAGTAATTGAGAGGAGTTTTATCGGGTTGAGTACCTTTAATGCCATTTGCTCTGGTTCTGTTGACAAATGTGCTAAACGCCTGTTATAATTAACAAACTGCGTATGAACTTCGAAAGTACGTTACGTTGAACGACATTCTGCATATATGTTTTAATAAAAACCAAATCAACGACTTCTAATAAAGAGCGTTTATAATTAACAACACGTGAACAGACGGCCGGTTCACAGGCCCCTGGGGAAAATTACTAAAATACCAATATAGACTATACCACTGGTATAGTCTATATTGGTATTTTAGTAATTCCCCCAGGGGTCTGTGGGCCGGTTCACAGTGATATTATATGTTCTTTCGCGGATCGCGGTGTGCCCGCGCGGTCCGTATACTATATACATGCTATATATCTTTTTATTTCATAGTTAATAGATTATGATAATATACATAATAATAATAATAAAATAACACATATTATGTATTATTATCTTACCGATATATATACGGGATACATATACAATACATTTTACAATCAAATTATAACATAATAATATACAAAGGCAAGTAAATAATAGTAATAATAGCTGACATAAGCATTTATTTAAAAAAATGAGTATAAATCATTCACTATTATCCTCGATGTGAAAATGTTCGGACTAATTGCCTCAACATGATTATTGTCTACAGTGCGATTGGGTGATTTGAATCGCAAATGATGTTCAACTCTATGTAAATATATGTTTTGTTACAGATATATAGTCCGGTCGTGGCGGTTTACAGTTAGCAGCGGACACCCCGCCAATCTTGTAACCACTGGTCACGGCACTGCTATAGCTTACCAGTTGGTTATTAATTACTATCATTTCTGAAAAACCCATCCGTGCTAGCAAGGTGTTATTCAGTTAAATGTGTTTATAATAATATATACATGAACTAGATCCCATCCACATTTCGGACCAACTGCGGATCAAAACGTAGGTCTTAACTGTAAGATTATCTTATGACACCTCACACCATGCAGTCTTAAAGTTAAGACCAAAGCTAAGACCATCTTAGGTTAAGACTTTGTTCGTGAAACGCACTTATGACTGGAGTCTGAACTTATGACCATCTTAAGTCCCAACTATGTCATAAGTTGCCTTCATGAAACAGGGCCCTGATCTGTCTATTATATGACAATCAGATATCGATTAAATGTAAAATAATATGCAGGCGTTCAACATGTTATTCAGCGGTGTTGCATTCAATTATATTCCTCGTCTGATAACTGAAAGTCTGGAACCCTAAATACATCTTTAAATGTCCGTGAAATATTTTGAATCGCCGTGCTGTTTTCCCGCACCCATGCACATTATGTTATTAAATTCATGTTCCGTATTACCATGTATTATTGGTTATTGGAATAAAAGTATCAAACAAGTTGTCGGAGATAGTCTGAATAAGGCCCTGTGTGCTGTCGAAAATGCCTTGATGCTCAATACAATGTGATGTAGCCATCGCCACGGATGCTTTGCACCTCAGAATCTCATCATCATTACAACAAACATTTCTTTCAGAATGGTTATTATGTATTTATCTCGCAACATGACATCGCCATCCGTATTAGATGGTGTACCTCGGTTGGTCACAATGTTCGAAACGATGTTTCCAATAAGAAGAGATGGCAGTGAATGATTATCCATTTTTGTTGAAATGCAGATTAATAACGTGTTCAATGTTTCAGGAATGACACTACTTGCATGTGTGTTATCTATCGAATTAGCATAACTATTTGTCTCTGCCTTAAACTGATCACATCGACAACATTGCCAACCACTCTGCGTGATAAAAATGTGTCCTCAGCAGAGTCACTCTGATCCCAACTCCCCTATGATGCTCATTCGTGATATCTGACCACCAACTGATGCATAGAAGGAATGTAACTCAATGGAATTCCACATTCTCAGCTTGTCTTCCCGCGCAAGTGATCTATAGTAACTGTTGACATTATCGCTCCCTCAGCATGTTCAGCCAGAAAGTAGAACTTTTGCATATATACAATTTTGAATGACATTTCGCATGGCATCTCCATGCCATCCAGCCATTTCATATGTATATCACTTAGTGCACATCCCAATCTGATGCTACTTCGGTGGCCTGCTCATCGACCTTGGACTCACAAACATCCAGAATTCTCTCTTTGATTGTTGGAACTCCAGTATACCTCTATCCGCAATTCGACATATATCACAACTCTGTTCGTGCGGTCGGGGTGTTTCGGATCAATAGAATCACAGCTTTCTCCATAAAATATACAGTCAACCAGAAAGTTGAATAGTATAACATTTAACCGCAGATTTTGGCTCTGAGTGTGTTACTTGTATACTGACTGTGTGGCACTCTAGCATGACGTTTCAGAACACGATCTATATATATATATGGGTCTGAGAAGTGTATGTTGGAACGCAATTCTTGTGGCAAATAATCTGAAAATTTGGATTATGGTCAAACTCAGGCTCCAAGTCCTGCTGGCATTGATAATTTTATGTACTCTTTTGGGCCCCGTAGAGATTAGATCACTTTCCACATCGGAACATTTGAAGAAGCAGTTGTTTTCTGGAATTAAAAACAAATGGAGGTGTGCTATAGTGATATATAATCACACAAAGGGCTACCTTAGCTAGCAACTTGCCCGATCGTCCATGGATCCAGAAGTGTACTCGCTGCATGATAGTATATTTGTTTTTGAGTATACCTGGCGGAACTGGCCGCAAGTTAGGGGTCAATAATGGCGGTTCCGCTCGAACTATGGAGTTGTATGGGGTGGGGAATGCAACTTTTTTATATACATGCACTATCTGCGCGATAGTGCAAGAACTATCTCGTTTGGACTTGCCCTTTGCGTTTTTATGTACATCCATATTGCGAATCCGACATTGGCGTATGTGTTAATATATCCACTTCCGCATTAACTACAAAAAAATTGCCCGATCGATCGTGTATGCAGAGGGGTATTCTCTGCCTGATATGACCTTTTCATGATCGGACAGCTAGTGGGTGCAGTCGGTGATATGACCTTTCCATGGTCAGACAGCTAGTGGATGCAGTCGGTGCCTTTTTTGTTTCGTGTACTTGGCGGAACCGACCGTAAGTTATTGGTTAACAATAGCGGTTCCTTTCTTGTGGAATGGAATTTTGGTACATACTGGTCTATTCTGCATGGGGGCGGTACGGTCGGGTAGCACTCCTGCGTGGGGCGGTATGGTCGGCTAATACCCATTGTGTTTTTGCGTACATGCATATATCGAACCCGACCATAGTATACCGTATGGGTTAATATATACACTTCCGCCTTAGCTATAGCAACTTGCCCGATCGACCATGGATTCAGAAAGAAGGTGACTTCCATTCCGTATTCCTTATTCCTTATTCGAAATTGTTTATATTTAGGTCAAACAAAATTGTGTTGTTATCGTGCCCCCCAGGCACGCTTTTCACCAACCCCACACAACTCACCCCGATCGAAAATGGCCACCGTCCAGAGGGGTTCAAATATGGCATCCATGCCATTTCTCGGCCCCTTGACCGATTTAGGTCAAACAATGTGTGTTGTAGGGTGGTCCCATGCCAATCTATCGGCCATCCATGTCATTTATCGGCCCTTTGACTGCCTTAGGTCAAACAAAGGGTGTTGTAGAGTGCCTCCCAAACCAATCTAAATATTCACTCCACTCATCCCACCGGATCCAAATTGGTTTCGGAGCGGGGCAAGCCTAAGTGGCCAGCACTTGTGCCCCTATATCCTTATCACCACACATATTATTTGGCAATAAAAATATGTTTAACTAATCCAGAATGACCGCCGTCCAGATGGGTTCAAATATGGAACCCATGCCATTTAGGTAAAAGAAAGGGTGGTGTATGGTTGCCACCAAGACACCTATATTTGAACCACCCTGAATAGCGGCCAATTGCACATACCACACCCCGATCCAAAGTGACTTCCATCAACAGGGTTCAAATAGGGCATCCATGCTATTTCTCTGTCCCTTGACCGATGTAGGTCAAAGAAAGGTTGTTGTTGGTGTTGCCCCCAAGTCAATCCAAATATTCACCCTACTCACCCACCCGATCCAAAATGGCCGCTATTCAGGGTGGTTCAAATAGGGCTCACATGCCGTTTCTCGCCCCCTTGACCGATTCAGGTAAAACAAAGGGTTTGTAAGTTGGCCACCAAGGCACTCTTTCCACACACCCGACCCCGATCCAAAATGGCCGCCGCCAAGAGGTTCAAATATGGCAGCCATGCCATTTCCCGTCCCCTTGACCGATTTAGGACAAACAAAGGGTATTGTAGCCCCCCCCCCCTCCCCCCAGGACAATCTAAATATTCTCCCACTCACTCCACTCTGATCCAAAATGCTCGCCGTTCAGACGGCAGCCGTTAATTAACGGGTGGCCATGGGGGTTGTGGAGGGGGGGCACCATACAACACCATTTGTTTGACCTAATATAACAAAATTCGAATAAGAAATTGAATTCGTCTGTGGATGCATAGGGGTATTCGCTGCACGATAGTATATCCCTTTCCGTGGCCAGACAGCTAGGGGAGGTAATCGCTGGTAATATCTCTCGTTTCATCTTCAGTTCAGAGACAGCTCAGAGAGTTCTCTATTAAAATATATTCTGTCTTTGTTTGCAGATGTTTCGGTTTTTTTTTCTAGTTGTTTTTATTGCGTTTTATTGTTTCGTGTAAAAATTGCTAGAGTTTGTTGTAATGATTGTGTTTACGTCTTGCCAATTCTTTCAAACGCGACAATATCTTCGGATTTATAGTTTACAATTCCCATACAATTCATCAAACTGCAAGGCAGAGTTCAGTCTCTAGCTGTGCTGGTCTGACCACTGCCATCACGTATATATTGTATAACTAAATCTAGCATTTCTAGCTTTGTTTTTCAGTTGCAATTCATTCTGGCTTCATCTAGCTAATTTTCAAATGAAAATGGATAGTTCAGTTTCTCTCAGACTAATACAGAATGAATTGTATACATGTATAAACCAGCAAAGTCTTCAATAAAACAAATGAGATATTTCATCGAATGCTGTTTACGGGATGGCAATGGTCAGGACAGCGTGGCAGGGGACGGAATTCTATCTTTCGGGCCAGCATAACAGGGGACTGAACTCTGCAGTGCTGTTTGACAATTCGTTTGATCGTTCGCCAGCCTTGCTCCCTTGCTTTACTTTCATCACGGTCGCGTTGCTTTCGGGTATATTATATACATCGTCCATCCAGAACATCCTTCAAGTTGATGTACTCAATGTTGTCAATGTTGTTTCTACTCAAAACGGATAGGCCTATAGGGTAACAACACTTTACTCATTATAAGAGTAACATTCACTTGGTTATCGCCCGGACCATGGGAACGAGCGCTGTCCGTCTGTCCGTTATATCGTCCCGCTGTCCAAAATGTGTGTTGTCCCGACGATTACTTGAATAATATTTCACATATATACTTTTATGAAAGTTTGTATGTCGTCTTCATATATAAATTTGTTTATTGTCCAATGGAAATATATCTCTCTTAAAACACTTTTAAGTGAGATATGTGCATCGCCAGATGTTTCTTAAGTGAGCTTTGGTGAAAACAAATTAAAGATGTCATGACAATTAAGGAGTTCCAAATAAATTTGTCCGTGTTGTTGGAAGTGTGGTCTTTTCAGTCAGAAAGAGATAGAGCATCTTGGCGGCAACGATACCCATAAACTCTACGTACTTCGGCCTAATATGGCTGATCAATGATTATTTAAATTCTGGTTGGTCTCCGAACAAAACCTGACTGAACTTCCAACAACGCGGACAAATCAACACACAGATTGACATTGACTCGTGTGGGTTGTGAGGTAGATGATACATGCACCTCAGGTCGCAGCATGAGAAGGAGCTTGGTATTACATGATCTAAATATATCATTGCAACATGAAAAATAGACTGTGAACCGTGACACGCCCATCCCCATCCCCTCCCCTGTCCACAGCCCTTGCATACCCGTCCCCAAAATCTTTGTAGTTGCCGCACACCATTGCACCACCTTTAAGTATACACAGAAACTTTAATTTCAATATAATATTAAAGGTACTCAACCCGTAAAGAGGGTCCCCATCTCAACAGATTCCAACAACAACAATCCGATCAGAGGGTCCTATATTACTATTTCTTTGGCTTTGGGGGTAAAAAATATTTGATTCGAGTCGAGGAACCCATCAAACAAAGCTCAGAGTTATTAGATATTGATTTTTCAAATTTGTTATGTTCTCGAGATGAGTACCAATAACTGCCGTAATCTGCTCTGGATGTGTACTCCATATCTATTCAAACAGACAAGGATGAATAACTCTAAAATCAAGTGGTAATTGAAACGCAATTTTGATTGAGTTCTGGGCCAGAAACTATTCCCGATAATGAAAAATAATAGATTTCTAAAATCGATATCTAACAAATCTGAGCTTTGATGGGTGACTTCCTCGACTCGAATCAAATATTTTTGACCCCCGAAGCCATTGAAATAGTAATTGAGAGGAGTTTTATCGGGTTGAGTACCTTTAATGTAATATATTTGTATAAGGGTCCTGCCCTCATAACGACATCGAGAATAAAAACCTCTTTTAATGCGGTTGATCCAATAATTTTTCGATTGTAGATGGCGTACAAGTAATAATCTTATGATGTTATGGTCCCAAAGCTATTACCACATCTTTGAAACTTTCTAAATAGATTTCTGAGCGTAACAGGGGAGAGAACTCTACCTTGTTCTAAAACCGGACATTATTTTTATCAATGTCAGATTTTCCGGGCAATATTTTGTGTACACCGGCGACACCGGTCGATTTTAAATTTTGACAACAAATTTGAAGTTGATATGAATTTCTTCTGATAAAGCGACAATTTAAAGCGAAATGGTTGGGAAAAAGAAAGGAAAGAAGAAGAAGAAAGGGCTAATGGTATACATCCATATCTATACTCAATAATAATTATATATTTATTCAATTCCATTAGCGAATTCCACTCAAAAACGCGCTGAAACATGTCGGATGTCGGAATCTCAATGAGTCAATCTCATCTGGGACTGAGCACAGGAGTTTGCCAAAATGATGTTAGATAATAATAAATATATATTTTGTAATTAGAGATTAGTGGTTTGACCCACTACTTTTTATGTCTGTGGATAATGGCTGAAATATCTAGTAAAAGACCGATGTCTGCAGACGCTTTAGTTTGTCTGATCTGACACCGAAGTTAAGCAACGTCATTCGTCAATCTCGGTTAATCCTTGGAATTGGATGGGTGACTGGCTTGGGATTCTGAGTACTGCCAACTTTTGGTGTGACTCCCACACTTTAGCTGGATCCGGGCCCACTCGCCCCAGGGCCAGCTCGCCCCAGGCCGTTTTTGGGGCGAGCTGGCCCACCTTTCAGGGGCGAGCTGGCCCGGGTATTACATTTGTATTAAAGTTGTAAATAAGTTAATATATATTAATATATTAATTTCTTAAGTTCAGATTATGATATATTTCAGAGTTATATCCATCAATTTTGACATTTATTTAGATTACTTTAGGCACGTTTGTTAGCAAAGATAATAGCCATGCAGTTTATCACACTAGTTGGTTTGAACGACGAACCGGCGAATTCATAAATAACAATAATGAACTGTTTTCACATTCTGGATGTTAAAGTTTCTCTTATTGTCTGAGTTCATCTCACTATCTCTGGAGTTTGGGAAACCCTTAGAAGCCGTTATTATATCCCCATTCATATCCTATCAAAACAATAGAAGCAGGTTGTTTACACAGTAACCAATCGACTAATCACACCTCACACTTCAGAGGATGAGATGGCTTCAGTGTGATAGATAATCACTTTCATATGCCGACCACATACCGTATATAAGCAGTGCAATATTTATCTGACATCATAACCACAAATATGTTCCGTTGTATCTGCGACTATATACAACGGCAGTGGCTCGACTCAAGCACATTTTCGATCGAGGAATGGAGCATATTCCGACATGATGTTCGGACAAATAATTATCTCGAATGTGTGTATATTTAATTCAACATTCCAAATTCAATGATACACATCTTCACTGGGGGGAAACTGTTTCACAAGAATCGATTCTATCGCCTTTCGGGTTCCGTCTCTATCGAATTAAGTCCCGTCTCTTTCGTGACTTGAAACAAATGTTTTCAAAGGTTTGACCTCCATTTATACACTAAATGTTAAAACAGAACGTATTTTACAAAAATTAGGGCTAGATTGTGTCTTTGTGCGTAATTATTGGTGATAATAATGCGAAGTGGGCAATTTTTTGCACACTTAGAAGAGTAATGTGTTTGTGTGCATTTCCTTTGTAAATTAAGCAGCATTTTGATGCTCCGTTTATCGGCCTTTTTACCTTTTAATTAGACTGAAATATGTCTTCTTGTATGACCGAACACCAGGACACGATTACAGCACAGCTCTCGATGGCTCCTCATAGTAAAATACCCTCAAATTAATTCATCAAAATAAGCAACGCAATGTTCCGATTCTAATGTGATTTTTATGTTCACGATCGGTTCTTTCGCCCCCCGTTTAATGTAATATTATATTCGACCAGATAGTTCATTTGTGTTTCTAGTTGCCATATTACCATATATGGTTCAAACTATAGTCACAGCAACACCAATATGAGTTTTTTAGTAGTCCCAAAGCATCATAGGTTGGATATTTAGTCTATAAACAACGGTCAAAACTTTGAAAATATGTTTTAGAAATCGCGAAAGAGTCGGAACTTAATTCGATAGAGACGGAACCGGAAGGGCGATAGAATCGATTCTGGTGAAACAGTTTCCCCCCAGTGATCTTGGGTATCAGTTGACCGATTTGGGTATCACTTTGTATGGTATCACTTGACTCGGGTATCACTTGACTGTAAGCCAGAGAAAGCAAGCAAAACGACAACTTAAATAAGACATTATCCCTTGGGGCGAGCTGGCCCGGGGCGAGCTGGCTCGGGGCGAGCTGGCCCAGGTCGACCGGGGCGAGCTGGCCCTGGGGCGAGTGGGCCCGTTTCCCTTTAGCTATTGGGGTCGTTATCGTAATGTTTTATACATATATGCACACCGTATGCATTTCTGTATACATAAATACACACCAGTCTCGCGTATTGTCACGTGACAGGGTCATTGTCGTAGTGTTTTCTACATAAATGCACACACATGTTGATATTTTTTGTAAGTTCGTTTTCTTCCGTTCATCGATCGAACAACCATGCAGTTCTTTTGGTCCCTGTTTAATAGCGGTACTATAATATCAATATGCGACAGATGATCAATTTTATTGCAGTTTCGTCATTGTGATAAAAGAATAGGGCTGGGCGATATTGGCCCCAAAAAATATCGCGATATTATGGTGAAAACACCGCGATACACGATATTATCGCGATATTATTTTGGTATATAACAGTTGGTAAGTACATTGAATGTATAATATATGCAATATTTCATGAATAAAGTTTGCACAATACATCCCTATGTTTTATTTACGTTTTGTGGGCTATGCGTCTATGTGAGGTCGAGTAAATGTGTATTGAACAATTATCAGTAACATCACAGTATACATATGTATATAATGACCACTCGTCTGCAACAATTGACAGTTTGCCGACAGAGAAAACAATAACTTTGAAACAAAGGGATGTAATCATATAACAAGGCCCACGTGCGTTTTTGCATAAATTTTTAGAGTTATATCACAACGGAAGTCGGTGGCCGAGAGTTAGCGTACTGGTCTCTCGTGCTATCGGACCGGGGATCGCAACCTGGTCAGGGTATTCTGACAAAAATCAGAACTCGGTCAGATACCAAGTTTGTCAGGCTGAAAAGTCTCATTCGAGATAACTGAATAAAGATCCGAATGCAAAAATGCCGACTTCCCCCCATTACAACACTTGTCCAGGTATGTTGTCGTGGGTGCAGTACGCTGTCCGATCGGGTGCGGACATTAATGGCTGACCCGTGTACACGCCTCGGTGTGTGCACGTTAAAGAACGCTACTGGAGTCACCACAGGGTTATAAAGTTACTCGGCCATGGTAGCACCTGGACCTCCACATAATCCTCTGCACATTGAGGGCGATGGAGTATCAAGTAGATAGATAGATAGACCATAGCGCTCAACACCACACATTAACACCGCATTCGGTTTCAAATTTCCATTTTATTTATTCGTGAGACTATTTATTAGTGGTAGTTGGTAGCACCATTTGACTTCAATGTACATATATGGCAGCCCTGGGAATTAGCGTTGACAATGGGCAGTGCCGAGGCAAAAGCCGACGTGAAATGAATTTGCGTTGGCATTTTTTTAGCCGAGGAAAATAAATGTTCAATTAGTTTTGTGAATTTGACGTTTGTTCAAACATGTTCAATTAGTTTTATGAATTTGACGTTTGTTGAAGCGATAGCATCATTGCAATGCCATGATCCGTACAGCACATGTCCACAAAATCATTTTACTCGCAATTTGCACACATTGACACGATCAGCTGGTGTGGTCAATATAAAATCGGACATCGTAATCCGTCTCCAAGCAACCGGTTACGGTTGATAGAGCAAGCTGCACACCAACTTGAAAGGAGGTCATTGTGCCAGTCGCATGCACGCGACATACCAATCTCACAATGTAGCCAACTGATGCTAGCGCTTTGATGTTTCCGACGAAGCATATCCAAATTGACATGCACTTTTTTCGACTGCGTATTTCTGGGAATACTTACTCTAACTTCCCTGTTTGTTGGGACCATATGATGGGTTTCAACCTACATGGAGAATATTACAACTTGGGACGGTATTATGATATTTTTATTTCAGACGATATTATTGACAATATCAAAATTAAAACCGGCTATACCCGATATATCGTCATATCGCCCAGCACTATAAAAGAATGCCTTTATCAGAACTACGGAAGAAAATAGTCTGAATTGACGCAGACGGCAATTATTTACGGCAACATTTCAATCTCGTGCTGACTGAGACTGGTGTGCATTTATGTATAAAACAAAAACATTACGACAACGACCCCATTAGCTGCACTTCTTTCTCTCTCTCTCTCTCCTTCTATTACAATTATTTCAGCGAATGGATCGATCGAGGCTGCTGGCTGAGATCATTTCATTCGCTGAAAGTGGAATAATAACAGTTTGAAGCTATTATCCGATTTAAAACATGGCTTAGTTCATATGGTACTGACACCTCTGATCACTATGGATTAACCCGAAAGTCAAGACACCTGAGTTGTACATACCATGTGGTCATCCCTATCCAACCCTCATTGGCTGTTTGTTTGCACGAATGGCGTGACATCTTAATCCATTGTCATCTCAATGGACTGCAGTACTCTCAGGTGCCTAATAATAGTGCCGGCACACTTATTAATTTTGGAGAAAAACGATCACTATTATTTGGCATTGAGACATTTAGTGAAATTGCCATCACTATTATTATTTTCAGCATAAGTCACCATCCATCACTATTATTAGGCCATCATGATTATTAGGCACCTGAGAGTACCCTGGCCCGTCCTGGGCATTGTATTTCCACCTGTTGACTGAACTCTACATACCGAAAGTGAAATTTAATAAATATCCTTATTATCCTCAGAGGTTTGCCTTTACATTTCGGCAATTGTATTAATTTATTTATGAGACATATTTCTGATTAATATATTTAATGACTGATTGGTGCCGTATGCCTATATTTGCTGATCTTGTAGATTGAGATCATTATAATGAAGATCGAAACACTCTATTAATTACATGTAAATTACTATGTTAGTTTAGGTTTTGTCGTGAGGGTGTTCAACATGCCACCCGGCAACGGAATTACATTTGAAAAGACCTAACTGTGGAAACAAATCCCAAGAACATGCCTGAAATTTGAAGTTCCCTCCGTGTGACGAGGCTCTATATATTGTATATCCATTCTTTCATGTGTATAGCTATCAATCAGCGCAATATAATAATTGAAAATTCTTGGGTAGATACTAGGGTTTACTTCTTTATTCATACCAGTACATGCAAGTCATATAAGGTCTAAAATAAAAAAAAGCAACATTTCCGTTAACCCACCCGCAAACTCCAGGACCCCTGTACACGCATATAAGTACATGTATGTATATAATTATATAATAATGTTTGCGATGCATTTTATTGGGAACTACAACTCCCCGTACATGCATACAAGGACATGTACGTTAGGGCCCGACGAATCGGCAATATCAACATCGAATCGAATCTCGAATCGAATCATGGGCCTATCCATCGGATCAATTGAGTTGTCATGAAAGCTAAATGGTCAACCATATTCCATATCCCGGATAACATATGCTGTATAAAGATGTTGACCGGATTTGGACATGACATGTTGGAGCCCAAAATGTTTATTTAATTTATTTATATCGTGTTAAGTTTTAAATTTAAAAAATACATTATTTGATTGAGTTGAGTAACGCAATATAGGCTTTTCTGGTAAGAATGTCAAATACTGACATACAAATATGTCCCACAAGAAATTCACTCGCTTCCGCAGCTGGGGCCGGGCAAAATCGCGACATTGCTGGTTTTATGTGGTGGAGGAAACCCATGTGCGATGATGTGCACTACGATTATGGTACAACCGTGATGAACACGCGAACCATCACAGACCTACCAGCAGGTTGCATGAGTAACCCACCGACCTGACACGAATAACGAGCGCTGGGACTGGTAGGCCAATATATATATGAGCAGTGGGTTATTGGAGAACTCAACTATACACATTGAACCACGGAGGTGCCAGATTGTATATATAATGCAGTCTATTCCAGGTGATAAAGGACTTGTATACAAAGATTCGAAATATTCCGAATCACACGACCGCTTTCAAATCGAATCGGAACTTAAAATCGAAATCGAATCGAATCTCGAAGCTTCGTCGGGCCCTAATGTACGTGTATAAATCTATACTCTCAGGTGCCTAATAATCATGCTGGCCTAATAGTGATGGATGGTGATTTAGTGCCTAATAATCATGCTGGCCTAATAGTGATGGATGGTGATTTATGCTGAAAATAATAATAGTGATGGAAATTTCACTAAATGTCTCAACATCAAATAATAGTGATCGTTGGGATCATTTCTCCAAAATTAATAAGCGTGCCGGCACTATTATTCCACACCCACTGACGTGAGTCACATGTATTCAACGGAATCCCAGCCATTGAATACATATTAGTGTATACCTCTAGTGGAATACAAGCCGAACTATTCTTGTTGACGTTGTCGCCAAGAAAGATGACGTACATTACGTCGATCATCCGCTTCCGGTGATCCCCCCATAATTACTGGTTATTTGTCAGACTTAAATCACAATAAAGGTAGCTATAGTAACAATGAAGGTGACATTCATGGATTGAACTTATCTGATTAAATGGTGTAGAATAAATACAGAACACAACTTGCATCATAATCTCGAATCTTTTATGAACTCGTTGCGGACAGCGCAAAGTTATATTTCGCGAGAGCCATCCGCAACTCATTCGATAAAAGAGTCTCGATTAAGATGCGCGTTGTGTTCTGTCTATTTATTAGGCACCTGAGAGTAATTATAAATATGAAATCATGTTACTTTGAATCATTTACCAAATGTTCATTATGTTGGGTTGCCCTGTTTTAGTGTTTTTGTAGCTCAACTTGAGCTATTGCCATTGGTTGCAGTCCATCTGTGCCTGGGTGCGTCCGTCAACAATTTCTGTTAGCACATCTCTCATCCGATCGTCACCAAACTTCATATGGATCTTCGGGGTGACTTCTAGATGGGATCCATAATTTTTTTCTGAAATTCATTAAAAAACATGATATCCGCTCTAGAGTTATTTATATTTGTTTATAAGAAAATGTTGGTTTTTTTTCTGTCTGAGCAGATATCTGAACCATACTTTGTTGGTTCGAATTGCCACAGTGGGGGTATGCCATCACCACCAATGCAACCTCTTGTTACCTTGCTCTTGAAGCCAGTGCATTCTCTTATATATGCGATTCTCCCATAGGCAGCCCCACATATATATCAGAGAATGCATTGGCACAAGATATTTAATGCTGCACCAGCACGGCTCCCATCATGAAAGGGAGTCAAGAATCGTGGTTATTTAAAATAGTGGTTATTTTAAGAATTGTGGTTATTTTTTCAGTCCTCCATTAGTGCTGCCCTCTTTCCTTCATCTTCTACGCCCAAAGCTGGCACTGCAGGGGAACCAGGGAGCCAGTCATTGCCAATCCAGGCACTTCAGCAGAAGACAGATGAAGATGACCCATTTAGCGATGATCCGGAGAGCAGTCTGTTTGACTACCAGCATATGGAGGAAGCTGGGTCTGTATTCCTATATATTACACACCTGTTGGCTGTTACTAAAGATGAAGGGGTCACTCTCACCAAAAACAAATTGTTTGAGTTGTTGGTGGGGGTTGTCTGTCTGTCCATCCATCGTTGGACACAATTTTGTCTGAGCTTTTATTCCTACATTTTTTGGTAAATTATACCCCCCCCGCAACGAAGTTAGGGGGGTATACTGGAGTCAGCTCGTCCGTCCGTCGTCCGTCCGTGGACACAAATTTGTCCGGAGGTTTTCTCAGTCGTTTTTCTATCAATTTCCGTGAAACTTGGCACAGGCATCAACCACCATGGGAACCTGCGATTATGACGTCTGTCTGACTTTTTAGGTGGAGTTATTCCCCCTTTTTCGACTTTCGAATTTTTTTGCAACATGTATAATGTTGTCCGAGCTTTTATTCCTACATTTTTAGGTCAATGTTTTTTAATCTTGGCACTGATATTTAGTACCATGAGAACCTGTGCACCTGCGATTATGATGTCTGTCCGACTTTTTTTTTTTGGAGTTATTCCCCTTTTTCGACTTAGAACATTTTTGCAAAATGCATAATTTTGTCCGAGCTTTTATTCCTACATTTTTCGGTCAATAGGTTTAAGATTATGGTTAGGTTTGTGCACCTGCAATGGGAACTGTTATTTTATTATTTTAACTAAATGTTTACTAACATGTGAAACATCTTAGTATTTTAAAAACACGGGGGGTATCCTTAGTCCCATTGGGACAGTCACCTCTCTAGTTTTTTTTATACGCCCGTTTGAAAAAACGGCCATATTATAGTATTGGTCCGTCCGGGCGTCCGTCCGTCCGGACGTCCGTCCGTCCGGGCATCCGTCCGTTAACCTGGTTTCCGGATGATAACTTTAGTTAGAGTGAACTAAATTCAATAAAATTTGTTATGTAGGTTTATTAGCCGAAAAGTAAGTTCAAGTTCGAATTTGGGTTCCGCCCGCCAATTTTCACCGGAGTTATGCCCCTTATTTGACGTTTTTTGACTTAGAAAATCCTTGAAATTTGTTGTCCGGATGATAACTTTAGTATAGTTTATCGGAATGAAATCCAAATTTGGTATATTACTTTCTCCCACCAAAACACAGGTCAAGTTCGAACTTGTGTTCTGTCCGACCATTTTTGGCAGAGTTATGCCCCTTTTTCGACTCAGAAAATTCAGTTTTTCTTATGTTTTTCGGTTTCCGGATGATAACTCGATTTTGGAATGTTTATACGCAAAACCCGTTTTTTTGTGGATTACATATATCGAAATACAGCTCAAGTCCGAATTTCGTTTTAATCCGATAATTTTTGCGAGAGTTATGGCCCCTTTTTTTACGTAATTTGACTTAGAAAATCCCTGAAATTTGTTGTCCGGATGATAACTTTAGTTAGAGTGAACCGATTTCAATCAAATTTGGTATGTGGGTTTATTAGGAGAAAAGACAGCTCAAGTTCTAATTTGGGTTCCGTCCGCCAATTTTCACCGGAGTTATGCCCCTTATTTGATGTAATTTCACTTAGAAAATCCCTGAAATTTGTTGTCCGGATGATAACTTTACTAGAGCTTATCGAATTCAATGATAATTTGGTATATTACTTTCTCCCACCAAAACACAGGTCAAGTTCAAATTTGAGTTCCGTCCGCCAATTTTTACCAGAGTTATGCCCCTTTTTACTAGTTTCGCCGACCCAAGAGAGGGCGTATTTTGCACGCCCAGCGTAGCTCTTGTTTAAACTTGGCACAGATATTTACCATGGGAACCTGTGCACCTGCGATTATGAGGTTCGTCCGACTTTCTTTTTTTTCTTTTTTTTTAGTTATCCCCCTTTTTCTCAAGAAGTATAATTTTGTCCGAGCTTTTATTCCTACATTTTTTGGTCAATGTTTTTTAAACTTGGCACATTTATTTAGTACCGGAACCTGTGCCCCTGTGATTATGAGGTCAGTTAGATTTGTTTTGTGGAGTTATTCCCCTTTTTCGACTCTAAATGCATAATTGTGTCTGCGTTTTGTCTGGACATTTCTCATAATGTTCTTGTTCTTGTGCATGGATCAATCAGAATGGGAACCTGTGATTTGGAGTTCTGTCTAAACATTTTTGACTGAGTTATGACCATTTTTCGACTTAGAATTATCCAGATTTGAGGTAATTTTTGTCCGGATGTTCTCTCATAATTTCCTTTTTCAATTTGAATCAAATTTGCTACAGGGGTCAATCATCATATGAACCTGTGCACCTGCAATATGGAGTTCTGTCGGAATCACATTAGCCGAGTTATTTAACTTGTTTTTACTTTGAATATAAGCTTGCACAGGTGAGTAGCTGCAGGTAAGTACTACATTTCTAGTGACACTATTGACCAATTCCAATATATGGTAATGGCTACTTCATTGGAATAACATGTTGAATATGGGAGTATACCTTAGTCCTACCTGGGACAGGCCCATCTGTAGATGCCTCTGCCATGATAACTGTCAGAGAATAATTGTTTACGTTCCAATGAAAATTAAAGTGAACTGAAAATAAACAGCTGATGGGTGCAAGACTTTCAGGAACATAGTTGATGTGCATCAATGCCGATAGCAAATCATGTGTACCATTCAAGACATTTTATTTTTATCTTGGATCATACTCTTTGCATGACTAAATCCTTCAACCAACAGGCCACCATCCCTCATCCGATTGTCAACAAACTTTGTATGGATCTTTGGGATGACCTTTAAATGGGAGCCATCGATTATTTCCGGGAATTTGTTTAAAAACATATTATGGATTTGTTCGGGTGCATGAAACTGATCAGTTAGTATTCAGGCACTATGCCAACTAGAGGAATGTGGTATTCTATTAACATTGCCGAAAATCTCAAGCAAATCGACCATACCACTCCATAGAAAACATCATCTGAAATACGCCCAATTGTAAATATTTACTTCTCGATTCGGGAAGCAACTATCGGCGATAAACAAACGAAAACAATATCGTCATCGAGAGTCACTGCATTTAATATATATGAGAATGACGGTGTGTGTTGTCAATTTGGATATAATATTTGTAAAAATAACAAAGTGAGCAAGATTATTCTCCATTTCAATTTAATCACCCTACCGTAGTGTTTCACATCACTTTAAAAACATGGCCACCAGAAGTTATCTTGAATTTTACTCATATGCATGACAAATTCCATCGGCACACCCTACAGCCCACATCCCTCATCCGATCATGACCAAACTATATATAGATCTTCGGGGTGACCTCTAGATGGGAGCCACTGATTCCATATTTGATAAAAAAAAACTGGCCTCCATGGGGGTTCGGGATTTCGCATTTGAATCCACATTTTGCAGCCCACATTTATTGGAAAATGTTTTTAAAATTTACAGGCATGTTTAGGATCAGTTTTAGATGGGAGATATCAAATATGAACTATTTTAGATGAAAAACATGGCTGCCGGCAGCCATCTTGGATTTTATTCTTTGCATCACAAAATAGTTCAGCACACCCTACAGCCAACTTTTTTAATCCGATTTATCCCAAACTTCACATGGCTCTTCAGGTTGACCTCTGGTACATTCTCTGGTATATTTTCAATATAAATATGTATGTAGTGAGTATATTATCAATGGGGGTTGCCGTTCCCGGTAAGAAACATTTTATTCTTGAACATTTTACAATTGTAGATGATGATAATATAATATGGAATAAAATAAAATTAATATAGATGAAGCTCTTTATAGTCATTATTATTTTTAAACAAACTAATTTGATGATGAAACGAAACACATAAACAACTGTATTTGTGCTGGTGATAGAAACACGGTCTGGTTTTTTTTTTTTTTTCGTGATTTCGGGTTTATGCTTATTCGGTTAATTGCATAAGAAAAGCCATGCACTGACATTATGCAATAAAGTGAAATTGACTGTATTGCGCAAACATTTAAACTTTCCACATTCTTTATTGCTCCATTAACTGTAATGTTATGACATTCCCTCTCCAAGTTGAGCTACAGTGTCATTGACACTTTCATTTATTTATTTTATTCATCAGATATTCCACGGTATTTATTTTTTTCATCAATTAATCCACAGTATACATTTTATTCATCAAATACGTTTTATTTATTTATTCATCAGATATTTTTTATTTATTATATTCATCAGATATTCCACATTTGAATTTGTTTTTTATTTATTTTGTTCATCAAATACGTTTTATTTATTTTATTCATCAGATATTCCACAGCTGAATTTGTTTTTTATTTATTTTGTTCATCAAATACGTTTTATTTATTTATTCATCAGATATTTTTTATTTATTATATTCATCAGATATTCCACATTTGAATTTGTTTTTTATTTATTTTGTTCATCAAATACGTTTTATTTATTTTATTCATCAGATATTCCACAGCTGAATTTGTTTTTCATTTATTTTATTCATCAGATATTTTTATGTTTACCCATACCATAGTATGGTAAACATAGTGTCGTTGCCCGGATTGACCACTCGTCGTTCGTCCGTCTGTCTGTCTGTCTGTCTGTCTGTCTGTCTGTCTGTCTGTCCGTCTGTCTGTCTGTCTGTCCGTAGACACTTTACGAGTAATGCGATAACTCAAACATTTTCTATCCAATCGAAACCAAATTTTGTATATGGGTTTCTCAGCCCAAAATACAGATCGAGTTCGAATTTGGGTTTGATCCGAGATTTTGTTACAGAGTTATGGCCCTTTTTCAACTTAGAATTCACGCATTCTGCCATAACTCAAACATTTTTTATCTGATTGGAACCAGATCGAGTTCGAATATGGGTTTGATCCGATTTATTTTAAAGGAGTTATGACCCTTTTTTCGAAAATAAAATAAATTAAAAAAAAATCCGATGCTCTAACCGAAATATTTTTTTGTCCGATTGTGTTCATATTTGATATGTAGGTTTATGATGACACACCCCTCACCTGTATAGTTTTTGGTATTGATTGGTTGATCAGTTTAGAAAATAATTAACCCTTTACACACATGCTATCCAATGCAATAAGTTGAACATATTTCTTCTGATCTGCCTCATATTTCTTACCTAGGTTTTTCTTAGCACGTTCTGCATCTGTATGGTTTTTGGTATTGTTTAATTAACCCTTTTCACTCTTATGTTTACTTAGAATTCACCCAAGCTGCTATGACTCAAAACATTTTTTATCTGATCAACACAAAATTTGGTATATGAATTTATCACCCCTAAATACAGATCGAGTTCGAATATGGGTTTGATCCGATATATTTTAACAGAGTTATGACCCTTTATAATTCAAGTAATTACTGCTGGGAATTTGAAGAGAACATATATCCCACAGCAATGTGTGTTATTGAAATGAGTTAATTATCACTATGACATTAGATACTACATGCTATAAAGCATGATAGTGGTACCACTGGCTGGCTGGACTTGTTATCATAATTATGTCAAACTGTGATTGATTACTCACTCTCTGGTGGAGTTCTGCTTTCTGTGCAATATGAAGTTAACCCCTTTGTTGAAACAGGTTTATTACATTAGCTATATGCACACACTATATGACACCTATTCTAAAATAATAAATTGGAATAGTCCATTGTTACTTTGTAGTGTTGTTTTACAGACATTGTTCTTTACAAACACTTGTCTTATCTTAGACAAAAATTTATCCACACATTCCTTAGTTCCATAACATGATGTCATTGAAAATGATTAACCCTCTCCACACATCATATGGTTTTGATGCTTTTCATTTAATCATTCTCCTATGTTATGTCCAGGTTGATGGTGATCCACTTTTGATTTGCATGGATTTGGGATTAAAATTAAACCATTCCATAGACACATATTATGCGATAGACAGATATAATATTATCCCTTTCACTTTGAGCCAGGTTCAGTAAGGGTTTCAATACATCACCAATTGAATATTCATCATTAGAGGAAATGTCTTATTTTGAAATTCCCTCAATTGCATTTGGGCTCCAGGATAATATTAATGGTGCTGGTATTCTTGAGACTGACTTATTGTATGGGGTTCTAAATCCAATGACATGCTTTTCATAGATTATTTTGTGTTTATCAGTTCATTAGTTTGGGTAAGATTAACCCCATTCTATCCGATTTGATAACTCAAATATTTCCATTGATTATGTTTATAGTTCTTGGCATAGTTGACGATAACACACCCCTAACCTGCATAGTGAGGGTCATTTGGTTTATTTGCTTAAAAATATTAACATCCGCCACCAATCCTGTTGACACAATGTGATAACTAAATATTTTTCACACGATCACTATATAAAGTGTGAATTGTTGAAACTTTTGCACTCATGAAAAGGTTGGTGTAAGGATTTATAAAATTTATAAAAATAGCTAATCGCTATCGCCAAGGTATGGGTTAAACATCTGCCGATCGTGATCGGCCTCTCGTTTATTTATTATATTCATCAGATATTCCACAGTTGAATTTGGTACGCTTGAACGACGGAAGCGAGCCGACCTTGCCAATCGTCAGCGGGCTGGTACTCCAACTAGCGACATTGATGATGACAGTCCCACCCCTCGGTCTTCCCAACATCAAGGTAACTATTTAACTATGATGGAGAATGCAGACTCTATTTGCTTCCTTATTATCCCCTGTGAATGGGGGCAAAGAAAATTAGTTCTGTGTGTTCATCCCTCTGTCCGTCTAACAACTTTGGAGCTCCATTGCAGTCATCATAGGCCGGATTTGATTGATCTTAGGTATGTTGATGAACCACCATGGGGGGGTGGGGGGAATATATCCACAAAACGGGGTTTGTCCATTCCGTTTATATTTGAAATTCTTGAAGGAAATGTATTGGCAACAAATGTAGATTGAAAGTACGGTACTTCAACTTATTACACGCTTGTTCCCAGAAGTACAGTGTTATTGCTGTTCCATATTTACAAATACGTATGGAACGTAACCAAGTACGTTCCATACACATCTTGTCAACATAAAATGATGTACAAGATGTTCGCCTCAACCATAAAATAAAAGCATCATCACACATGCAAAACACGCACACTATGTGCCTAAATACACCTTCTAAGTCTGTATTTTTAATGCACTGATTCTAGGACACAAAGCGTATAATAAACACAGAACGACACGATGTGTAAATGGGTTTGTCGATACGGCACTCGTGCTGTCGCGGATATAGTGTATTTTGCTGGTTATTAATGTGGGTTTTTAGAATAACAATTTCTGAAATAATCATGGTTCAAACTTCGCTTCCAACTCGAATTATCGTTGATAGGAATACATCCATGCAGTTTTACATGATTACCAAATAATCAGCGAATCTCAAGTCTAAAAATCTGCATACCTCTGTTATAAATGATTTGACCAGACAAAAATTCAAGCGCCTCTCGTTCTATCCTTCCGTGACAGCACTCGTGTCGTATCGACAAACCCATTTACACATCGTGTCGTTCTGTGTATTTATGTCCATGAACGGCGTAAAACCCACCAGAAATTACTTCACCTTAGGTAGCAATACACGATTTCTGGCCATTTTCACCATTTTGAGGGGGGTACTGTACTACAACCTTCTGCTGCACCATGGTCATTGATAAACAGCACATGAGTGCTTGGTTACAAGATACAGAAATGGTCAGAGCATAATACGTCTGTATTTTGACAGGAATTGCCTCATCACAAGTTGAATTATCTCCCTTAGACTGACTTTGAAAAATCTTCATTTTAACCATTTTTTGGCCGAAATTGGCGGTCTTCGGTCGCAAAGCTAACCATGCCAGAGCGAATGTCAGTCTATAATCACCTTATGAGCTGATAGAGCCGAGATATATGTCAGATATATTAAAAAAACAATTTAGAGTTATCGTATCAATTTTTTTTTTGACGACTGTTTTCGGTGGAGTACCACACAGAGCTGGCCGACATCAGATTCCAAAAACATACTTCGTATTCAAACATCATCCCATTTTGTATACTATGGTACCTTTATAAAATAATTAAACCATCAAACCATTACTCCCAGGTATAACAGAGGCCAAAGTGAGAGTTATAGCCCTTATTTGCTTAAAATCATATTTTTCAGCCCTCCTACAAGCCATGAAATCGTGTATTGCTACCTTATGTCCATGAACGCGGAAAACCCAACAGAAAGTACTTCACCTTATATCCATGAACGGCACAAAAACCAATCAAGCAATCCAGAGTGAAGACATGTATACAGTAATGCCCTAAATAATCGACTCCTTAACCGCAGCAGAATTAGTGAGAGCTTTCCGATGAATGGCAACAAGCCATATTTCCAACTAAATCCTGAAAAGTTACCCATAATTCTGCTATGGTTAAGGAGTCAATTATTTAGGGCATTACTGTAGTTCAGAGACACACTCAAATTAGTCACAGTAATGATTCAAAAACCTCATAATGACCGTATACTGATATCTGCAATATACAGTTACTTACAATTCCCATGTGACTTGCAATTCCCATGTGACTTGAAATTCCCATGTGACTTGCAATTCCCATGTGACTTGCAATTCCCATTTGACATGCAATTTGGAACATTTTTGTTACCGCTATGTGTGATTTTTCGTTAGTATCTAAGTAACAAAGTCTCTTTTTACGAAACCTTTGTGTATGTACATAGATAGCATATTTGATAAACATTGAACCAAACAAAAGATTTTAAATCAGACGACAGATTTCGATTTTGTCCTCCCCTACGAGTTGGTGCCAATACTTTTTATTCGAGATATGGCAAGGGACTGTTGGCAGGCAGCAACAAACCTATATAACAGTCGTTTATTGATGGATTCCAACAACTTTTGGTACATGAGTATATGTAGTTTGTCTATTTTATTGATCAATTTTAGGAAATTTTAGGTCCGTTAGCGCGATAACTTGAAAAAATATGTCAACCAATTTCATTCATATTTGGTATATGAATGTTTCACAACAATATCTTGATCGAGTTCGAAAACCAAATTTGTCCGATCCTTTTTACCTGAGTTTATACGGCCCTTAGTTTGTCTATGTTTAGCAATTTTATGATCATTAGCGCAAAAACTTGAACAAATATCATTACGGCCTTTAGTTTGTCCACTTTTTTTTAGCAATTTGACTGTTGGTTCGAAAACTTGCACAAATGTCAACCGATTCCATTCATATTGGGTATATAGAATTTTCACAACAATACCTTGATTGAGTTCAAAAACCAGGTTTGTCCGATTTTGTTTTACTTGAGTTATGGCCTTTAGTTCTGAGTTATGATTCTTTAGTTCATCCATTTTTAGTGATTCTCGGTCAGACAGATTCACTCTAATGGGCAAAAGAACTTGATCTTTAATGCGCAACCCTTGTATATTTCTGCTTTAGCCCTTTCTATACCAAATGGATTCTCCCACGCAGTTATAAAAGTATACATTGGAATGGTCTATTATTCATTTGAAGGAGTGTTCAGGATAAATTAGTAGGCGACAGATAATACAAATACAGAAGGAGTTCTATTTATTGGAGGGAAATGTTCAGATATAGAGGATCTCAAACGAGTTACTATTTTATACGGAATTTATCAACCGAGTTCACTAAATTCGATTTGAGCCGAGGTTTACCGAGGCTCAAATAGAATTTAGTGGACGAGGTTGATAAATTACGTATAAAATAGAACGAGTTTGAGATACTTTTTATCACATGATCATATAATCGCTAAAATGTTATCGAAAACAACAATTAACTGCAGCCAGCGATCATTGTCCCAAAGAGCAGCGTGACGTCATTGCACGCGACGATATTACACGTGTCTATTACGCTCGATTATTACATCGGAAAATAGTGCTAATCATGTGATAAAATAAGTTCAACAACATGTGCGTTTGTTGAAACTTATCTGAATATTTCCTAAGGGATACGGTAACTACTCGTCAATGAGTATTTACTATAGAAAGGGTTAAACATAAGTTGTGTTGCACCTAGCTTCATGACATAGTCAGATGGCCCCTCTGACTGAGCTTCCTGTGCCAATGCATTTTCTTATATATGCGAGTCTCGCAAGGGAGCTTTGCATATACATGTATAAGAGAATACATTGCCTAACAATATTTACCTTGACCTTGTAAGCCAGTGCATTCTCTTATAAATCCGATGCTCCCTATGGGAGACCTGCATATATAAGAAAATGCACTGGCACAGGATTTTTGTTGCAGCTCCCGCCATGAAAGGGTTAATAATTTAGTTGCAAAAAATAAAGACATATTGCTGTTTATTTTTCCGCCAAGGAGAAGCCCTTCAACTGAACTATATGGATTATTATCCTCGGCCTTGTGTTATCAGGAGGGTTAAAATTTATTGTCCGTTTATTAGCCTACTCCGGTCAATCAGCGACTCCGGTCAATCAGCGCTCGGATTAGCTCACGCATGAATGCGTCCCGTGCAAATCCCGCGCTCTTAACAATTCATCTAGCCAGTTTTATTTCTCTCCTTGGACCTATCGGACGTGGTTTTAACTAAAGGAAGTATTTCTCTATTGCGAGTTTATCAACTCAATATTTATTGTTGATAACAAACTTGCAATTTATCCGTTGCTTACTCGGTCGTTTAATATTTTTAAGTTCGCGCAGAAACTCTTCGTTTCATAGTATGCGCAAGGCTATTTATAAAAATTCCGTGTTTTTATCGACCCATTTTATCTCGAAAAATTGGGGATTGGAATCGACAAAATCACGTTGAGAACTTCGCCATTGATGGCCATTTTGACAATGACTACAGACGCACATCGTTTACTTGTAGCGAACCTATATTGCATTATTGTGCAACATATACGGTGGCATGAATCGTCCGATTTCTGAGTCCACGTGGTACGGTATGCGAAGTCTCCTAATTTCGTGCTAACTATATTTCATGACGCAGACTTCTCGCTATGTTCATTTCATGTACACTACCTAATCGTATATGCAACAGCTCTGTTAGTGCGCAAAAAGTTGGCCAGGACAGAAATGTCTCCTTTGGCGATAATTTACATGTATTAATAAACAAGATAGAACTTGTAATCCAATGAAATTTCTTTTGCCTCAACTAATTGTAAGTTGAAGTTGAGCGACTGGAACTTAACCGACATTTGGTAAATGATTATCACAGAACATCATTGTACATATACAACATGTCATTATAATTAATTGTGCTTACCGATTAATATTTGCAAATCTTAGCTAGCCCGATTGTATTACTATTAACATGAGGGCTCGTATTTGGATACTTGGAACGTCGCAAACGTTACATCGACTTCAAGATATTTATTTGAAATTCTGACTCGGTTCTTGCGATTCCATTTCCTTTCCCTCATTGTATTATCGGAACAATCGTTAGAAACAATGAGATTATGTTTGTTATAACATATAGTATTATATGGCCTGTGTTCAAATAATGCTGTGTCTCTTGAATAGTCTCTTTCTTTACATGTCTGTCCAGTATTACTGACAGTGTCCGCTTGCTACGAATCGTGCAACTGGTTTGATTGGGGACTAGGATTATCTGACACAAGATTGGGCACCAAGGATTTTCATTTCAAGTTCCAGGGCTCAAAATACATTTCATTTTACGAGAATCAAATGCTGAATCATGTCAGTCATAACGCACTGAAAATTGTAAAGTTTTGTGAGAATCATTACAGGAATGGATTCGGTGATTCTCGTCGAATCTTGAAGCCTGAGTTCCCATTGTCGAATGGCGATCTCCATCAATTCATATCGGTACTCTGTCGTTATTTCGGCGACAATTGTGTCTGTTTCTTTGCAATCACTCAATGTATTTTGCAGAATGGGCTTCCCTGTTCCATGACTGCACAGATATGCAAATGCAGTAGCCTGAACCTTCAGCTATAGTTTGCTTAAATATCCAAAGATACTTCCGTCCGTGGTCAGATCTCTTTGGAGAAATTTTGGATGCTAGCCTTTGGCTGGCCTACTTGTGGCAAGTCACCATATCCGTGTGACCTAGCATGGTCGCAGTGTTGAAATGATTCATTGGCTAGCCAGTGTCTCAATAAATTTTCAGTCAATCAATGTTTATACTTTTGATGATTTTGATGTTTGTCATTTCCATGTGTTCACTGTAACAAATAGACAACATCTGAACTGTTATCCTCAGATATTAGTGTTTGTAGATACATTCAAATTACGAATTTAAATGATACAAAATGGTGAGCTTAAAAACATGTATGGCCAGCCATAATTGTTCCATACTAGTACAAGGGTATCAGTGCCTCATAGGCTCAATGACATACGAACTGACTATATCAATATGGCGTAAATTTTCACTGATACCGACATACTTCTGCGCTTTCAATCCGTGAATAGTCAAGGTGAACTACTATGCATTTATATTGTCATGTGCCCCCGATGCACTGCCAATAGCATTTCCAACAGAGTCCATCACTTGGCTCTCTACCTTCTATTTCCACATATAGAAAAGATCAAATGTCAAATAGCCTTCACTCACGTATTAAGCACAGTTACAGGAAATGCATTTATATTGCGCAGGGCCACTGCCACTATAATTTCCATCAGAGACCAACACATGGCTCTTTTCCTTCTATTGCCTCATATCCAATTGATTATCGGGCAAATAACAGAAAGGACAGCATTTGTATTGTCACACATATAAAGTGCAGTTACATGAACAGCGTTTCTATTTATATTGCGCACGACCACTGCAGGCCTGCGTATTGGAGGCGAACGACGGTTCGGTTCACCTGGAGGTTGTGAAATCTAGGTCACGTCAAAGTTGTATGTGGCTCTCACGAGTGCTACTGAATATAACAGTTTGTGTAACCTATGGGTACCTAAGCACAACCAGACGACCGACAAATACGTTACGGCTTACGATTTATTTTGCATTCGGCAGGCCTGCCAGTGCCAATTTCAAAAGAGTCCAAAACATGGCTCTTCACCTTCTATTACTACATATCCATATGATTATCTGGTAAATAGAAAACCTAAATGAATAACACAAATGAAAGCATTTGTATCATCACACATATAAAGCGCCGTTCCGCAAGAAGCCTTTATATTATGCATGACCACTGCCCAGTACCAGTGACTGGCGGGGTGCTACCATCGTTGATTTGGAAAACAAATCTTCAAGGGCGAATGCCACAGCTCCTGAGCCTTAGGGTGGGGAAGACTCATCATGTGCCACTAACAGCGCACCAGCCAACCAGACTTCAGTTCTTCCCAGATGTAACTGCAGCTCGAGCTCTCATTTGCTCTCGCAATTCAGAAGACGGATGTACTTGCGCCTGTATAATCATCAGTTGTGTTTTTCTCAAATTCAATGTCATTGTGGGATAGACCTCAAAACATGCATGTTCCATGGCACTTTCACATTCCCATAATTTAACTGCGATGGGAACGATTTTATATATACCTTCCAATAGTTTAATATTGAATCAATGATTACTATGACCATGCACATTTTGTCAAGAGGGAACAGTGCACAGTTTAATATTCGTGAATTAGAAAATTACAATTGCATACGGCTGCGTGAACAATTGCTCCTGTCTCCTGGGAAGGACTGAGACTTCTGACTCTTCCCCACGGTCCGTGGCCCACTCCATTACGAGAGTGGGTCTTGTCCCCCTGGAATCATACTCCCTCGGGATATTCCAGGCCTGCTCCACCATCTGCGGACTTTCCGTAAGTGTATAAAACGTTCTCCTCACCGTAAGCAAGGACATCGCTATGTTCTTGCACAGGAGAAATCGGATCTCATCGTCCTCTTCGCCGAGAAAAGACAGTATCTTACCTGCGGTTTAATTTCTAGCAGGTAAGATCACGTGGCCATAGTAAATAACGGAATTTACCTTATTAACCTTGTTTTGCAATAACTAACAAATGTTTTGTATATTATGCTTGCTAATAACTTCTGCAGACCGTGGGAGGCAGGGTACCGTCCTCCGGAGATTCGGGCAACCAATCCTCCAGGACACAAGCACCCGCGCCTTTGGCGACTGTTCTGGGTGGGGAAGCCTCGTTGTCCCGTGCCGCACAAAGCGCACCAGCCAACTGGCCTTCTGACGCTTCCCCACGGCGCCGTGGCCCACTCCATTACGAGGGTCGGTCTTGTCCCCCTGGAAACGTCATCCCAAGTGATACGTCCAGGCCTGCTCCTCTGCCGTCAGGGGATCCTAGTGGTATGTCATCGACGTTTATGTCAGCGTGTCAGGACCACCTGCATTTGGGAGATTCGGTGGGGGGCTTTCCCTGGTCAAATGGATCCTTTCAATTTCCCTTTTTTCCGCCATTTTGGCCTTGGGGTGGGAAATAACACCTTAAAATCTAACTGCGAGCGCAATTGTTCCTCGTTCGAGCCATTCCCAGTGTGGGCTTCCCTCTAGTACCTTACCTCAACCTGATGCAGGCTGTTCTGTTGCTGGCCTCGATCCTGACATGCTCTCTAGTTTCTATAATTCTCCTGGCGTCTGATGGCTTTGACGACGATGAGCAAGGATCTCGGGCCGACGGTGGTTCCCACTGTCGGTCAAGGATTCTGTCGTTCCTAGGGAACTCGCTTTGCGTACGGACACGACACGGGTCGATCTCTTGTAAAAACTTCATCACAGGATATGTGTCAAATCTTGTTACAATGAATTACACAAACTTTACACAACTGTACCATTCCTCGGGCTGTACCAGTTCGCGCCCCCTGGTCCTGCATCAGCAGACCGTGGCAGGCAGAGTGCCGTTCTCTGAGATTCAGGCAACCAATCCTCCGGGACAATAGCACCCGAGCCTTTGGAAGCTGTTCTGTGTGAGGAAGACTCGCTGTCGCGTACCGTCAATAGCGCTTTCTATTTGGGAAGATATAAATAGTAAATACCGCCATCACTCTCATCGCAGGACACGAGAAAAAAGCAGCAGCAGAAGAAGAAGTCTCTACTGCTCGGTTTCTACTAGTAGCTGGCACGTATGGTATGGCACTGCCTGGGATGTTTATTCCAAAAGACAAGGGGGGAGGTACAAGCTTGAGCAATGCTGGAATCTGAATTTATGAGCTCTTTCACATAACATATCAAAGCTGATTCATGACTAAATCACATTTACATGAAATCTGTTTGGAAGAGTACATTCCCGTCAAACTGGAATATTAAATTTATTGCTCGTTGCCTCCTCCTGGGCTTGCATTCTAATCCATATAGTTCAGTTGAAGGGCTTCTCCTTGGCGGAAAAATATAATTTTTTAAATTAAAATTAGTTTTTCCTCAAGGGAAGCCCGAAACTGAACTATCATAGATCCCTCCCATGGCGGTGCCATTCCCAACCCCGAGACTCGCAAATCTTATTATTAAAAGTCGGAAATAAAACTGGCTAGATGAATTGTTAAGAGTGCGGGATTTGCACGGGACGCATTCATGCGTGAGCTAATCCGAGCGCTGATTGACCGGAGTCGCTGATTGACCGGAGTAGGCTAATAAACGGACAATAAATTTTAACCCTCCTGATAACACAAGGCCGAGGATAATAATCCATATAGTTCAGTATCGGGCTTCCCTTGAGGAAAAACTAATTTTAATTTTAAAAATTATATATTTCGTCAAAAAAATTAGCCTTATGTAGAACACTGAGAGGGTTATGTAGAACACTGAGAGGGTTATGTAGAACATTGAGAGGGTTATGTAGAACACTGAGGGGCTGATGTAGAACACTGAGAGGGTTATGTATAACACTGAGAGGGTTATGTAGAACACTGAGGGGCTGATGTAGAACACTGAGAGGGTTATGTATAACACTGAGAGGGTTATGTAGAACACTGAGGGGCTGATGTAGAACACTGAGAGGGTTATGTAGAACACTGAGATGCTTATGTAGAACACTGAGAGGCTTATGTAGAACACTGAGAGGTTTATGCAGAACACCGATAGGCTTATGTAGAACACTGATAGGCTTATGTAGAACACTGAGGGCTTATGTAGAACACTGATAGGCTTATGTAGAAAACAGAGGGTTATGTAGAACACTGAGAGGTTTATGCAGAATACTGAGAGGCTTATGTAGAACACTGAGGGGGTCATGTAGAACACTGAGAGGGTTATGTAGAACATGAGAGGGTTATGTAGAACACTGAGAGGGTTATGTAGAACACTGATAGGCTTATGTAGAACACTGAGAGGCTTATGTAGAACACTGAGAGGCTTATGTATAACATTGAGAGGCTTATGTAGAACACTGAGAGGGTTATGTAGAACACTGAGAGGCTTATATGTAGAACACTGAGGGCTTATGTAGAACACTGAGAGGCTTATGTAGAACACTGACAGGGTTATTTAGAACACTGAGAGGGTTATTTAGGACACTGAGAGGCTTATGTAGAACACTGAGAGGGTTATTTAGAACACTGAGAGGGTTATGTAGGACATTGATAGGCTTATGTAGAACACTGAGAGGCTTATATGTAGAACACTGAGGGCTTATGTATAACATTGAGAGGCTTATGTAGAACACTGAGAGGCTTATATGTATAACACTGAGGGCTTATGTATAACATTGAGAGGCTTATGTAGAACACTGAGAGGCTTATATGTAGAACACTGAGGGCTTATGTATAACATTGAGAGGCTTATGTAGAACACTGAGAGGGTTATGTAGAACATTGAGAGGGTTATGTAGAACACTGAGAGGCTTATACAGAACATTGAAAGCCTTATGTAGAACATTGAGAGGCTTATATGTAGAACACTGAGAGGGTTATGTAGAACATTGAGAGGGTTATGTAGAACACCGAGAGGGTCATGTAGAACACTGATAGGCTTATGTAGAACACTGAGAGGGTTATTTGGAACAAAGAGAGGGTTATGTAGGACATTGATAGGCTTATGTAGAACACTGAGAGGGTTATTTAGAACACTGAGAGGGTTATTTAGAACACTGAGAGGGTTATTTGGAACAAAGAGAGGGTTATGTAGGACATTGGTAGGCTTATGTAGAACACTGAGAGGGTTATGTAGAACACTGAGAGGGTTATGTAGAACACTGCGAGGGTTATTTAGAACAATGAGAGGGTTATGTAGGACATTGATAGGCTTATGTAGAACACTGAGAGGGTTATTTAGAACACTGATAGGCTTATGTAGAACACTGAGAGGGTTATTTAGAACAATGAGAGGGTTATGTAGGACATTGATAGGCTTATGTAGAACACTGAGAGGGTTATTTAGAACACTGATAGGCTTATGTAGAACACTGAGAGGGTTATGTAGAACACTGAGAGGGTTATGTAGAACACTGAGAGGCTTATGTAGAACACTGAGAGGGTTATTTAGAACACTGAGAGGGTTATGTAGAACACTGAGAGGCTTATGTAGAACACTGAGAGGGTTATTTAGAACACCGAGAGGCTTATGTATAACACTGAGAGGGTTATGTATAACACTGAGAGGCTTATGTACAACACTGAGAGGGTTGTTGAACACTGAGAGGCTTATGTAGAACACTGAGAGGGTTATGTAGAACACTGAGAGGGTTATGTATAACACTGAGAGGGTTATGTATAACACTGAGAGGATTATGTTGAACACCGAGAAGCTTATGTGGAACACTAACTCAGAGAGGGTTATGTATAACACTGAGAGGCTTATGTAGAACAATGAGAGCGTTATGTAGAGCGCTGAGAGGGTTATGTAGAACACTGAGAAGGTTACGTAGAACACTGAGAGGGTTATGTAGAACACTGAGAGGCTTATGTAGAACACTGAGAGGGTTATGTAGAACATTGAGAGGGTTATGTATAACACTGAGAGGCTTATGTTGAACACCGAGAGGGTCATGTAGAGCACTGAGAGGGTTATGTAGAACACTGAGAGGCTTATGTAGAACACTGAGAGGCTTATGTATAACATTGAGAGGCTTATGTATAACATTGAGAGGGTTATATGTAGAACACTGAGAGGCTTATGTAGAACATTGAGAGGGTTATGTAGAACACTGAGAGGGTTATGTATAACATTGAGAGGCTTATATGTAGAACACTAAGAGGCTTATGTAGAACACCGAGAGGGTTATGTAGAACATTGAGAGGGTATTGTAGAAAACAGGCTTATGTAGAACACTGAAGGCTTATGTAGAACACTGAGATGCTTATGTAGAACACTGAGAGGGTTATGTATAACATTGAGAGGCTTATATGTAGAACACTGAGAGGCTTATGTAGAACACTGAGAGGCTTATGTAGAACACTGAAAGGCTTATGTAGAACACTGAGATGCTTATGTAGAGCACTGAGATGCTTATGTAGAGCACTGAGATGCTTATGTAGAACACTGAGATGCTTATGTAGAACACTGAGCGGCTTATGTAGAACATTGAGAGGGTTATGTAGAACACTGAGAGGGTTGTGTAGAACACTGAGAGGCTTATGTAGAACACTGAGAGGGTTATGTAGAGCACTGAGAGGGTTATGTAGAACACCAAGAGGCTTATGTAGAACATTGAGAGGGTCATGTAGAACATTGAGAGGGTCATGTAGAACATTGAGAGGGTTATGTAGAACACTGAGAGGCTTGTGTAGAACATTGAGAGGGTCATGTAGAACATTGAGAGGGTCATGTAGAACACTGAGAGGCTTATGTAGAACATTGAGAGGGTCATGTAGAACATTGAGAGGGTCATGTAGAACACTGAGATGGTTATGTAGAACACTGAGAGGCTTATGTAGATCACTGAGAGGGTTATGTAGAGCACTGAGAGGGTTATGTATAACACTGAGAGGATTATGTTGAACACCGAGAAGCTTATGTGGAACACTAACTCAGAGAGGGTTATGTATAACACTGAGAGGGTTTTGTAGAACACTGAGAGGCTTATGTAGAACACTGAGAGGGTTATGTAGAACATTGAGAGGGTTATATGTAGAACACTGAGAGGCTTATGTAGAACATTGAGAGGGTCATCTAGAACACTGAGAGGGTCATGTAGAACACTGAGAGGGTTATGTGTAGAACAATGAGAGGCTTATGTAGAACACTGAGAGGCTTATGTAGAACATTGAGAGGGTCATGTAGAACATTGAGAGGGTTATGTAGAACACTGAGAGGCTTATGTAGACCACTGAGAGTGTTATGTAGAGCACTGAGAGGGTTATGTATAACACTGAGAGGATTATGTTGAACACCGAGAAGCTTATGTGGAACACTAACTCAGAGAGGGTTATGTATAACACTGAGAGGGTTTTGTAGAACACTGAGAGGCTTATGTAGAACATTGAGAGGGTCATGTAGAACACTGAGAGGGTTATGTAGAACATTGAGAGGGTTATATGTAGAACACTGAGAGGCTTATGTAGAACATTGAGAGGGTTATGTATAACATTGAGAGGCTTATATGTAGAACACTGTGACGGTTATGTAGAGCACTGAGAGGGTTATGTAGAACACTGAGAGGGTTATGTAGAACAATGAGAGGGTTATGTAGAACACTGAGAGGCTTATGTAGAACACTGAGAGGGTTATGTAGAACACTGAGAGGGTTATGTAGAACACTGAGAGGCTTATGTAGAACATTGAGAGGCTTATATGTAGAACACTGAGAGGCTTATGTAGAACATTGAGATGCTTATGTAGAACACTGAGAGGGTTATGTAGAACACTGAGAGGGTTATGTAGAACACTGAGATGCTTATGTATAACACTGAGAGGATTATGTTGAACACCGAGAAGCTTATGTGGAACACTAACTCAGAGAGGGTTATGTATAACACTGAGAGGGTTATGTAGAACACTGAGAGGCTTATGTAGAACACCGAGAGGGTTATGTATAACATTGAGAGGCTTATATGTAGAACATTGAGAGGGTTATATGTAGAACACTGAGAGGCTTATGTAGAACATTGAGAGGGCTATGTAGAACACTGAGAGGGTTATGTATAACATTGAGAGGCTTATGTAGAGCACTGAGAGGGTTATTTAGAACACTGAGAGGGTTATGTATAACACTGAGAGGATTATGTTGAACACCGAGAAACTTATGTGGAACACTAACTCAGAGAGGGTTATGTATAACACTGAGAGGGTTATGTAGAACATTGAGAGGGTTATATGTAGAACACTGAGAGGCTTATGTAGAACATTGAGAGGGTTATGTAGAACACTGAGAGGGTTATGTATAACATTGAGAGGCTTATATGTAGAACACCAAGAGGGTTATGTATAACATTGAGAGGCTTATATGTAGAACACTGAGAGGCTTATATGTAGAACACCGAGATGGTTATGTATAACATTGAGAGGCTTATATGTAGAACACTAAGAGGCTTATGTAGAACACCGAGAGGGTTATGTAGAACATTGAGAGGGTATTGTAGAAAACAGGCTTATGTAGAACACTGAAGGCTTATGTAGAACACTGAGATGCTTATGTAGAACACTGAGAGGGTTATGTAGACCACTGAGAGTGTTATGTAGAACACTGAGAGGCTTATGTAGAACACTGAGGGGCTTATGTAGAACATTGAGATGCTTATGTAGAACATTGAGATGCTTATGTAGAACACTGAGAGGCTTATGTAGAACACTGAGAGGCTTATGTAGAACATTGAGATGCTTATGTAGAACACTGAGAGGCTTATATGTAGAACACTGAGATGCTTATGTAGAACACTGAGAGGCTTATGTAGAACACTGAGATGCTTATGTAGAGCACTGAGATGCTTATGTAGAGCACTGAGATGCTTATGTAGAACACTGAGATGCTTATGTAGAACACTGAGCGGCTTATGTAGAACATTGAGAGGGTCATCTAGAACATTGAGAGGGTTATGTAGAACACTGAGAGGGTTGTGTAGAACACTGAGAGGCTTATGTAGAACACTGAGAGGGTTATGTAGAGCACTGAGAGGGTTATGTAGAACACTGAGAGGCTTATGTAGAACACTGAGAGGGTTATGTAGAACAATGAGAGGCTTATGTAGAACACTGAGAGGGTTATGTAGAACACTGAGAGGCTTATGTAGAACATTGAGAGGGTCATGTAGAACATTGAGAGGCTTATGTAGAACATTGAGAGGCTTATATGTAGAACAATGAGAGGGTTATGTAGAACACTGAGAGGCTTATATGTAGAACACTGAGAGGCTTATGTAGAACATTGAGATGCTTATGTAGAACACTGAGAGGCTTATGTAGAACATTGAGAGGCTTATATGTAGAACACTGAGAGGCTTATATGTAGAACACTGAGAGGCTTATGTGGAACACTATCTCAGAGAGGGTTATGTATAACACTGAGAGGGTTTTGTAGAACACTGAGAGGCTTATGTAGAACATTGAGAGGGTCATGTAGAACACTGAGAGGGTTATGTAGAACATTGAGAGGGTTATATGTAGAACACTGAGAGGCTTATGTAGAACATTGAGAGGGTTATGTAGAACACTGAGAGGGTTATGTATAACATTGAGAGGCTTATATGTAGAACACTGTGACGGTTATGTAGAGCACTGAGAGGGTTATGTATAACACTGAGAGGATTATGTTGAACACCGAGAAGCTTATGTGGAACACTAACTCAGAGAGGGTTATGTATAACACTGAGAGGGTTATGTAGAACATTGAGAGGGTTATATGTAGAACACTGAGAGGCTTATGTAGAACATTGAGAGGGTTATGTAGAACACCAAGAGGGTTATGTATAACATTGAGAGGCTTATATGTAGAACACTGAGAGGCTTATATGTAGAACACTGAGAGGGTTATGTATAACATTGAGAGGCTTATATGTAGAACACTGAGAGGCTTATGTAGAACACTGAGAGGGTTATGTAGGACATTGAGAGGCTTATATGTAGAACACCGAGAGGGTTATGTAGAACACTGAGAGGGTTATGTATAACATTGAGAGGCTTATATGTAGAACACCAAGAGGGTTATGTATAACATTGAGAGGCTTATATGTAGAACACTGAGAGGCTTATGTAGAACACTGAGAGGCTTATGTAGGACATTGAGAGGCTTATATGTAGAACACCGAGAGGGTTATGTAGAACATTGAGAGGGTTATGTAGAACACTGAGAGGGTTATGTATAACATTGAGAGGCTTATATGTAGAACACTGAGAGGCTTATGTAGAACACTGAGATGCTTATGTAGAACACTGAGAGGCTTATATGTAGAACAATGAGAGGCTTATGTAGAACATTGAGAGGGTTATGTAGAACACTGAGAGGGTTATGTATAACATTGTGAGGCTTATGTAGAACACTGAGAGGGTTATGTGTAGAACACTGAGAGGCTTATGTAGAACATTGAGATGCTTATGTAGAACACTGAGAGGCTTATGTAGAACACCGAGATGCTTATGTAGAACACTGAGAGGCTTATATGTAGAACAATGAGAGGCTTATGTAGAACATTGAGATGCTTATGTAGAACACTGAGAGGCTTATGTAGAACATTGAGATGCTTATGTAGAACACTGAGAGGGTTATGTGTAGAACACTGAGAGGCTTATGTAGAACATTGAGATGCTTATGTAGAACACTGAGAGGCTTATGTAGAACATTGAGATGCTTATGTAGAACACTGAGAGGGTTATGTGTAGAACACTGAGAGGCTTATGTAGAACACTGAGAGGGTTATGTAGAACACTGAGAGGCTTATGTAGAACATTGAGAGGCTTATATGTAGAACACTGAGAGGCTTATGTAGAACATTGAGATGCTTATGTAGAACACTGAGAGGGTTATGTAGAACAATGAGAGGGTTATGTAGAACACTGAGAGGCTTATGTAGAACACTGAGAGGGTTATGTAGAACACTGAGAGGGTTATGTAGAACACTGAGATGCTTATGTATAACACTGAGAGGATTATGTTGAACACCGAGAAGCTTATGTGGAACACTAACTCAGAGAGGGTTATGTATAACACTGAGAGGGTTATGTAGAACACTGAGAGGCTTATGTAGAACACCGAGAGGGTTATGTATAACATTGAGAGGCTTATATGTAGAACATTGAGAGGGTTATATGTAGAACACTGAGAGGCTTATGTAGAACATTGAGAGGGCTATGTAGAACACTGAGAGGGTTATGTATAACATTGAGAGGCTTATGTAGAGCACTGAGAGGGTTATTTAGAACACTGAGAGGGTTATGTATAACACTGAGAGGATTATGTTGAACACCGAGAAGCTTATGTAGAACACTGAGAGGGTTATGTAGAACATTGAGAGGGTTATGTAGAACACTGAGAGGCTTATACAGAACATTGAAAGCCTTATGTAGAACATTGAGAGGCTTATATGTAGAACACTGAGAGGGTTATGTAGAACATTGAGAGGGTTATGTAGAACACCGAGAGGGTCATGTAGAACACTGATAGGCTTATGTAGAACACTGAGAGGGTTATTTGGAACAAAGAGAGGGTTATGTAGGACATTGATAGGCTTATGTAGAACACTGAGAGGGTTATTTAGAACACTGAGAGGGTTATTTAGAACACTGAGAGGGTTATTTGGAACAAAGAGAGGGTTATGTAGGACATTGGTAGGCTTATGTAGAACACTGAGAGGGTTATGTAGAACACTGAGAGGGTTATGTAGAACACTGCGAGGGTTATTTAGAACAATGAGAGGGTTATGTAGGACATTGATAGGCTTATGTAGAACACTGAGAGGGTTATTTAGAACACTGATAGGCTTATGTAGAACACTGAGAGGGTTATTTAGAACAATGAGAGGGTTATGTAGGACATTGATAGGCTTATGTAGAACACTGAGAGGGTTATTTAGAACACTGATAGGCTTATGTAGAACACTGAGAGGGTTATGTAGAACACTGAGAGGGTTATGTAGAACACTGAGAGGCTTATGTAGAACACTGAGAGGGTTATTTAGAACACTGAGAGGGTTATGTAGAACACTGAGAGGCTTATGTAGAACACTGAGAGGGTTATTTAGAACACCGAGAGGCTTATGTATAACACTGAGAGGGTTATGTATAACACTGAGAGGCTTATGTACAACACTGAGAGGGTTGTTGAACACTGAGAGGCTTATGTAGAACACTGAGAGGGTTATGTAGAACACTGAGAGGGTTATGTATAACACTGAGAGGGTTATGTATAACACTGAGAGGATTATGTTGAACACCGAGAAGCTTATGTGGAACACTAACTCAGAGAGGGTTATGTATAACACTGAGAGGCTTATGTAGAACAATGAGAGCGTTATGTAGAGCGCTGAGAGGGTTATGTAGAACACTGAGAAGGTTACGTAGAACACTGAGAGGGTTATGTAGAACACTGAGAGGCTTATGTAGAACACTGAGAGGGTTATGTAGAACATTGAGAGGGTTATGTATAACACTGAGAGGCTTATGTTGAACACCGAGAGGGTCATGTAGAGCACTGAGAGGGTTATGTAGAACACTGAGAGGCTTATGTAGAACACTGAGAGGCTTATGTATAACATTGAGAGGCTTATGTATAACATTGAGAGGGTTATATGTAGAACACTGAGAGGCTTATGTAGAACATTGAGAGGGTTATGTAGAACACTGAGAGGGTTATGTATAACATTGAGAGGCTTATATGTAGAACACTAAGAGGCTTATGTAGAACACCGAGAGGGTTATGTAGAACATTGAGAGGGTATTGTAGAAAACAGGCTTATGTAGAACACTGAAGGCTTATGTAGAACACTGAGATGCTTATGTAGAACACTGAGAGGGTTATGTATAACATTGAGAGGCTTATATGTAGAACACTGAGAGGCTTATGTAGAACACTGAGAGGCTTATGTAGAACACTGAAAGGCTTATGTAGAACACTGAGATGCTTATGTAGAGCACTGAGATGCTTATGTAGAGCACTGAGATGCTTATGTAGAACACTGAGATGCTTATGTAGAACACTGAGCGGCTTATGTAGAACATTGAGAGGGTTATGTAGAACACTGAGAGGGTTGTGTAGAACACTGAGAGGCTTATGTAGAACACTGAGAGGGTTATGTAGAGCACTGAGAGGGTTATGTAGAACACCAAGAGGCTTATGTAGAACATTGAGAGGGTCATGTAGAACATTGAGAGGGTCATGTAGAACATTGAGAGGGTTATGTAGAACACTGAGAGGCTTGTGTAGAACATTGAGAGGGTCATGTAGAACATTGAGAGGGTCATGTAGAACACTGAGAGGCTTATGTAGAACATTGAGAGGGTCATGTAGAACATTGAGAGGGTCATGTAGAACACTGAGATGGTTATGTAGAACACTGAGAGGCTTATGTAGATCACTGAGAGGGTTATGTAGAGCACTGAGAGGGTTATGTATAACACTGAGAGGATTATGTTGAACACCGAGAAGCTTATGTGGAACACTAACTCAGAGAGGGTTATGTATAACACTGAGAGGGTTTTGTAGAACACTGAGAGGCTTATGTAGAACACTGAGAGGGTTATGTAGAACATTGAGAGGGTTATATGTAGAACACTGAGAGGCTTATGTAGAACATTGAGAGGGTCATCTAGAACACTGAGAGGGTCATGTAGAACACTGAGAGGGTTATGTGTAGAACAATGAGAGGCTTATGTAGAACACTGAGAGGCTTATGTAGAACATTGAGAGGGTCATGTAGAACATTGAGAGGGTTATGTAGAACACTGAGAGGCTTATGTAGACCACTGAGAGTGTTATGTAGAGCACTGAGAGGGTTATGTATAACACTGAGAGGATTATGTTGAACACCGAGAAGCTTATGTGGAACACTAACTCAGAGAGGGTTATGTATAACACTGAGAGGGTTTTGTAGAACACTGAGAGGCTTATGTAGAACATTGAGAGGGTCATGTAGAACACTGAGAGGGTTATGTAGAACATTGAGAGGGTTATATGTAGAACACTGAGAGGCTTATGTAGAACATTGAGAGGGTTATGTATAACATTGAGAGGCTTATATGTAGAACACTGTGACGGTTATGTAGAGCACTGAGAGGGTTATGTAGAACACTGAGAGGGTTATGTAGAACAATGAGAGGGTTATGTAGAACACTGAGAGGCTTATGTAGAACACTGAGAGGGTTATGTAGAACACTGAGAGGGTTATGTAGAACACTGAGAGGCTTATGTAGAACATTGAGAGGCTTATATGTAGAACACTGAGAGGCTTATGTAGAACATTGAGATGCTTATGTAGAACACTGAGAGGGTTATGTAGAACACTGAGAGGGTTATGTAGAACACTGAGATGCTTATGTATAACACTGAGAGGATTATGTTGAACACCGAGAAGCTTATGTGGAACACTAACTCAGAGAGGGTTATGTATAACACTGAGAGGGTTATGTAGAACACTGAGAGGCTTATGTAGAACACCGAGAGGGTTATGTATAACATTGAGAGGCTTATATGTAGAACATTGAGAGGGTTATATGTAGAACACTGAGAGGCTTATGTAGAACATTGAGAGGGCTATGTAGAACACTGAGAGGGTTATGTATAACATTGAGAGGCTTATGTAGAGCACTGAGAGGGTTATTTAGAACACTGAGAGGGTTATGTATAACACTGAGAGGATTATGTTGAACACCGAGAAACTTATGTGGAACACTAACTCAGAGAGGGTTATGTATAACACTGAGAGGGTTATGTAGAACATTGAGAGGGTTATATGTAGAACACTGAGAGGCTTATGTAGAACATTGAGAGGGTTATGTAGAACACTGAGAGGGTTATGTATAACATTGAGAGGCTTATATGTAGAACACCAAGAGGGTTATGTATAACATTGAGAGGCTTATATGTAGAACACTGAGAGGCTTATATGTAGAACACCGAGATGGTTATGTATAACATTGAGAGGCTTATATGTAGAACACTAAGAGGCTTATGTAGAACACCGAGAGGGTTATGTAGAACATTGAGAGGGTATTGTAGAAAACAGGCTTATGTAGAACACTGAAGGCTTATGTAGAACACTGAGATGCTTATGTAGAACACTGAGAGGGTTATGTAGACCACTGAGAGTGTTATGTAGAACACTGAGAGGCTTATGTAGAACACTGAGGGGCTTATGTAGAACATTGAGATGCTTATGTAGAACATTGAGATGCTTATGTAGAACACTGAGAGGCTTATGTAGAACACTGAGAGGCTTATGTAGAACATTGAGATGCTTATGTAGAACACTGAGAGGCTTATATGTAGAACACTGAGATGCTTATGTAGAACACTGAGAGGCTTATGTAGAACACTGAGATGCTTATGTAGAGCACTGAGATGCTTATGTAGAGCACTGAGATGCTTATGTAGAACACTGAGATGCTTATGTAGAACACTGAGCGGCTTATGTAGAACATTGAGAGGGTCATCTAGAACATTGAGAGGGTTATGTAGAACACTGAGAGGGTTGTGTAGAACACTGAGAGGCTTATGTAGAACACTGAGAGGGTTATGTAGAGCACTGAGAGGGTTATGTAGAACACTGAGAGGCTTATGTAGAACACTGAGAGGGTTATGTAGAACAATGAGAGGCTTATGTAGAACACTGAGAGGGTTATGTAGAACACTGAGAGGCTTATGTAGAACATTGAGAGGGTCATGTAGAACATTGAGAGGCTTATGTAGAACATTGAGAGGCTTATATGTAGAACAATGAGAGGGTTATGTAGAACACTGAGAGGCTTATATGTAGAACACTGAGAGGCTTATGTAGAACATTGAGATGCTTATGTAGAACACTGAGAGGCTTATGTAGAACATTGAGAGGCTTATATGTAGAACACTGAGAGGCTTATATGTAGAACACTGAGAGGCTTATGTGGAACACTAACTCAGAGAGGGTTATGTATAACACTGAGAGGGTTTTGTAGAACACTGAGAGGCTTATGTAGAACATTGAGAGGGTCATGTAGAACACTGAGAGGGTTATGTAGAACATTGAGAGGGTTATATGTAGAACACTGAGAGGCTTATGTAGAACATTGAGAGGGTTATGTAGAACACTGAGAGGGTTATGTATAACATTGAGAGGCTTATATGTAGAACACTGTGACGGTTATGTAGAGCACTGAGAGGGTTATGTATAACACTGAGAGGATTATGTTGAACACCGAGAAGCTTATGTGGAACACTAACTCAGAGAGGGTTATGTATAACACTGAGAGGGTTATGTAGAACATTGAGAGGGTTATATGTAGAACACTGAGAGGCTTATGTAGAACATTGAGAGGGTTATGTAGAACACCAAGAGGGTTATGTATAACATTGAGAGGCTTATATGTAGAACACTGAGAGGCTTATATGTAGAACACTGAGAGGGTTATGTATAACATTGAGAGGCTTATATGTAGAACACTGAGAGGCTTATGTAGAACACTGAGAGGGTTATGTAGGACATTGAGAGGCTTATATGTAGAACACCGAGAGGGTTATGTAGAACACTGAGAGGGTTATGTATAACATTGAGAGGCTTATATGTAGAACACCAAGAGGGTTATGTATAACATTGAGAGGCTTATATGTAGAACACTGAGAGGCTTATGTAGAACACTGAGAGGCTTATGTAGGACATTGAGAGGCTTATATGTAGAACACCGAGAGGGTTATGTAGAACATTGAGAGGGTTATGTAGAACACTGAGAGGGTTATGTATAACATTGAGAGGCTTATATGTAGAACACTGAGAGGCTTATGTAGAACACTGAGATGCTTATGTAGAACACTGAGAGGCTTATATGTAGAACAATGAGAGGCTTATGTAGAACATTGAGAGGGTTATGTAGAACACTGAGAGGGTTATGTATAACATTGTGAGGCTTATGTAGAACACTGAGAGGGTTATGTGTAGAACACTGAGAGGCTTATGTAGAACATTGAGATGCTTATGTAGAACACTGAGAGGCTTATGTAGAACACCGAGATGCTTATGTAGAACACTGAGAGGCTTATATGTAGAACAATGAGAGGCTTATGTAGAACATTGAGATGCTTATGTAGAACACTGAGAGGCTTATGTAGAACATTGAGATGCTTATGTAGAACACTGAGAGGGTTATGTGTAGAACACTGAGAGGCTTATGTAGAACATTGAGATGCTTATGTAGAACACTGAGAGGCTTATGTAGAACATTGAGATGCTTATGTAGAACACTGAGAGGGTTATGTGTAGAACACTGAGAGGCTTATGTAGAACACTGAGAGGGTTATGTAGAACACTGAGAGGCTTATGTAGAACATTGAGAGGCTTATATGTAGAACACTGAGAGGCTTATGTAGAACATTGAGATGCTTATGTAGAACACTGAGAGGGTTATGTAGAACAATGAGAGGGTTATGTAGAACACTGAGAGGCTTATGTAGAACACTGAGAGGGTTATGTAGAACACTGAGAGGGTTATGTAGAACACTGAGATGCTTATGTATAACACTGAGAGGATTATGTTGAACACCGAGAAGCTTATGTGGAACACTAACTCAGAGAGGGTTATGTATAACACTGAGAGGGTTATGTAGAACACTGAGAGGCTTATGTAGAACACCGAGAGGGTTATGTATAACATTGAGAGGCTTATATGTAGAACATTGAGAGGGTTATATGTAGAACACTGAGAGGCTTATGTAGAACATTGAGAGGGCTATGTAGAACACTGAGAGGGTTATGTATAACATTGAGAGGCTTATGTAGAGCACTGAGAGGGTTATTTAGAACACTGAGAGGGTTATGTATAACACTGAGAGGATTATGTTGAACACCGAGAAGCTTATGTGGAACACTAACTCAGAGAGGGTTATGTATAACACTGAGATGGTTATGTAGAACACTGAGAGGGTTACGTAGAACACTGAGAGGGTTACGTAGAACACTGAGAGGCTTATGTAGAACACTGAAAAGTCTCCATATAATTTTTCACTGAGAGGCTGCAAATGCAGTGTGTTGTGGGTGTCACTTGACTTATGAAAACCTGGTCTTTTTCAGGAAATATGTACCATGTATTGGAGAAAGGGTCAACACAGCAGGAGGTACAAGCTGACGTTTATGCCGTGGTGAAGAAAGGTCCAAAATATGTATGTATTTCTTGGCTTCTTGGTATATTATAATTTATTCCACACCCATCGACTTGAGGCACATGTATTCAATGGAATCCCAGCCATTGAATACATAGTAGTATATACCTCTAAAGAATAAAAGCTGGAACTATTCTTGTTGACGTCGCCAAGAACAATGACATACATTACGTCAATAATCCGTTTCCATTGATCCCCCAATAATTACCTATTATTCATCAGACTTAAATCATAATAAAGGGAGCTATAGTATCAATGAAGGTGACAGTTGTGGATTTAAATTATCTGACTGAATGGTGTATAATTAATACAGAACACAACTTGCATCATAATCTCAAATATTCTATCGAACTCGTTGTGGACGGCGCAAAGTTACATAGCATAGGTCTCACTAAATGTAACTTTGCACCATCCGCAACTTATTCGATAAAAGAGTCTCGATTAAGATGCGCGTTGTGTTCTGTCTATGTCTTTAAACCTTTCTTTATTAAATGGATTCTCCCATCAGTTATAAAAGTATACATTGGTATGGTCTATTATTCATCTGGAGGGATGTTCAGGATATAAATCAGATGACAGATCATACAAGTGCAGAATTACACATATTCATTGGTGTGAAATGTTCAGATAATAAGTTCAACAAACGACCTACAATGTTCAGATAATAAGTTCAACAAACGACCTACAAAGTTTACAATATTCATTGATATTTCCAACTCAATATGCATTTTCAGGTTGATGCGATATCATTCACTGAGATATAATTACAAGTGTCAAACTCAGTGTCCTTGTGTAATTACAATAGTTTAATGGTATGATGCCGATCTGATGTAATTAGAATAGTTTAATGGTATGATGCCGATCTAATGTAATTACAATAGGTTAATGGTATGATGCCGATCTAATGTAATTACAATAGTTTAATGTTATGATGCCGATCTGATGTAATTACTATAGTTTAATGTTATGATGCCGATCTGATGTAATTACTATAGTTTAATGGTATGATGCCGATCTAATGTAATTACAATAGGTTAATGGTATGATGCCGATCTAATGTAATTACATTAGTTTAATGGTATGGTTCCAATGTAATTACAATAATTTAATGGTATGATGCCAATCTGATGTAATAACAATACTTTAATGGTATGATGCCGATCTAATGTAATTACAATAGGTTAATGGTATGATGCCGATCTAATGTAATTACATTAGTTTAATGGTATGGTTCCAATGTAATTACAATAGTTTAATGGTATGATGCCAATCTGATGTAATAACAATACTTTAATGTTATGATGCCGATCTAATGTAATTAGAATAGTTTAATGGTATGATGCCAATCTGATGTAATAACAATAGTTTAATGTTATGATGCCGATCTAATGTAATTAGAATAGTTTAATGGTATGATGCCGATCTAATGTAATTACAATAGGTTAATGGTATGATGCCGATCTAATGTAATTACATTAGTTTAATGGTATGGTTCCAATGTAATTACAATAGTTTAATGGTATGATGCCAATCTGATGTAATTACAATAGTTTAATGGTATGATGCCGATCTAATGTAATTGCATTAGTTTAATGGTATGACGATCTAATGTAATTACAATAGTTTAATGGTATGATGCCAATCTGATGTAATTACAATAGTTTAATGGTATGATGTCAATCTAATGTAATTACAATAGTTTAATGGTTTGATGACGATCTAATGTAATTACAATAGTTTAATGGTATGATGCCAATCTGATGTAATTACAATAGTTTAATGGTATGATGCCGATCTAATGTAATTACAATAGTTTAATGGTATGATGACGATCTAATGTAATTACAATAGTTTAATGGTATGATGCCGATCTAATGTAATTACAATAGTTTAATGGTATGATGACGATCTAATGTAATTACAATAGTTTAATGGTTTGATGACGATCTAATGTAATTACAATAGTTTAATGGTATGATGCCAATCTGATGTAATTACAATAGTTTAATGGTATGATGCCGATCTAATGTAATTACAATAGTTTAATGGTATGATGACGATCTAATGTAATTACAATAGTTTAATGGTATGATGCCGATCTAATGTAATTACAATAGTTTAATGGTATGATGACGATCTAATGTAATTACAATAGTTTAATGGTTTGATGACGATCTAATGTAATTACAATAGTTTAATGGTATGATGCCAATCTGATGTAATTACAATAGTTTAATGGTATGATGCCGATCTAATGTAATTACAATAGTTTAATGGTATGATGACGATCTAATGTAATTACAATAGTTTAATGGTATGATGCCGATCTAATGTAATTACAATAGTTTAATGGTATGATGACGATCTAATGTAATTACAATAGTTTAATGGTTTGATGACGATCTAATGTAATTACAATAGTTTAATGGTATGATGCCAATCTGATGTAATTACAATAGTTTAATGGTATGATGCCGATCTAATGTAATTACAATAGTTTAATGGTATGATGACGATCTAATGTAATTACAATAGTTTAATGGTATGATGCCAATCTGATGTAATTACAATAGTTTAATGGTATGATGCCGATCTAATGTAATTACAATAGTTTAATGGTATGATGACGATCTAATGTAATTACAATAGTTTAATGGTATGATGCCGATCTAATGTAATTACAATAGTTTAATGGTATGATGACGATCTAATGTAATTACAATAGTTTAATGGTATGATGACGATCTGATGTAATTACAATAGTTTAATGGTATGATGCCGATCTAATGTAATTAGAATAGTTTAAGGGTATGATGCTGATCTAATGTAATTACATTAGTTTAATGGTATGATGACGATCTGATGTAATAACAATAGTTTAATGGTATGATGACGATCTGATGTAATTACAATAGTTTAATGGTATGATGACGATCTAATGTAATTACAATAGTTTAATGGTATGATGACGATCTGATGTAATTACAATAGTTTAAGGGTATGATGCCGATCTAATGTGATTACAATAGTTTAATGGTATGATGCCGATCTAATGTAATTACAATAGTTAAATGGTATGATGCCAATCTATTGTAATTACAATAGTTTAATGGTATGATGCCGATCTAATGTAATTACAATAGTTTAATGTTATGATGCCGATCTAATGTAATTAGAATAGTTTAAGGGTATGATGACGATCTAATGTAATTACAATAGTTTAATGGTATGATGCCGATCTAATGTAATTACAATAGTTTAATGGTATGATGACGATCTAATGTAATTACAATAGTTTAATGGTATGATGACGATCTGATGTAATTACAATAGTTTAATGGTATGATGCCGATCTAATGTAATTAGAATAGTTTAAGGGTATGATGCTGATCTAATGTAATTACATTAGTTTAATGGTATGATGACGATCTGATGTAATAACAATAGTTTAATGGTATGATGACGATCTGATGTAATTACAATAGTTTAATGGTATGATGACGATCTAATGTAATTACAATAGTTTAATGGTATGATGCTGATCTAATGTAATTACAATAGTTTAATGGTATGATGCCGATCTAATGTAATTACAATAGTTTAATGGTATGATGCCGATCTAATGTAATTACAATAGTTTAATGTTATGATGCCGATCTAATGTAATTAGAATAGTTTAAGGGTATGATGCTGATCTAATGTAATTACAATAGTTTAATGGTATGATGCCGATCTAATGTAATTACAATAGTTTAATGGTATGATGACGATCTGATGTAATAACAATAGTTTAATGGTATGATGACGATCTGATGTAATTACAATAGTTTAATGGTATGATGACGATCTAATGTAATTACAATAGTTTAATGGTATGATGCTGATCTAATGTAATTACAATAGTTTAATGGTATGATGCCGATCTAATGTAATTACAATAGTTTAATGGTATGATGCCGATCTAATGTAATTACAATAGTTTAATGGTTTGATGACGATCTCAAAGTAGGTATTTGTTATGAATATTAATCCAAATTGACGATACACACTCTCAATCTTATAAATTAATGCAATGACTCTCGATGGCGAAATCGCCAATAGTTGTGTCCCGAATCGAGATGTAAATATTTACAATTTGGCATAGTTCAGACGATGTTTTCTATGGAGTGGTACGGTTGATTTCTTTGAAATTTTCGGCGATGTTAGTAGAATACTACATTCCCCAGGTTCGCATAGCGCCGGAGTCATTAATATGTCTTTAAAGGTATGATGCCGATCTAATGTAAATACAATAGTTTAACCCTTTCAGTGCCAGGGGCCGATCTCATCGGCCCTAATTTACGGTCTGTAGAGTGGCCCTATAACAAAAAAAGGAAAAAAAAAATTTAAATTGTTTTTTTTTTTTGGTTAATTTTTTTTGGGTATGCTTAAGCATGCTATAGCGAATTTAAAAACAAACTGGATGAAACCTCAGGGGCATGTTATAACTCAAAACTATCACCAAGTATTCATAGTAATAATTTTGATGCCCATGAATAACGTAAGATTCCCTGGCACTAAACCTACAAAATATGTCTGTTAAAGAATATAAGAAAAAATTATTAAAATTGTAAAAAATTGTAAAAAATAATAACAAATGATGAAAAATTGTTAGGCCAATGCCTATGGTCGACTCGATTATATAAGAGAATGCATTGGCACAGGGTATATGGGTTGATACAAAAATCGGACTTGGCACTGAAAGGGTTAAAGGTATCGAGCATAATTGCAAACTTATCACAGAGCGATTTATGATAAATGATGGAGAATCGGCAGGATGCCTTTTAACTGTGTAATTACATGAAGAAACCAAGATTATTCTAACATATTGTTTAGCTATTAGCTACAGTAATGCCCTCAATAATCGACTCCTTAACCACAGCAGAACTTTTCAGGATTTAGTCTGAAATTGGAAAGCTCTCAGTGAGACAGAATATATGCAACAAATGAATGAATTTGAGTCATGGGTGAGTGCAAAATACAAGCCTTGAAATAGGGTGTCTGTCATTTGCAGAATGAGGTCCCCAGAGGGTTAATTTAATGATGCTACCCCGCATAGCGGGCTAGCATCACCAAATTCACCCTCTGGGGACCTCATTCTAATAATCTGCTGAGGTGTAAACAGAATGAGGTCCCCAGAGGGTGAATTTGGTGATGCTAGCCTGCTATGTGGGGTAGCATCACTAAATTCACCCTCTGGGGACCTCATTCTGCAAATGACAGACACACTATTTCAAGGCTTGGCAAAATACGCTTGTGTACTCTATGAACGATGTAAAAAACATGGTAATTATAATGAAAATGAATTAATGACTCCAGTCATTATAATTACCATGTCTATCAGCACATAAATATGCACATGACCTAACTTAATAATTAGTAAATTGCAGTTCCATTTTAATGACTTTTATAAGTGTGTGTTAACTTACACTTTCTTTAACAATATTTCAGAGAAGTGAAGAAGGTTTGACTACAAGTACCCTTCAGCATACTACACAGGATGTTAGGAACGAAATGCAGAAAATACATGACTTGCCACTTGATGAGGAGGTATGAGCCTTATATGAGTAATCTGACTCACCAACAATGAATGTCGTCTTTTCATCATGGACATAAAAATGTCACTGTTTTATTTTATTATATGATCCTAACCTTATTCCATTCAATAGACCCATTCTATAAATTGTGATATTAAACATTCGTTTAATAACAGGAAATAGCGCCAGGTGACCTAGATATGTCCAGTTTGTCATCTGTTAACATTCCGTACGCTACGTCTCAAAATACTATGGCTTCCAAATATATTTTTACAACAAACTATCATGAATGAAGCGTTTGAAAAGTTATGTCATTAAATATACGCCATTAAATGTGCCAAAGAGTCTTTATTTATCTGGGACTATTTCTTTACGCCGGCAAACAACGAATAATTGGCATCGCATGCCTCATATAGAAGCCGATGTTAGTTTCGCGTCCCATTTGTTCATTTATGTATGTTTTGACGATGTTTTGGATCATGTAATAAAATAGAATCTACAACTCGTACCCAGTTTATACTGGAAATTACAAAACTCATCCAGTAAATTTACTGAGCTCTTTTTGTAAATTCCGCTATAAACTGGGGACTCGTTGTAGATCCTCTGTATATGAAAAGCTCTTTTATTGGACAAGACGTTGTGATGTTGAATGTCGCTGGGAAAACCTGATCTGTTTTCAGGTCTGATAATAAGATATGTTAACCCCTGAAGTATCTGACATCACTCAGGACTGTTATTAACAGGTTGTTTCATTCAAGGTGATCATCGTTAGATATCTCAATTTTTTGTTTCGTTTTAACACAGGAATTGGGGAAAGAAACTTATGATCATATAATAAATATGTGTATTGGAAATAAAATATCCTATCCTAACAAATTTCTTCTGGCACAAGCCTTGAAATAGGGTGCCTGTCATTTGCAGAATGAGGTCCCCAGAGGGTGAATTTAGTGATGCTACCCTGCATAGTGGGCTAGCATCACCAAATTCACCCTCTGGGAACCTCATTCTGCTGAGTTGTAAGCAGAATGAGGTCCCCAGAGGGTGAATTTGGTGATGCTAGCCCGCTATGCGGGGTAGCATCACTAAATTTACTCTCTGAGGACCTCATTCTGCAAATGACAGACACCCTATTTCAAGGCTTGTTCTGGCATACTACCAAATCCAAACATGATGAATACTCAAGCAGTCTACAAATCGTGATGAATACTCAAGCAGTCTACAAATCGTTCATGTTTGGCAATTTACGGATTGTACATTTTCAGCAATCTCTGCTGATTCATCAAGCTAGTGTTGAAACGACTAATCGACTAACTGTAGTCGACGTTGAAATGTCAGAACGTCGACTCTGAATTTTGCCGTTGACTAGTCGGAACATAGTGTATTAGTTACATGTATAACGTTTTCAAGATCGATTCCGGCATAAATGGTGTTAACTGTGCGTAAGTTACGGTAAGTATAACATTTGGTGGCAAGACATATATATAGTTGATTGAGTGGAAGAAATATTTTTACAACTGATACATTTTTTATGCTGAAATAGGACTTGGAACTAGTTGTGGTAGCGGGAGTCCGGTTGACTCTGAATCCAGTAAATTGGCCAGCTTTCCATACTTGTCTATATATTATTATTATTATTGAAGTGATGGTGTGCGTATTTATCATTGGATTTTGATAATAATTTCCAACAACTGTGAATAGACAGGGAGCAAATTAACTGGTATCGCATCGCAATATGCTACCCAAATTTGGATAATAGCTATGCATTTTGGTATGAATTTTTTATGCTTTTTGAACAATGCTATCTAATCATGTCAATACGAGGTTATATGCTAATCAAAATTTCAAAAGTAATTTGTTCCCTGGCAATCGACAGTCATGTCATCAGTGTACGCCGTGTACGATGAATTTTCCGTACCATGTTATGTTTGAAAGTTTTGATATCGGGTACCGACTAGTCGACGCAACGCGACTTTTGGGCCTCGATTAGTTGACTTTGAAATTCACTAGTCGTTTCAACACTACATCAAGCAGTCTACAGTTCGTTCATGTTTGGCAATTTACGGATTGTTCATTTTCGGCAATCTCTGCTGATTCATCAAGCAGTCTACAGATCGTTCATGTTTGGCAATTTACGGATTGTTCATTTTCGGCAATCTCTGCTGATTCATCAAGCAGTCTACAGATCGTTCATGTTTTGCAATTTACGGATTGTTAATTTTCGGCAATCTCTGCTGATTCATCAAGCAGTCTACGGATTGTTCATGTTCGGCAATCTCTTCTGATTTTCAAGGGCTATGTGGTTATTGGAAAAAAAATGCAATGTGGTTATAGTTTTATGAACACATTGACTGAGTGGGCATGGCAATTGTAATGCTGTGGGAAAATCGTGAGCAGTATTAGGTGTGTGTGTGTGGTGAATATAATCGTGAGCAGTATTAGGTGTGTGGTGAATATAATCGTGAGCAGTATTAGGTGTGTGTGTGTGGTGAATATAATCGTGAGCAGTATTAGGTGTGTGTGGTGAATATAATCGTGAGCAGTATTAGGTGTGTGTGGTGAATATAATCGTGAGCAGTATTAGGTGTGTGTGTGTGGTGAATATAATCGTGAGCAGTATTAGGTGTGTGTGTGTGGTGAATATAATCGTGAGCAGTATTAGGTGTGTGTGTGTGGTGAATATAATCGTGAGCAGTATTAGGTGTGTGTGTGTGTGGTGAATATAATCGTGAGCAGTATTAGGTGTGTGTGTGTGGTGAATATAATCGTGAGCAGTATTAGGTGTGTGTGTGTGTGGTGAATATAATCGTGAGCAGTATTAGGTGTGTGTGTGTGTGGTGAATATAATCGTGAGCAGTATTAGGTGTGTGTGTGTGTGGTGAATATAATCGTGAGCAGTATTAGGTGTGTGTGGTGAATATAATCGTGAGCAGTATTAGGTGTGTGTGTGTGTGGTGAATATAATCGTGAGCAGTATTAGGTGTGTGTGTGTGGTGAATATAATCGTGAGCAGTATTAGGTGTGTGTGTGTGGTGAATATAATCGTGAGCAGTATTAGGTGTGTGTGTGTGTGGTGAATATAATCCCATCAACACCAGGCCTGCAGGTTTCAAAATTATGTTTAACCTATTTTTCGTTTACCTGGTTTGTGCTTTGGTAACCCATAGGAGAGTTACACAAACTGTAATAATCACTAAAACTGGTACAGACGATCCCACTTATTAACATAACGGATAAAAACATATCCCGTTTATAACCATATTATGTTCCTGCAACAAACCATTTACACTGTATTATATGTTAATTTCTACCCTCTAATAACATAAGATTTTGATAGACCACCGGTTATAAACATAGAAATATGCAATAACATGTTAACCACGCGGGTGAAACTATGCACACATGCCAGTTAATCGAGAGGCCATTACAGTTAATTATGTAATTCAATCAATGCAAAGACGGCAAACAAAGAGAAACAAGCTGTGAACGACCACATGGGCGCTTAAGATACTGATAGGCCTGTCAGCTAATTGGTTTTTATCACTTACAATCCGGCATGTGTGCTCTTTTTAATCCATTTACAATGGGACTTTAATGTACTTTGACAGGGCTTCGAATTCCGTGTCCGAAACATTCCAATGTCACGACATTGGATCACCGCGATCATGCTCAAAATAAGAACCTAATTTGTATGAATAGGAAACGGATGAGTATGTTTACTTAAACCCGGTGACATAGTCCCACGCTGTCTGATTCATATTATATAAAACTCAAGCCATACTTTCTCTCATCATAACCATCCAAAATGTCTAAACGTAAACGTAACGATTTGTCACTCGGAGTTAAATACGAAAAATGAAAGTAAAGCTTGTTTTATTTTGTGGAATTCCCAGCGGGAAATCCCCTATTCACTCCAATGTCTACAGATAGAGTTACTCCTCCTGACTTGTAACCGGATGTCGAATTTAGTGAAAATGGAAGCCGACTCGCGGCGCTTAAATTCACTTGTTTCTGGTTCTTTTTCATGCATAAATACATGCATCAAGATTGATTCTCCAATCATTCATCAAAGTTTTGTTGTGTCAAGTTTATTTTGGTGACATAAAAAGAAGAATAGTAGAAAAATAAATAAAACAACCGCCATATTCAATGATTGATGTAGGCGACGGAAAACGTGGTCAAATGTCCATACAAAGTACACACAAAATGGGCCAAATATCGGAATCCTGCACATAAACATACACGCTTATTAACATAAATTCCTCTTGTATTATTAACCACAGATGGGCAACTTATTGACCTAGCGTAATAAATTTGAATGTCTCATTTTGGGACTTGATTCAGCAAAAATTAAGGTGAGAATTAGTTATCGCGAGACTTGAATTTATAAAACTTTGGCATAACCTGTTTTTCGTTCGTGGCATTTTCATTTTAGATAACCTCCAGGCGAACTGAACCGTCATTTGCCTCAAATTTGCCTGATCACCCTGAAACTGCTGTTCATTTCTTGTATAAAAACATAGAAAGCATGTACTATTGGTTTATCTGTATTTTGCAGACAATAAAGTCAGTTGATATGAGAAATGGTTCTGCTCGAGCAAAGCATTCCAAGTCTATTAAACCAAGTAAGTTGCTTTCAATTTCCTTCTGGTGTTGTTTCCGTCATATTACAGTAATGCCCAAAGTAATTGACCACTTAACCACAGCAGAATTATGGTTAATTTTTCAGTTTTGTCGGAAATATGGCTTGTTGCCATTCATCGGAAAGCTCTCGCTTAGTGCTTTCCAATGAATGGCAACAAGCCATATTTCCGACAAAATCCTGAAAAGTTATCCATAATTCTGCTGTGGTTAAGTGGTCAATTACTTTGGGCATTTCTGTATTCATTGTGCTATAAGTTCTTTTGCACATCATATTTCTGTTTTGTTCACATTATTGGTGTCAGTATATGTTTGTTTTTAGTCACATTATACTTTGAAGTTGGCTTGCAGCACTGAATACATCTTTAACTAGTCTGTGTGTTGTATAGTTTGTGTTCAGGGTTCGCGCTGCCACTTGCTAAATTTGCAAGTCACTTTTTAAACTTTAAAGAAAGAAAACTATTTGTCACTCATGGCATTAATTTCAGGAAAGCATTGCAGTTAGGAAATGTTAACAGCTTTATCAAGATGCAGTTAATCTGATAGCATTAATATCAATGAAATTACTATATTATTATACTCCCACTGGATTGACTGCGTCTGTCCGTCACACTTTCTCCCTCCGTGTCCGTCCGTCTGTCCATCCGACCTCATAAATCGAACAACTATGAACCGATTTCAATAATTTTTTGTATGCAATCTCCGCATGACGCTAATTGCGGTGCGGTCCAACTTTTTTAAGTTACGCCTTACTTTTCGACTTATTTTGACTTAGAAAATTCTGTCCAACTTAATAACTTTAACAAATATGAACCGATTTCAATAATTTATACATGCTTCTCACAACACCCTCTCTACATGATGCGGCTCAGGGTTGGCTCGGACTGTTTTTCCTAACATTACACTTCATTTTCGACTTATTTTGACTTAGAAAATTTTTGGATTTTTTGTTTGTGGATGCTTTTTTCCCTGGAGTTGTGTGCCTTCTTAGCAGAAGTTTGGTTTGACTGACGAAACACTCGACAAAAGCCATTATTTATTATTGTGGTGTTTACATATAGATAATCCTCTTTTTTATTTGCCCTTCTGGTGAAGCAACCCTTCAACAATCGTATAGTTCAGTAATTGGTTTGTTGTTCTATGATAAACCACAGTAGAGAGGCGAGAATTATTAATAATTAACTGCTTTCCTATCGATAACAAAAGTTTCTCAAAGAGCGCTTATCGAAATATAAGACTCAATTTTGCAGAAACTGATTGCAGAAACTGATAGCATTTGGCAATTTCTAAAATAATTTGGCAAAAATATATTTTCATTTGGCAAAAGTTAATTTTGGTCCAGCGCAAACCCTGTTTGTATTGTTCACATGTTATGATTGTTCCACACTTTGTGTTGTCCGTAACCAATGTTCTATCCTATATATAGAGAATACTATTGCTATTCCTGGAGGAAGCGAACATGATATGGGAATAGCAGAGGATGAGGTTATCAAAACTCGATCTGCTAATATCGACCATTCAGCTAAGGTAGAGTCCTTGGTTTCATCGCTTGAAAAAGATGACACTCGCAAAGCAAAGGACTCAGAAAAAGCCAAAGGTTTGACATTGTGACGATATCTTGTTTCATCCGAGACCTTTAAAATCTCTTGAAATGTGCATAGGGATTAAAGTATTAATTTTTATACGCCGGTTTTGAAAAAAAACAGAACCTATTATATTATTGGTTCGTCCATCCGTCCGTTTACTTTTTTTGTTTTCGGATGATAACTTTCAGGGTTCCGGGTTCCCCGCCAATTTTCACCAGAGTTATGGCCCTTTTTTTTTTTTTTGTACTTAATTTTCATTTCCGGATGATAACTTTAGCAAGTCTTAACTGAATGGAATAAAATGTGGTATGTGAGTTTACTAGCCCAAAATACAGGTCAAGATCGAATTTGGGTTCCACCTGCCAAAGTTTACCAGAGTTATGGTCCTTGTCAACTTAGAATTTGCCAAATTTTTTTTTTTTTCGGGTTATAACTTTAGTTTTAGTAATCTTAATGTTTTCAAATTTTGTATATAGATTACTCATATGAAAATACAGGCAGGGACATATCCAGGCCGTTTTGCATACCGTTTACCGGTTTGGGCGCCCAATTGGGTCCCAATTCATATCATAACAAGATATATATATTTATATATATATTGATATAAGACAAAAGATTTAACTTAAGTTTTACAGTTGGAATAATACTGTAAAGTATGTTTGGCTTTATCTAGCTTTTCATCTGTGAAAACTTCAATTAGTTTGAGTTAACCCTTCAGACTTCAGTATTTCAATCAAATTCAAGTGAAATTACACAATACAGTACAGGAACAGTGATAAATTTGATCAAGTAAACCTGGTTATCATGTGGGATCTCATAATACCAAATGAATAATTAACATAGAGATTAGTACTACTAGTAATTACTGCATGTAACTTAATAGACATTATTTCTGTACTACTAGAAAATATTATGAATGTGTCTCTCACTTGAATTTCAGAAAATAGCCTAGTATATGAATTACAGTGATAATGGTCTCATTTCAAGCAGGATAAGCATAACCATTGAACAAGAAGATATCTGACAATAATTTATTAGCATTTTCAATCCATACATATATAAGCAAAATTCCAAAGTTATGCTTCAAAAACTTGATCAAAGTAAACTCTCAGTAAAATTCAATTAGATTAGCTCTCAATGCATTGGATTTTAAAAAAAATTCAGGGGGAGACCCCTCCCCACCATCAGCATGGGGATACCCCCTCCCGAACCTACCTCGCTCATGTCTTTGGGATATGCCTTTGGCATATCATTGCCCCAAAAACAGGTGTCCCCAAAAAATCCCTGGATACTTCACTGACAGGTGAAGTTCGAATTTGGGTTCCGCCCGCCTATTTTAACCAGAATTATGGTCTTTGTTGACTTATAATTTGACGATTATTTTGGTTTCTGGGTGATAGCTTTAGTTATAGCAACCACAAGCATGTGTTATTTTTGCTAGATTGTTCTGCAAACATTTTCTAAGGAAACTTGCTCTAATGGCATCATTGAAATCAAAATGAATGATCACATCAAGATAGATCCGGCACTTGTCCAAACACATTGACACTGTCTTGTGCATTTGTCTTTCCTTTTCTTGAAAGTTTTCAATTTTAATGAAATGATTGTCTATTATGAGCTTTATGGTTTTGTTGAGAACATTAATGTACGCAAATTATAAAGAAACAAATTAACCATTTGAAAATAAACATCTCACTCACTTCGTCCAGTCTAATTAACCCTTTACCCAACAAACCGGCCAAAACCGGCCAAATAAAGCTTCAACAGCCTAAATTATCTTGGGTCTGTCTCAATAAAACCATACAAATATGGATATCATTGGAACCGGCTCATTGACCACATTATGATGGTTACAGTTATGCCCTGTGCCAATGCATTCTCTTATATATGCGAGTCGACCATAGGTCGCCTCGCATATATAAGAGAATGCATTGGCCTAAAAAAAATCTTTTTTTAACACTTTTTACTATTTTTTCTTACATTCTTTAACAATTTTATAATTTTTAATGAGTTAAGCCAATGCATTCTCTTATATATGCGAGGCGACCTATGGTCGACTCGCATATATAAGAGAATGCATTGGCACAGGGCCCTTCTGTTGGGTAAAGGGTTAAAATCAGCCTTCGAAATAGTTACACAATACAGAGTCTAAACGATTTCACTATCATTTATATTACCACTGCTCTAAATAGCTTCTGCATGCATTCCCTGCAATATGAGGTCACAGTGCACAAATAGTTTACGATTGACAAGATATCTCCATTCAAGCCTGAGTTTAGTGTGCTTATGATTTGCAGAATTAGGTCCCAAGAGGGTGAATTTAGTGACGGTGTGATGTACACCCAATGGGAACCTCGATTATGCAATGTGTCGTCTGCCAATTTGGAACATGAGGCCTAAGCATTCTGCAAATGACAGCATGTGTGATTTTTGCTAGGTTGTTCTGCATATTGTGAGGAATCTTGCACTAATGCCATCATTGAATTCAAAATTAATGATCGCATCAATATAAACCAGTCATTAGTCCACACCCATTGACACTGTCTTGTACCTTTGTCTTTCCTTTTCTTGAAAGTTTTAAATTTTAATGAAACGATTGTCTATTATCATCAGCTTAAAAAAGTTTCTTTGTTCAAAACATTAATGTATGAAAATTATAAAGAAACAAGTTAACCATTTAAAATTCAACACCTCACTCACTTCATCCAGTCTAATTAACCCCTTTACCCAACAAAACCCCTTATAGAGCCCCACATAGACTGGAGCAGACGACACTCTGCAGTGCATGCTTCCATCTGTGTGAGGCTCCCTGTGGGATAAATCTCTTAATTAACCCTTTACCCAACAAAACGGCCAAAAACTCCCAAATAAAGCTTCAACAGCCTAAAATATCTTCGGTCTGTCTCAATAACACCATGCAAATATGGATATCATTGGAACCGGTTCATTGATCACATTGTGATGGTTACAGTTATGCCCTGTGCCAATGCATTTTCTTATATATGCGAGTCGACCATAGGTCGCCTCGCATATATAAGAGAATGCATTGGCCTAAAAAAAAATCTTTTTTTACCATTTTTTCTTACATTCTTTAAAGGACTTATTCGCTCTAGAAACTACAAAACGCATTCGGAAAGCCCTCCCTGTTGTGATTAAAATGATCCAAGTCCCATTTCCGATCGCGTAATAAATAACCCGTAAAATAAATAAATAATACCACCACCGGTATTCAGAGATTTCCGTGACTAAACTACGAGTGACGTACTTGTGGGGAGCAAATTAAAAACACAGATTCGGAGCCGGAGTTTATTATGCAGACTACGAGGACGTAATCGTAAGTCAGCCGATACTAAAATGCGGAGTCGTATGTGCGCGTGTGGTGTATAGATTACGTTTCGCTTTGGCCGTTTATCTGGAAGAGAAGACAATAACTATGTGAATAAAGTAATTAATAGCCCCTAGAATGGTTGTTGTTTTTGTAGCCATTAATAATGAACATGCCGGCACGTGTCTGTTTTGGTAAATAGATGGCAGTAATTAGTGCTTTGATTGTCTCGCGTATTCATTCGGTGATTTGTAATCACTCAGTGACTATTCATCAGTGTCAGTCGCGAACTTGTTTGCACTCTAAAATGCCACAAAGTGAATAGAAAGAATTCGAACATTATCACTCTGGTCATACATATATAAGAAGCGCCCAAATTTATATAAACACTGGGCTGAATAGTGTTAACTCTATTTATGCGCCTTTGTTTTATGTTTGTTTGTTGTTTTACTTTCGATATAAATATCCCGAGTATCTGTCATCTCCACATATTCCAAGATGGCTAGTAGATGTAGTGTGTTCAGTTGTGAGCGGGCTAGCGATCCATTATTTAGTACCTCCAAAAAGACAACACAGTGCGTAATTTAGAACGCTCTTTATTGTCTACCGCTTTTGGGAGACGGAAGCATGGACGCTCTTTATATTTAATTGTCACAATACAAAATCACCCATGACATCGAAATAGAGCACGTTCATAATTGAGAACGCTCTTTATTGTCTACACCGCGACGAAAACATGGACGCTCTTTATTAGAGGCAATCATTGGAGTTTTTCTATGCTAACAATTAAAAAAAATCCTGAACAACAAACTGAAAAACAATGCCAGGCTAGCCTTCAATTAAAAAAAATGTCGTTATGCCAAACTGCAGCCTAACTAATAATTATTGTAGTTTCAACAGTCTGTTGTGTATTCGAGTGAATTATTTTGTTTACTCACTTATCGATCTTGACTGGAAGGATTTTAGCAAGCTGTTCACAGTCGTGCACTTCTCCACACAAAATGTTTCGTGTGAAGAAACAGACAGGAACATTATTATGGCGAATTTAAGCCATCATGATACATGTACTAGTACAATAACTACCACCTTTTTAATCACACCCATTTGTATTTAATTGTACGCTTATAGCGCACAACTGGATGACACTAATGTGTAAACTAGCTTCCGAAATTGGTACCATACAACAAAGAATGAAGTACCGGTATATGGCCTAACTTGTATTCTTTCAGAAACAGTTAAATTAGTTTCGCACGAAATTCCGCTCGCTCATTGCATTTCTGCATAAATTAATCTCATTTCAAATTACTTTTATCGCATCAAAGTGCATTTTAGCCATCATTATTCGTTATATAATCCACATTCTAGCAAAGCCAGTTCATAATTCAGCACATTCAAACAGTTTTATCCCGTGATCGCTATTTATCGTAAAGGCTTAGGTAATTATCCAGCGTAATTTATCAACTCGTTACGCGATTGGCGGAATTAATTCAAGCTCCACCCACCGCTGTCATCGGTAAGCGTCGATGCAGATGATCGGTCATGTGACTGCGTTGTGGTCATGTGATCGCACACACTTGACTGACTTCGGATATTTCTGCGATTTTTTTAATATCATAATAATATAAATACTATCTGCTCGATTTTGAATTTTCTTGGCGAAATGGGTCTGTTAGACATATATTATTAGTATTATGACGATAAAAAAAATATTTTTTTGAGAGACTAATTCCTTTAACAATTTTATAATTTATTCTTACATTTTTTAACATTTTTTATAATATTTTTCTACATTCCTTGACAATTTTATCATTTTTAATATGTGTTAAGCCAATGCATTCTCTTATATATGCGAGGCGACCTATGGTCGACTCGCATATATAAGAGAATGCATTGGCACAGGGCCGTTCTGTTGGGTAAAGGGTTAAAATCAGACTTACCACTGCTATAAAATAGCGTGCAAATAGTTTATGATTGACAAGATATCTCCATTCAAGTCTGAGTTTAGTGTATGTTGATGGATGAATCCAAAGCCAGTCAAGCTGAATTTAGTGTACCTGTCATTTGCAGAATGAGGTCCCCAGCGGGTTAATTTAGTGACGCTATCCTGCATAGTGGGCTAGCATCGCCAAATTCACCCTCTTGGGACCTCATTCTGCATGGCCTCATCTGCTATGGGAGACATATACTCAGATTGAGGTTCCCAAATGGTGAATATTGTCATGTACACCCATTGGGAACATCGATTATGCAATGTGTCATCTGCCAATGTGGGGATATGAAGAAATTAATTTGAAAAAGAAAAGGAATTTTTGTGAAGAAGTTTAGAAATTTGATAATAAAGAAACTTTCCAGAGAAGATGAGGCCTAAGCAGAATGAGGTCCCCATAGGGTGTATTTAGTGATGCTAGCCCACTATGCAGGATGGCATCACTAAATTCACCCACTGTGGACCTCATTCTGCAAATGACAGACATGCTGTAATCAGGCTTGTCGGTTTCGTTTTCATGACAAAACCAGGTGTTAACTTTGGAAATACTTAATTCTATTCTCCTTACTAGTTATTATTGGTCAATTCTGGACTGCTCATAGACGCTTTTTAATGTTTAATTTGTTGTCGTAATCTCTAAATTGTAAACACTGTGAAATTAGCAATGTGACATGAATGTGACAGAAATCTCATATATATTTTGAAGACCTCTGTCTGTATGTATGTTTGTTTGTTTGTCATTTATACAAATCTACGATTCTCGACCGATCGGGACGAAACTTGGTACGTGTGTGTAGTTTGACCAGGCGGTGAACGTTGTCGTATTGGCGAGCCCGTGCGGCGCCCGCTTCGCGCATGCGCAGACGAGATCTCGGAAACGGGTGGAGCTATCGACTTGATATTTGGTATGTGAATGTGTCTTGCCCCGGATACGAATTTTATCGGGTCGCCGAGCCCGTGCGACGCCAGCTTCGCACACGCGCAGACGAGATCTCGGAAACGGGTGGACCTATCGACTTGAAATTTGGTATGTGAATGTATCTTGCCCCGGATACGAATTTTATCGGGTCGCCGAGCCCGTGCGACGCCAGCTTCGCGCATGCGCAGACCAGATCTCGGAAACGGGTGAAGCTTTCGACTTGAAATTTGGTTTTTGAATAGCCCGGACAACGTCGGGCTCATCGGCTAGTCTAATATATATTTTGGGACTTCTGTTTGTCTGTCTGTCTGTTAGCTATGGCCGGGAAAACTGCCGGACGGATTTAGCCCAAACTTGCTATATAAGGGTAAAATCCCAGATGGAATGTCATCGCACCGCTTCTGAGAACATCAGAGCACTCATTCTCCAATCACCCGCCACCGCAATTGGTAGTTCATGGGTTAATCGTGTGATAGTTAAAGAGCGTTCTTATCCGCAGTGTCGTTGATAAAGAGCATGTATGTGTCAAACCGTTACATAGGAAATATGCATGCATTTCCATTGCATAGAACTCGCTTCTACGAATCTTCCCAAGGCTGGCAAAATTGTTAATAAATGCATTTATGTCTCTTCGATAATTGCCTAATACAATTAAAGCGTGGAGTCTGTCCATTTTCCCATGAAAAAGCGAATTCTACGACCACCGGATTCGAGATATGTTATTATTTCCGACATCGTCATTTTTGTCATTCGAAATCACGCACTCGATTCGGCATCAATTCATCCCTTTTCGAGGCCTTCTAAAATTATGTCTTCACTTCCCAGTTATGCCCCAGGGTGTGGACTATGAGGAGAGATTTATTGCAAGTCATAAGATATTTTTATTCTCTGGGAACAATACTTATTAGTTGATTCCATCGATCGTCTTATGTTTCCATTTTCGACGCATCGCGTACATAATGTACCTGCACTAAATCGTTCCTCTTGACTCATCGCCGAGAGGCTTTATCTGTATGACATCATAAGGGTGAATGGGGGAGATTTTCATCGGGTCAGTTTTTGAAACCTTGAAACGGGTACCCACAAATTATCTAATATATATTTTGGGACTTCTGTCTGTTTGTTTGTCTGTTAGCTATGACCGGGAAAACTGCTGGACGGATTTCGACGAAATTTGATACCTACAGGTAATTTGTCTGGGGATTGTTTTGGACGGGCCAAATCGTGACTCCGACCTGACCTTGACCTTCAAAATGGTCAATTCAAGGTCAAAGCCCGGACGAAGTCGGGTCACCTGCTAGTATATTATATTTTTAGCTACATGTATGTGGCAGGGAACTGGGGAATATGGTCGCTGTGTATATGATGCAGTAGTTGCACAGTATAGTCTCTGTAGTCATGAAACAGTCAAACTGTTTGGTCCATGTGTTGTGCATCAGTTAGAAAATAAAAGTACATGTAGCTATAATTTTGTGGATGTGAGTTGCATCTCCCAATCGCAAAAAAAATAAAAGTAAAACTTATTTTGGGGTTGCAGGCCTATAGTAGAAATGTCAGTCAATTTATTTGATTTCAAATACCCATATGTACAACTGACAAGTTTCTGACATCGCCTGATTGGCTTCATCGCTTTACCCTTAAAGGCACAGGCGGCGTTCGTTGCAGAAATATTCATATTTGTTCAAATTGCCATCAACAAGGAATATTAAAATATATATAGTTTTGTTCATATGCCAAACATAATCAGCACGTTAATAGTATATTGTCGTCAAGATGTACGATGGTGTACGTAAACAAGAGCCTGCTAGTGTTACAGAAGTTTTGGTTCTGTTTACATAACACAGCACAATTCTATTGGTTAATCTCACACAAATGATATAAACACTCTTTATTATTTCCATATCAGGAATAAACAGTAACAAATAACGCTCTTTATGTTTACCATATCCGGATCTAAACAAAAGCCAGGTTCTGCAACATTTTTTGCTTTTGTTTACATAACAAAGGAAAATCATTTGACAATAAGATACTGTTTATGCTATATTTCTGATTGGTATAAGAACAATGTCTGTCTCTATTTTACTATTATTTCTGTTTATGGCGGTTTTTGACAGAGGTGAATATTTTAGCAGCCAACGCCGTCCGTATCTTTAATGGCTTCATCACTTTACCATTAAATGTTGTGATCAGCTGACCCTGACGTTATGCTTCTTGTAAGTAATGGAATTCCCAGTCTGATATATATCCAGACTCCGTCTCATTACTTTCATCTACGTCTGACAACACTCGCATGGAATCTGATATCAGAGATGAAGGGGAAATTCCCTTTTTTGTGAAAACTCATTAATATTCATAAGGCAGTGTTTATCATTGCGATACACACATAGATCTACACACGTGCGCCCGAGGTCATGTAAACATTTAAGAGTTGCCACTCTTCTTCCGTGCAATAAAATGCTCTCAAGGTTAGTTGCTTCACTGTACATGCAGAATACAAGTTCAGCAATTCAGATGCTATATAATAAAGAACAATGTAATGAAAATATAGCGATAAGCATGCTATATAAATTTTATTGAGCTGTACCGCGGTCATGTTGCATCATCTCCTTGTTTACAATACGGCCTTGGAATTCACTACGAAGTTGTAAATTTATCCTTATTTGGCACGTGACGTAATATCCGTGGGTTAGGAGAAAATAGTATTTTTTGAATATCTTTGCAAATACAATTCTGTTATGTATACTTGTTCTGTCTGAACATTTCCCAATTATGAATAAACGTACGTTAACTTTGATTTTGAACCTACGACGTTTGGTCAGTTAAGATACGCGACACTAACGTGTAGTTTATATAACTTCATGAGATTGCATTCAAATGCCGTGGGTGTGGCTTGTATGAATAATTGAATATTAATTGAATTTGCAAGAAGCTATTCATAGGTCAATCAAGGCATTGCTCGCTGCGTATTGGCTAGATTTCTCTCGTTTGAAATAATTTTAACCATGATAGTCTTCAGACCGTAAGTTGATTGAAATGAAACACGGTCTGAGTTTTGTTAGACTGTGGAATTCCCTGCTATTTCATTTAGACTCTGTAACTCTGCTTGTTCAAGAGTGTGAATTAGACTTACTTTCATCATGTAGTTCACATTCACATTCTAGTTCTTATATTTCAGTGAGTGCTAGAAGCGCCAGGAGTGTATCACCCGGAGGTCATCGCAGCAAGTCACCCATGGCATCGCCCATGGCGATGACCCTCGATGACCTCACACGTACACTGCAAATCGAGAATATGACTCTGCGGGACAAAAATGAACATCTTACTACTGAGTTGATATCGTTACGCAGCATTGCCAAAGCTGTAGACAGCGATGGTAAGCAATATGATTTATTATCAAGCCTGAGTTTATTGTGCCTGTCATTTCCAGAATGAGGTCCCCAGAGGGTGAATTTAGTGACGCTATCCCGCATAGCTGGCAAGCATCACTAAATTCACCTTCTGGGAACCTCATTCTGCTTAGGCCTGATTTTCTCCGGAAAGTTTCTTTATTATCAAATTTCTATAGAAACTTCTTCACATAGATTCTATTTCTTTTTTAGTTTAGTTTCTCTATAGTCCCAAATTGGCAGATGACACATTACACAATCGAGGTTCCCAATGGGTGTACATAAAAATATTCACCATTTGGTAACTTCAACATGAGTCTATATCTCCCATTGCAGATGAGGCCATGCAGAATGAGGTCCTAAGAGGGTGAATTTGGTGATGCTAGCCTGCTATGTGCGATAGCGTCACTAAATTCACCCTATGTGGACCTCATTCTGAAAATGACAGGCCCGCTAAACTCAGGCTTAAAGATTATAGATATGAATTATCTATCCCATGCTGTCAAGAAACTGTATTCCAAAGAAATTATTTTTTCATACTTACAGGGCAAATCAATGGATTAATATTGAGACTAATATTAACCCTTTACCCAACAGAAGGGCCAATGCATTCTCTTATATATGCGAGGTGACCTATGGTCGACTCGCATATATAAGAGAATGCATTGGCACAGAGCATAACTTTAACTATCACAATGTGGTCAAGGAGCCGGTTCCAATGATATCCATATTTGTATGGTTCTATTGAGACAGACCGAAGATATTTTAGGCTGTTGAAGCTTTATTTGGCCGGTTTTGGCCGGTTTGTTGGGTAAAGGGTTAACCCTTTGGCGAGTAGAACGACATGTATGTCGTCTATCGGTTGAGGAGTAGAACGACATATATGTCGTTTCAGGAAATGTTATTTTATGTAGACATAACTTCAATAATTCATCTGATTTATAAATGATTTGTATAGGAGTTATTTTGATTAATATAATGTCCCAAATGCAGGGTTTCCGCTAGGGGTTGGGGGAATGTGGCCGTATTTGGGAAGCACATACCAGGCACCCTGTCGGGAGAAAATTTGGATGTTTATCACTGAAAAGGAGCCATTTCCTTGCACTTGAGACAAGCAGGAACATTCAAGCTTCGTATAGAAACCAAATTAAAACAGATTGTCTTTCTTAGATCTCAAGTTAATGAATCAAAAGCATGTAAGCACAACAGTACACAATGGATACAACAACTTTTATTTAAACAGTAGCAATATTAAATGCGACTTCAAAGACCGCCGCGGTTGGCAAAAGACACGCTGTCTCACTGTCTAGCAGTAACAGGTGAGATGAGCACGTGCTGCACATGTTCTGCATGCCTGGTTTCTTTGTATTTTGTTCCGATCAAAACAAATTTTTGTAGAAGCAAAAGCCATTCCTCAGACGGAGATGACTTCATGCTGGATTCGTATAAGGCCAAAAGGAAGAATACCTGAGTTTAGGGTAACATGAGGGAAAAAAACAGGGGCGGGCGGGCGGTACTTCATTTTATTTTATTTTTTCATTTTATTTTTCACGGGGAATAGTATTTAAGTATTCGTGCCTTCTAATCGTCTGCCAGTGTCACTCGTATATAGCTTGGGCAAGTCATTGTCACACTAATCGATGTCATGGTAGCTTTAATAAGTTTAATGGTGTTGCAGAAGTTCAATGACATGTACATATACAGCGTGATATTAAATGATATTATATATAGAATAAGTGTCTAGTGTTGGAAATTAAACGGTTTATGTTCACGCTGAAGCTCAGATATTACAGGCCAAATCCTACGAGTGGACATATTACTTTTCAATTTCCCACACAAGACACTTATGATATTTTGTTTATCCACCGACTCGAATACTAAGAAATTTTGTGAAATATTCAACTCAGAAGGTGAATTTAACAAGAGTTCCTCCATTGGAAATGGCACATACATGCGGCAACGCCAATGTGACGTACATAACATAATCAATATGTAAAGCGGTGGTGGCATTAACACCTGTAAAACAAAGTAAGCACCAAGAACAATATATGTGCATTGATTACCCTAAGACTGTTGCATTCAGATCAGGGCGACACAGAAGATGTTGATTCATCGGGTCCGGCTTTCTGTAGAACTAATGAATATTTAATGAGAAATAGTTCTACTAGGAAAAAATTAAGTTCTACCAGGCACATACCTCTCCTACTGCATGGGTACATACAGACTCAATGTTACATCAGGCTTATAATTTTCAGGGTGGATGCGGTGAGAGGTGGATAAACTAAAATAATGGAATTTTGAGCTTTGGGTCGATTTCAAAAGTGTCAAAATTATATTTAATCCGACATTTTATTACTATGTCCTTTTCTGTCAGTTCAGAATCCGTGTGGTACCGGTTCACGCACGACAAAATATCTGTGCTATAGTTGACAGGCGCCATGATGTTTCTATTCTGATTCATATGAACGCATTTGTGAAGTTTAATAGCTACTAGTAAAACTCAGGATCTATCCGCACACGGAAGTGTTTCCGCCATATTCAATCGAATTGTGCAATCGGCAAAATATCCGGTTACTTTCGATTTGCTAGTTAATACATATTCCGGCACAAGTATCGCGTGTTTTCTGGTTTTCGCTTTCGAGAAATCGACGAGGTTTGCCGAACTATGACGAGGTAATACGAATATACTACCAACAACAATGGCGGCACTTCCGTTTTTCGTGAATTGACGATATTTGCAAGGAAATGGTTTACTTGTTTAAGCTAATTCCGTAGTCGCGATTTCCTAATTGCAAAAAAATAAAATGAAGTCGGAGGAAATTTTTGAAAAACGATAAAATGGAATTTGGCGGCAGGTTTTGAGTAGGGGCGGGCGGGTTACCGTAAACACGGGTATTCTTCGTTTTGGCCTAATGGATAATTTTATATTCATTGGATAGGGAATAAATACATGATAATAACTATTAATAATTCAATTGTTTTTTATTTTTAAATAAACATTTCTTTGACACAGACCTTGTGTTGGGAGAAAAAGTTATGCACTTTTCGTCGCAGCAACTGCCAAAACTCACATGTGTTCATGGTTGTAGCTCATAAACCCCCACCCAAATGACTTAACGATGTATATTGCACATTTTGATGGGAAATAGTGGGTCAGAAATTTGGGACTTATTGATAGTAATCTACTGCAAATTAAAATGCGAGAGGCTGATTACTAATAAATATTCGCCCGACAAAGCGTTAAACTGGATGATGTAGACAACTGTATACAATCATGGTCCGCGCTACTGATCATGTCTTATTCAGGCACCAAGTGTAGGATTCCTTGCAATCTGTTAATCATCAGTGTCGGGGATCGCTCGTCCTGCGTAAAAAGGGAACTGAGCTAGATCTGTGGCACTTTTGTGACCAATATTAAGTCAAGGTTGGTGAGGGGAATAAGGCCGCTTGATGGCCGGCCTGTCGTAGTAGCAGAAACCCTGCCCAAATGTAAAAGTGCAATCGATTATGATAACACACGTTAACAAAAATGCACATAAATTAAAACGAATTATTGGACCCTTTTGACCCGAACTTGTTAATAATTATTGCTATGACGTTGACATTAAATTTACTCATGGCGTCATGTATATGACATTACAGATACTCTCCAAAGGGTTAAGACTATATTTCTCTGTGGTGGGTATTAAAGTATGATTGAGTAAGTGGACACAGATCAGTTGTCGGATTCATGATGATTATGAAAGATATATTATTATAAATGGGAATTTCTTTGGAAACATATATAATTAAACTAGAATCTAGTCTTTTTCAATGTATACTGAAATTATCTCATTCATGACTGAGATAATTATTTATTTTTGCTTGGGAAAATAAACATTTTCCTTGGTCATGAATGAGATATTTTTTTGGTATCCACTCAAAAACATTAGATATCCTCTATATAGCCACCTTGCTGAAATGTTTTACCTACAGTAATGCCATAAATAATCGACTCCTTCACCACAGCAGAATTATGGGTAATTTTTCAGGATTTAATCGGAAATATGGCTTGTTGGCATTCATCGGAAAGCTCTCAGTGAGAGCTTACCGATGAATGGCAACAAGCCATATTTCCGACTAAATCCTGAAAAATTACCCATAATTCTGCTGCGGTTAAGGAGTCGATTATTTAGGGCATTACTCTATATTACCTATGCACACGTACCGCTGATTAAGAGATGACTAGTTAGTGATAAAATGTTTTACCTACATTGTATTTCACCTATACCGCTGATTAACCCTTTACCCAACAGAAGGGCCCTGTGCCAATGCATTCTCTTATATATGCGAGTCGACCATAGGTCGCCTCGCATATCTAAGAGAATGCATTGGCTTAACACATTAAAAATTATAAAATTGTTAAAGAATGTAAGAAAAAATGGTAAAAAGTGTTAAAAAAAGATATTTTTTAGGCCAATGCATTCTCTTATATATGCGAGGCGACCTATGGTCGACTCGCATATATAAGAGAATGCATTGGCACAGGGCACAACTATAACCATCACAATGTGGTCAATGAGCCGGTTCCAATGATATCCATATTTGTATGGTTTTATTGAGACAGACCCAAGATATTTTAGGCTGTTGAAGCTTTATTTGGCCGGTTTGTTGGGTAAAGGGTTAAAAGACGACGAGTCAGTGATTGTGTCAGCAGGTATTTAAAAATGGTCTATTACTTCCAGGCCACAATTACAACCATAACATATTTTTGTATAGAACCCAATTTCAAGGCTTAACCCTTTGAGTGCCAGGTCCGATTTTTGTATCAACCCATATACCCTGTGCCAATGCATTCTCTTATATATGCGAGTCGACCATAGGTCGCCTCGCATATATAAGAGAATGCATTGGCCTAACTTTGTTTTGTTTTTTACAATTTTTTACAATTTTAATAATTTATTCTTATATTCTTTAACAGACTTATTTTGTAGGTTTAGGGCAGATGAGATCCGCCCCTGGCACTCAAAGGGTTAATATCGTGAATAAAATCCAGATAAAACCAAAGATTGAGTAACTTATTTGTCTATAAAGGCATAATAAAGTCATTAAATTTGTAGACGAGCAAAATTACTTTATTTCAAAATGACCTCAGTTAATAATGCATGTATCACATATCTGTTTCTAAATAAGAATTTGTTTCAGATTAAGGGTTGCATTTCCAATGTTTTTATTACAGATACAGAAACTGCCAAAACTATTATACTCAAAAAGCAAATACAAGATATGAAAGAAGACAATGAAACGCTGAAGAACAACGTGCATAGATTAAATATAGAGCTAAGCGCGTACCAGTCACGATACCGGACAGTCGATAAGAACGTAAGTATTTACAAGGTTACTGAATGTTTATGCATACCAGTCAAGATACCAGACAGTCGATAAAAATGTAAGTGTATACCCAGGGGTGGCACCAGGGGAGGGGTCAGGGGCCACAGCCACCCTATCGGGAAGGCTATAATAATATTAATTAACAGTAATACAATTTTGTGAAAATAATTTAATTAATTATAGGTTTTTAAGAACAATAAACATATCCATCATATTAAAGTTGCGACTGGTTCCTGAAAACAGAAACTTTTTAATGACTTAAAGATGCATAATCCAAATTAACACTCCCAAATTAACACTCCCAAATTAACACTCCCAAATTACTATTTCATTGGCTTCGGGGGGTAAAAAATATTTGATTTGAGTCGAGAAACCCACCCGTCAAAGCTGAGAGTGATCAGATATCGATTTTTTTTCATTTGTTATTTCTCGAAATGTGTACTTATTAATGGCCCAAAGAATCATCAAACCGACGGTCTCATACAAAATTGCTGATGAAGATGGATAACTCTAAAATCAAGTGGTAATGCAGCTAAATTTGGTAATACTCAAGTGATCATATAGCCATATTTCGTTGAACAACATATTGATAAATAACATGTTTTTTGGGAAATGTTTTACCATAGTTGACAGCGGTTAGAATTATTTTGTTGTAATTAATAAATTCTGATAACTAAAGCATATTTTGAAGAAATGTTGTTGTTGTTGTTGTAACTTGATGATATGGGGACCACCTGATCGGATTGGGTACCTTTAAAATTTTGTGTTTTTTTTATATAATTTATACCTTAATTTCACATTCATTGTATCACTTCTTCAACCTTTTTACAGAATCTCAATTTGAAAGGACTTCCAGCAAAAGGACCAATTCCCTCGTGGCTGGTGAGTAAACTCTTTAGGACTAATTGACTCATGGCATGCAGTATGAGTTATGTTGAATATGTCAACTAAAAAACATTTTTAAAAGCATGCACGCACCCGTATTTATATTTTATTATTTATTTCGGGGGTACATGTCAATGAAGTTTTTCACCTCTCCATCGGAAAGAATCGGGAGTCCTGGTAACGAAATATTTTGAAATTTGAACCAAAAAACTTGAAATCTCCGTCAAAGGTATCTTGCCCACTGAACTATATGGTATATTATCCCAAGTAGGAGGGGTTAACTCTCCGAGTTGAAAAAACGGTACGAAATTCTATGGTACATATCCTCTGTCATGTTCATGACCCGTGTAATCACGTGATTTCTGACACGTAGTGAAGTATTCGCCATATTTTTATCCCTCCTAAGCTGGACGGACGCAAAAAGAATCTCTCCTACGAAGCTAAGTTGCAGTTTGTATAGCAAAAACAGTTTTGTTTTTGTTTTATACAAACAACATTATTTCTTTGCTTATAGTTGAAAATTATGTACAATTCACATAAAGATTACGCGGTTTGTTCCGAATATAATATCGGAATCGGATGACTCGTTTCGTTTTAACGGACTTTGTCTTCCATAATTTTAATCGGTCAATGATTTAATATCCGTTGTTTATGCCGACAATATCAGAGTTTCTGGCCTATTAACGGCAGAACATTCGAGGCATATGACTAAAGACGCTGATCGTTTTCTTTATAACAAATCTATGGCATACAGGTGACGTGTTATTTAAGTTGCCACTTGCGTTGACGGTGGTTAAAGGTATCACAAAATTAGGTGACTTACTTTCGAGTTAATTTTTTCGTTTGACGGCTTTCTTTATACGTTGACAATCATCGTCTGGTGTACAACTGATGGAAAAAGCAATGTTTAAACGCTTGTGAAATAGGCTGATAGGATTGTAAAATCAATTTGAACCTTTTTCACCCGGGATGATTAACAATGGGGCCGTTACTGCCTTGGTTGCCACAGGCATGGTAACATAACACAACAGGTGTATTTGTGATTGTTCGCAATCACATTAATTACTTTCACAGGACTGCTAATCGATGTAAGACCAGGTTCATGAATCGCCTTCCCCGTAGCTCCCCTTGAAGTCGCTTCCCTCGTTTCGAGGTCCCAAGAGTAGAGAACGAAAGTCGATATATAGGGTTCCTCTAATTGGCGTAATTAGCACTCGGAGCGATAGTCACACCACACAGGACACGGGTTGGGGCTACCCATCGAACCCGTAGCTCCCACGAGTTGCTTCCCCCAGGACACTGACGCTTGCCGATATATCGTGTTCCTCTAATTGGCGTAATTAGCACTTGGGGCGATAGTCACACCAAACAGGGTACGGGTTGGGGCTACCCATCGAACCCATTAGTCACAGTTGGTGCGCTCCCTGGACTATCGAACGGGACGTCAATCTGCTTCCTCGAGTCGACCGTTGGCGGTTGGCGTGCCCAGGACGGCTGTGATTCGCTCTACTAACACTCGACACACGCCGTCCATCGCTACAAGTTGTCATCTCGGGGTCAGCGCGGCTGAGGGATACAGTCCCGATACACCCTGACCATGCTCTCCGGTGCCTTATGATAATAGTGTGTGGGAATTTGGGATAAAATTACTAGTAGAATGGCCATTTTACTTTGTCTCAATTCAAATTAGGAGACATTTTCTCTAAAAATTTATTATGTTTACGCTATTATTTGGCACCTGAAAGTTTATCCTCCATGCCTTCTGCCCCAGCTGGGCTTGGAATGGGATCACAGTTCACAGGCTTGTTTCCTCCTTATTATAAGCCACCACTTCCGGGGGGCTTGGCAGACAGGTTACTGGCCGCATTCTGGCCAACAGCTGCCAGTAACTTCGGGTTTGATTTTAAATGAAAACCAAAGATCTTATTCCCTGACGCCATTGTAGCAGGAAGCTTGCTTGGGAACTGGTACCTCCTAACCTCCCATCGTCAGTTCAGTCGGTTGGATATCGGGATCGGTCGAGCTGCTGCTCCACCCCCTCGAAGCTTGTCGTGGTGTATTGTGCTGTTAACACCCCATCGCCGGCTTCGACCGATGGAGATCGGGATCAGATTGAGCAGTCGCTCCAGCACGAGGTGAAAGGGCTTTCGACATTCCTTTGGGGTCACCTTTACATGCGCTTACGAGGGAGCTCAGTTAGTTGTTCAGTGTTCTCTGATGCAGCCAAGCGCAGGAAGAAAATTAATGTCGAAATAACCTCAGATTGACATGATTTGATAGCATTGTTCTACAATCATTTACAATTTAACAGAACATCAGAGTGCTTTCCCTTGTTTCGAGTGTTCCAAGGAAGAGATAGAAACCTTTACGACCAGGACACTGTCACTTGTCGATGTATAGTGTTCCCTTCATTGGCGTAATTAGCGCTCAGGATGATAGTCCCACCAAACAGGTCGCGGGTTGGGGCTACCCATCGAACCCATTGGCTGCATTTGGTGGGCTTTCTGGACTATCGACATGGACTCCAAGTCGGATACTCGGGACGACGGTTGGCGTACCCTGGGACAGTCAAATGAGGAAATAGGATCCAAGTTGCAGCCTTCATAATTGGCTATGGCAATCAGCATTGCCGAAGCAAACTGGGCCACGGCATACTGTTGCCATAGCAGATTGCCGAAGCCAAACAATCTGAATTAAGAGGGCTGATTAGTTGCATGGCTTTTGTTCGCATTTGGGTAGCAACTTGCCCTGTGATGCCGGTCAATTTGTACCCTGCCCTAACGTCGTCAGAGCTGGGTGGTTATGCCATCGGACTGCACACTTGGCGACCTGGGTTCGACCATCCTGAGAGGTATTCAACCATTTTACTGTTCTCGGTTTGGGATGTGTTCAACTTCTTGCTTTATAAGTTGTTGCTTCTTTCCATGTTCCATCCAGCTCTTTCGTGGTCACGGACTTTGCTGGAGAATGTCTATAGTCATTCATATCACTAGATTAGTATATGACTCTCGCCCTTTCATTTTCCTGTCTTTTAAGACGTGTTCTGGACTGGTTCGGGTGCTCGAAAGGGTAAATATTTACATCTCGGTGCAAGAATCAGAGACAAACAAGCATACATGCTTTATCTCCGACCTCGCTGTGTTTCCATAATAGATACGAATGACATTGGGTACGTTGGAACTGTGGATTAACTGAGTCGGATTAATTCTTCGTTTCTGTTTGCTCATCCGTTTCATCTCACTTTAATAAGGACACCACCTACAGGTATGGTTGCCCAATAACCAGATATAGGGTTTATCCTCGCAATATGGTTGTATATTTTAGGTGGGTGCATTTGCATATCTTTTGTCTTCAGGTTGCTTTCAGTTCTAACTCAACATGGATTTCACTTTTGTTGTCCAGTCATACATAGATGAGTCCATTATCCATGGTTCGACATATGCTCAATTTCAGAACGCTGTTGACATGAGGTCTAGTTCAGCACGCCGCTCGGGCTTAATGGGCAACACGGCGTATTAGCGTGGAAAAGAAGAACGAAATGGCTTCTGTGATATCGGCCTTTGCGTCTAATACGTCATTCTTCTTATGGGCTCGGTTGTCGGTACACAATGGTTTTTTTTTCCTGATAGTGCTTGATTCGCCTAGTGCTCATTTAATATACTAAGCCAGGTCCTTTGCTGACCTTAGCGATTGCCAATGCAGGATAATGTTGCAGCATATGAATCGTGTTGGGCACACTTCATAAAGCCGGATGAAGATTCTTGCCAGATGCTTCTCATGCGTGCGAGATTCACTAGCATTGGGTGTCCGATGCCAGATCATATGATCCGCCCTCTCGATTCGCACTTCGGGCGATGGTTGTCTCCGGAACAGGGTCCCATTGGAGGGGCACCCCATCCGTCCCAGAAGGGATACCTTGCGCCATCGACTCGTCTGGGACCAGTCAGCAGAGCTCGAACAGTTGGGGCGCGGTGGCCCTTGGTCTGCTTTTCATTACCTACCTGCCGTCGGTTTCCGCTGGTTTTGGGCTTGTGCCACAATCCTGATGCATCGTTAGTACAATTTTTGTTTTTGTGGATTTCCACCTTAATGACATTGGAATTTCGGTTCCTGGCTGCCTTTCTGTCGTGGATTCAGTAGCCTGTGATTGGTCAGTTGGGTTTAACTGTGGTGGTGGGCATTTCCACATTTGGGAACATCATCAGGGGAAAATGCCATGGCTTATTGCATCTTAGTCGGTGATATCTCGAACTCCAGGCTTCAAACTAAGTTTTCTGCTGTGAAACTCCAATTCTGAGCCCTGTTCTTCATACGGCCTGAGCCTTGCAACGTATGTCCGTGTAATACCCATTCGCTTCCCGGTCAGACTATTGGTCAATGATACCTCCTCCTTATCGACAATGGCATGTCACCAATTAGTTGGTGTCGGGGCCCTTTTTTGGGAGCTTGCAGCTGTTTTTTCATCAGGCTCTCATAGTGTACTGGGACACGGCCCAACCCACTCAAGATTTGGTTCGGGGGTTGGCTCTATTGTTTTTAAGGGGGGTCTTCTTTATACTTTATAACTTGCGGCTTTTGCTGCCTGGGTTAGCCTGTTAGGTGCGTTATTAGTATTCAGCCATCCCTGGGTTTATAATACCCGGCTGGGGATTTCTTGTCAACGGGTATTTATCTATTTCCATTTCCTTAGAACATGGATGCTTCTCCCCTTTCGTCTCCGTCTCCATGTCTTCTGAAGCTATTTACTTTACTTGCAGGGGTCTTAAACTCTTAAGTGGCCACTTTTTGTTCGTTTGAGCTTGCTGACAGGTATTAGTTTTAGGATGTAATATTACATTGGCTTATGGTCCTATTGTGCATGTGTATATATATATATATGTATATACATATATATCTATATGTCTGTGCATGTATATGTGTATATTGTAGGTTATCAGGTCAATCCAGTTCTTTGATTCAGATGCATAGCGGTGTTTTTGTTTCCTCGTGGCCTCCACCTGTTAGAAAATTCTATTCTTTACCATATAGTTCAGTGGGCAAGATACCTTTGACAGAGATACAATATTTTCCAAAATAAGTAAAATATATATCTCCTAGAAGTATCTTGCCCACTGAACGCTGAGCTCCCTCCCAGGGTTTCGCACCCACCCCGCTCACAAAGGAATGTCCTACTGGGGGATAAAAAATATGGCGAATACTTCACTACGTGTCAGAAATCACGTGATTACACGTGTCATGAACATGACAGAGGATATGTACCATAGAATTTCGTACCGTTTTTTCAACTCAGAGAGTTAACCCCTCCTACTTGGGATAATATACCATATAGTTCAGTGGGCAAGATACTTCTAGGAGATATATATTTTACTTATTTTGGAAAATATTGTATCTTTACAATAAATTTCCAAGAATGTTTGATTCCAAGATAATATTCTATTGATATAATTGTGGTATTATTGTAGAGTTTCTCAGTAATATATAAACATGGCTATGCATTTTTTTTTTTTTCAATTTTGGGCACATTTCCATATTTTGAGCTCAGCGATTACCAACTTTTAAGTTGGGGGAATAAAAAGGCCTGTTGGTATTTTAAATCTCATTTCCACGCTTGTTTATATAAAAGATGTCCCTCAATTATTTTTTATCAAAACTTTCCTTGACATATTGAAAGTGAATAAAAAGGATGCACTTACATGATTTCTGGACCATACCTGAGAAACGGGTAATTAACTTTGCATGGCCTACAAGCCTGAGAATAGTGTGCTTATCATTTGCAGAATGAGGTCCACAGAGGGTGAATTTATTGACGCTATCCCGCATAGCCGGCTAGCATCACTAAATTCACCCTCTGGGGTCCCCATTCTGCTTAGGCCTCATCTTAACTGGAAAGTTTCTTTATTATCAAATTTCTACAGAAACTTCTTCACATAGATTTTATTTGTTTTATAGTTTAGTTTCTCAATATTCCCAAATTGGCAGACGACACATTGCATAATAGAGGTTCCCAATGGGTTTACATCACAATATTCACCATTTGGGAACCTCAATCTGAGTATATGTCTCCCATAGCAGATGAGGCCATGCAGACTGAGGTCCCCAGAGGGTGAATTTGGTGATGCCAGCCTGCTATGCGGGATAGCATCACTAAATTCACCCTCTGGGGACCTCATTCTGCAAATGACAGACACACTAAACTCATGGCCTAAGCTAAAAGTTTGTAATATATCATTTTGTTCACAATATCACTTTTATGCATGTGTGGGTTTTTTTCAGATCAATACACGGTATCTCTCTCCATTACTCTTGTCTTATGATGATGAGATGAATGAACGTGATGATATCATCAATACATATAAGGTATTTTACTTTCTCTCTCCATTACTCTTGTCTTACGATGATGAACGTGATGATATCATAAATATATATAAGGTATCTTAGATTCTCTCTCCATTACTCTTGTCTTACGATGATGAACGTGATGATATCATAAATATATATAAGGTATCTTCGATTCTCTCTCCATTACTCTTGTCTTACGATGATGAACGTGATGATATCATAAATATATATAAGGTATCTTTGATTCTCTCTCCATTACTCTTGTCTTACGATGATGAACGTGTTGATATCATAAATATATATAAGGTATCTTAGATTCTCTCTCCATTACTCTTGTCTTACGATGATGAACGTGATGATATCATAAATATATATAAGGTATCTTTGATTCTCTCTCCATTACTCTTGTCTTACGATGATGAACGTGATGATATCATAAATATATATAAGGTATCTTTGATTCTCTCTCCATTACTCTTGTCTTACGATGATGAACGTGATAGTACCCCTATGAATGTTTGCAAAATTAAATCATAATAAAATGACTTTATTTATTATGTTAGATTCATATTATACAAACATTATGATTTAAGGAGGAGTTACTGAAGTTGAAGACGAGTTTGGAGGACTTGATCACTGAAAACCAAGCTCTACATCAGAAAATAGATGAGTCAGCAAATGGAGGCCCAGTATCGGCAACTGAATGGTTTGTTTGTTTTGCTAAACTATAATTCTTTACTCATTAACACGCTTTAACTTTAATGGTGATTTTTAAAACAGTTTTTTAATTTCTTCTATTTAAAGGTCCACTTAATTTTTGAATCCCCGCATTATCTATTATATATTTTGAAAGATCTGTGTGTGTATGTGTTTGTTTGTGTGTGTGTTTGTGTGTTTGAAATCGATGGACTCCAAAACGACTAAGCCAATTTCGATGAAATTTGGTATTTTAGGGTATTTTCGGCCGGAGACGAACATAGGCATATTTATTTGTCCGTGCGAGGTCAACTTTTCACGTGCGGAGGTCAAATCTGTTTTTACGCCGTTTTTGCGCTAATATATTTCAGTTCGGTGCTCACAAATCGATTCGATATAGCGCGAATAATAAATTGCCAGTCATATAATTTGCACGGTTAGAATCTGTGGCGTGTCCTCTTTCCAACGATATATAATATGTATGTATCCGTTTTAGTTATCTGCCTCAATTATTAGGTACAAGTGGTCCGATGCTTTTATCGGGATAAAATCAATGCGTAATTTCTATGACGTCGTCAGAGGTCATAAAGTTAGATTACGTTAACTCTCACCCTGCCGATGCATTTGACTGTGTCGCGTTAACTCATCACCGGCCGAGGTATCCGCAAATGACATTGGGCTATATATCTCGGAAACGGGTGTAGCTATCGACTTGAAATTTGGTATGTGAATGTATCTTGCCCCGGATACGAATTTTATCGGGTCGCCGAGCACGCGCGACACCAGCTTCGCGCATGCGCAGACCAGATCTAGGAAACGGGTGGAGCAATCGACTTGAAATTTGGTTTTTGAATAGCCCGGACGAAGTCGGGTCACCTTCTAGTATTATATAAAATACATACCATTTGAAAGAGGAAGCTCAAAAACATTGTATTATCAACTTTTTCGGTGTAATAAACTGAACATGTTGTATTTGTTGATATACCGACTTGTGTTCTGTGCTCAAGTTCCATTATTTTCAATGGAAGATGAATAACTCTTTATCTTTAGAAATAGAGTTATTCCCCTTCCATTGAAAAAACATTTTTAGTTTGAATTCTGTTGCATTCTGGGAGCCATAACGGGGGAAATCTTTCTATTTTTCTGTGGGCATCTTCTGAGAAACAGACATTTCAAATGGTGATGAATTATAGTATTTTAATCATATTTTATGGCATAGATTGTTATTAAAACCGTATATCAAGTCACATTAAAAAAAATAATCGGTGACTCGAAAATTAAGTGGGCCTTTAAAGGGGTACTATACACTAAATTCGGCCATTTATGGGACCATCTCCTTTTATACTCAACAGAATATATGCAACAAATGAATGACTTTGAGCCATAGATTAGTGCAAAATACATGCATGTGCTCTAAGAATAACGCAAACATTGCAATTATAATGAAAATGAATTTATGACTCCAGTCATAAAATCATTTTCTTTATAATTTCCATATGCTTGCCTCATTCATAAAACACACGAGTGTATTTTGCACTAATCCATGGCTCAAATTCATTCATTTGTTGCATATATTCTGTTGAGTATAAAAGGAGGTGGCCCTATAACAGGCCGGATTTAGTGTACAGTTCAGTACAGTACAGACAAATTGACATTTCCTCCTGAAGAATGATCAGCAGAAAATGCCAAAATCTTTGATCAGCAGAAAATGCCAAAATCTTGTATCGCTCTATGCATAATGTTCTTCAACGTAAATGATCTCATAAAAAAGCTGGCCAATGGGAGACAATGTAACGGTTGTCTTGGTTTCCCTTATGTTGACCATTCCAGACATGGGATATGTTGCACGGCTCTCTGACCAATGAAAGATGCTGTTTCTTACTGGAGGCGGAACATTATTTTATTATTAACTTTTAGATACTCATTGATGGGTTATTACCAGTTTACCTTAACCCTTTCAGTGCCGAGTCCGATTTTTGTATCAACCCATATTTCCTTGATCATTATTCAAATTTATTGATTATAATAATGTGATACATTGATGGAAAGAGCTCTTAGAGCTCTTTCCATCAATGTATCACATTATTATAATCAATAAATTTGAAAAATGATCAAGGAAATATGGGTTGATACAAAAATCGGACTTGGCAGTGAAGTTGGCACTGAAAGGGTTAACTACAGACATATAAATAGTGGATCTGATTTATTGTTGTACAATTTCTATTTCCCGAATCGCAGGATGCCATTTCAGTAGCACCAATCAGAAGTCACTATTAGTAGCCCCAAGATAAAAGTGTCCAATTGAAGCAATTAACGTAACACAATTTGACGTAATTTGGGGGAAGCCTATATGCTTCCAGGAAATGACTTTTCGACAGACGGTAGACTTAGTATGTCAGATTGACTCTTGAGTATATGTTTACACACAGTGGGTAAATACTTGATTCCAATTTAATCATTTGTAGGGATGTTAAGATAATATATTTCTTGTCAACAATCCCTACAAATATATGAATGGGAATCCATATGGTGTTCCTCTTCCAGTCATCTGCTTATAATATCTGAACATCCCAGTTAATGAATAATAGACTATTCCAATTAATAATTTTAGAACTGAATGGGAGAGTCCATACTATCATAGAGTCCATACTATCATAGAGTTCATACTATCATAGAGTTCATACTATCATAGAGTCCATACTATCATAGAGTTCATACTATCATAGAGTTCATACTATCATAGAGTTCATACTATCATAGAGTCCATACTATCATAGAGTTCATACTATCATAGAGTTCATACTATCATAGAGTTCATACTATCATAGAGTTCATACTATCATAGAGTCCATACTATCATAGAGTTCATACTATCATGCAGAATTATTCATATTTCAGGCAAAACTTCCAGGAGCACGCTAAACTCGTTTTAGAAGAGAATCAGATTTTGCTCGAGCAAATAAAACTACTGCAACAGAAATCACAAGATCAACATCAAACTCATACTCAGGAAGGTATATGATAACTAATATTATTATCCATCCCTTAAGTAACACTCTTTCTGATTGGGCAAAAGCCGCCACGTGATAATCCTGGAAAAAGTCATATTGGACTCCCGAATGTCATATTGGACTCCCAAGTGTACAATATGACCTTTTTATCGGGACTCTGTGATGTCACTAATTAACTATTGCAAAATGAATCGGTGAAATTGTGATGCGCGCGCAACATTGGTGGATTTAGCAGACGTTTAACTTCCGAATTGAGTTTTGTTTTCATTTCCGTGTTACTCTTCCAAATCATGCTTTCTGCTGATCAAATACAGGTTTTTATAGAGAATTAAGTGCCGACAAACACCAAAAATAACCGCAAAAGTTTTATTCCCAAAATTTGGATAAACATACAGATGGATAATAAAAATGTCATTATACAATGTTGTGTACAGTATGAGTTCTTCTTGTACTCGTCCAGGTTGTGGTGAAAAGTCATATTGGACTTTTCACCACAAATTGGACTCATACAAGAAAAACACATACTGTACACAACATTGTATAATTACAACTACTTTCGCTTTGACTAAAATGCGTGCATTTGATTGGTCAAGGCCCTTAGATACGCTTGGTAGCGACAATATCTATCAGTGGAGGGAAGTGTCGTTTCCCGCATCACTGGGGGTAGTAATACCTTAAAAAGTTCGCAAACCAAGTCGAATCACTTCCGTTTCTAGTGGTAACACAAGACGCCAAATCTCAGCGAAAAATGATCGCCGATTAAACAGCAAAATAGTACATTAATTTATTTGGAGATAAAAGAATGTATTACATAACTATTCCACCATTAGTATTAGCATTTATCCAGCTTCGTGCCAATACTAATATGACATGGCAGTGGTCATGAGAGCATAGAATGCACCTTTGTGGCGATTGTTTACTTTTCGAGTCGCCGCAGACCACAAAATTCGGTGGCGAAGTTTGTGAACACCGCTTCGGAATTGCTATCGAATCGGATTGCCTTTATGACAATACATGTTCTAGAATCGTTTTAAATAAGTGAAATTTACACCAGCAAGTACAGTTTAATAGTTGACGGCCCAAATTACGGGTGTGGTCTCTTGCTTTTGTGTAGTTGGAATGTCGGAAACAGCGATCGAATTGTGTGTGTTCATCTCGAACTTCCGGTCGGTCGCCCAATTTATTCTCGACCCAAATTCCCATTTCGGTTAAAAGAGCAGCTGAGTCCAGACACAAATATCACTTGGGTAGTTTTACCATTTTAGTGTTTTTAATATAGTTTCTTTAAAAAGAACTTGTTTAATCACCAACTAATATGCGGATTGTCGTAATTATAAGCAATCAACGTCGTTTTCGATGCATCTGTCGGCGTATAGAAGTGTCGGATGCCGAACTACATACTTTGTATAATTTCGCTAGTATGTAATTCGGCATCCGACATCCGACACTTCTATACGCCGACAGATGCATCGAAAACGACGTTGATTGCATATATAATAACTTTATATCACATTACCATATGATAAATTGTGCCATCTTTTTATAAGCCACAGCGGGACATATTATGTTATTGTTTTTATACGCCACAGCGGGACATATTATGTTATTGTTTTTATACGCCACAGCGGGACATATTATGTTATTGTTTTTATACGCCACAGCGGGACATATTATGTTATTGTTTTTATACGCCACAGCGGGACATATTATGTTATTGTTTTTATACGCCACAGCGGGACATATTATGTTATTGTTTTTATACGCCACAGCGGGACATATTATGTTATTGTTTTTATACGCCACAGCGGGACATATTATGTTATTGGTCCGTCTTCCCATTTGCTTTTTTTGTTTCCGGATGATAACTTTTGTAAGTCTGAACTGAATTGAATGAAACTCGGTATGTGGGTTTAACCCTTTACCCAACAGAAGGGCCATGTGCCAATGCATTCTCTTATATATGCGAGTCGATCATAGGTCGCCTCGCATATATAAGAGAATGCATTGGCTTAACACATTAAAAATTATAAAATTGTTAAAGAATGTAAGAAAAAATGGTAAAAAGTGTTAAAAAAAGATTTTTTTTAGGCCAATGCATTCTCTTATATATGCGAGGCGACCTATGGTCGACTCGCATATATAAGAGAATGCATTGGCACAGGGCATAACTGTAACTATCACAATGTGGTCAAGGAGCCGGTTCCAATGATACCCATATTTGTATGGTTCTATTGAGACAGACCGAAGATATTTTAGGTGTTGAAGCTTTATTTGGCCGGTTTTGGCCGGTTTGTTGGGTAAAGGGTTAATGGCACAAGATACAGGTCAATTTCAACTTTGGGTTCCGGCTGCCAATTTTCACCAGTGTTACGACCATTTTTGTTGGAATTTGCACTCAATTTTCATTTCTGGATGATAACTTTAGTAAGTCTGAACTGAATGGAATGAAATTTGGTATGTGAAATTACTAACCCAAAATACAGGTGAAATTCGAGTTTTGGTTCACCCCGTCAATTTTCACCAGAGTTATGGCCCTTTGTTGATGCTTCAGTTTTCCAATCATGTCTATTATTGAAATCTTATTTCAAGAAATATTTCATTTGATATTTATATTAAGAACTTGAATGAATCAGGAACTGTCAGAAACTTCATTGGAGATACACCCCATTTTATCATGATTTTATGTGCTATTAATATGTGCTTATTAAAGACCCACTTAATTTTCGAGTCACCGATTATTTTTTATAGTGTCTTGATATACGGTTTTAAGAACAATATGTGCCATAAAATATGATTAAATTGAAAATACAATGTTTTCAAGCTTCCTCTTTCAAATGGTATATCATATGGCATATTTTATATCATGTTATCTGGGGAGTTTGAAAATTAAGTGGGACTTTAATACGTGCTATTAATGTTGTTTTCCATGAAACAATCGGCTTATTAAAGTGTCCTACACGAAAAACTTAATGTATAATTTCACAAAGTCTCATTCAAGAGATCTTTATTCAAAACAAACTATAACATTTTGACATGTCTCTGATTTGAGTTTTTGCTTTATTTTTTTTTACTTAACTATTTTTGGGCAAATAAAAACAGTCACAGATTTAAAGCAAGATTCTATTTCTTTTTTTAGTTTAGTTTCTCTATATCTCCAAATTGGCAGACAACACATAAACACAATCAAGTTTCCCAATGGGTGTACATCACAATATTCACCATTTGGGAACTTCAATCTGAGTCTATGTCTCCCATAGCAGATGTGGCCATGCAGAATGAGGTCCCCAGATGGTGAATTTGGTGATGCTAGCCCGCTATGGGGGATAGAGTCGCTAAATTCACGCTCTGGGGACCTCATTCTGCAAATGACAGGCACACTAAACTCAGGCTTGCTTGACCAGCATGCATTTTTACAAAAAAAAACATTTTTCTTCTTCAGTTTCTCAACTCACCAAGAGAATGGTAATAATGAAAGGAGAGAAGGAGGAGAATTGAACAAGAATATGAAGAAACTAAAACAAGATACAAGGAGATCAGAAGGAAGTACGATGACCTCACACTGAAGGACGGCCAAAACTTATCGGTAGAAGAACATATAAATGCCATGTCTGATCTTAAGAGGTAAACACACATTCTGAACAATGTGCATGATATTGCGTGATTTATACAGTAATGCCCTAAATAATCGACTCCTTAACCACAGCAGAATTATGGGTAATTTTTCATGATTTCGTCGGAAATATGGCTTGTTGCCATTCATCGGAAATCAATATACATTACCTATATTCGCACTCAACCTGAACTGACTAATTAATTTAGCACCCATATCCAATAATATTTTGGTAGGGCGCATTTAAGTATGGGTTTGTGTGCGACATCACATGACGTCATTTCAACAAATATAATAAGCATAGATCAGAGCGCCTGTCAAAAATGACGGGTTTATAAACGATATCTATTACTTTCTGGTATGCGCTGACATGAACAATTTTAATTGTGTTTAGTATTAGTCTTAGTCTTTAAAAAAAAGTAGTTAGCTCCGACAATTATAACAACATCCCTTAACCGTCTTTGAATATATGCATACTCCTTCGACTCCACAACCCATGCACTTCCACGGCAAAATGAACATTTATAAGATAATGCATTGGCACAGGGTTTTCGCAAAATTTCTGGATGCTCCAGTCATGAAAGAGTTAAATACCCATAAAAAATGACAGGTTTTAAATAAACGCTCTTTATTACTGTCCGGTATGTACTGACATGAAAATTTGTCTATTTTTAGTTGGGTTCAGTATTAGTCTTAGTCATCATATTATCGTATTTAAAAAAAGTAGTTAGCACTGACAATTATAACTGCAACCCTTAGCCATCTCCGATTATATATATTCTCCTTCGACTCTACAACCCATGCACTTCCACGGCAAAAGAACACCCAATATATATTTTATATTCACACTCAACCCAAAGTGATATAATAATTTAATCCCCATTTCCAATGATGCTTTGTCCATATAATAGCAAGGCATACATAAGTTTGTGTATGACATTATTTCAACAAATGTCATAAGAAATAGTGCATACTTATACTTGAGTGCAAAAAACGGCCATTGCGGGGGGGGGGGGGGGGGGGGGGGGGGGGGGGGGGGGGGGGGGGGGGGGGGGGGGGGGGGGGTACCGCTTTCGATCTCATGTTTTCTTCAACCAGTCGGCTTGCAATTTTGTGAGTCATCTATTATGATGCAGTCAAAATGTTGGCTACATTACTTGTATTGTTGAAAAGTTATAAATGCTTGAAAAACATGACAGAATTACATATTAGTCCTTGTTGTCCAGGGAATGCTAACGCTGGCATATTAGTCCTGGTTGTCCAAGGAATGCTAACGCTGGCATATTAGTCCTGGTTGTCCAAGGAATGCTAACGCTGGCATATTAGTCCTGGTTGTCCAAGGAATGCTAACGCTGGCATGTTAGTCCTGGTTGTCCAAGGAATGCTAACGCTGGCATGTTAGTCCTGGTTGTCCAGGGAATGCTAACGCTGGCATGTTAGTCCTGGTTGTCCAGGGAATGCTAACGCTGGCATGTTAGTCCTGGTTGTCCAGGAAATGCAGCTTTTCTAGCTGAGTTGCTTCAAATCTGCTGAACGTTGATCAACCAATTTTTCTGATATTACAGTCATGTCCGCAGCTGTGTCTACAACTACTTGGGTATTGATGTTAGCAATTTTGATGGGGATTTCTATGGTACCCACATGACAAAATTATCATCCATTACTTATATTCACATTCAACCTGAACTGACAAATTAATTTAGCGCCCATTTCCAATGATACTTTGGTGGAGCACATAGAAGTGTTGTCCATACAATAGCAAAGAGAGTGTGGGTTTGTGTGTGATGTCACATGAAGTCATTTTGACAAACGTCAAAATAATTAGTGCATATTTCCACTTGATTGCGAATACGGCCTTTGAGTTCCATGTTCGATCTCAGGATTCCTTTGACCATTCGGCATGGATTTTTGTGTCATCAGCGACACATTGTAGGCTAAATTGGACATAAGAGTGAAAAGTTATAAACGTGCGAAAACCGTGACCAATTTACACATGCAGACACACACAGGGTGTTGTAAGAGTCATATCTTTGCTCAATATAATAATTCTGCTTCCAGTGTATATGTCATAATGGCAACCTCTTATGCCTTGTAATATTGTAATTGTATTCTGCTTCCAGTGTATATGTCATAATGGCAACCTCTTATGCCTTGTAATATTGTAATTGTATTCTACTTCCAGGTCCTTATGTGAGAAAGAAGAGGAACATTCTAACGAAATAAAAAATATGAAAACTAAACTGCAGGTACATTTAACTTACTAGCCGTAATAATGTCGGAGCTTACTAGCCGTAATAATGTCGGAGCTTACTAGCCATAATAATAGTGAATTTAGTGATGCAAGCCCGATGTGCTGGACAGCATCACTAAAGTTACCCTCTGGGGGGACCTCATTCTGCAAATGGCAGATGCACTATTTCAGGGCTTGCTTGTCATAACAAAACAACATGTATTTCTTGTGAATATTCCCTGGATACACATGTGTATAATAAACTGGCTTCACGCATCTTGCTGCGAATGTGCATTGCTCGTGTATATCCCCAGGATACACATGTGTATAATAAACTGGCTTCACGCATCAATGCCATGAACGTGCATTGCTTGTGAAAATTCCTGGGATACTGTATAATAAACTGGCTTCATGCATCTCACCGCGAACGTGCATTGCTTGTGAATATCCCCTGGATACACATAATACACATGTGTATAATAAACTAGCTTCACTCATCTCACTGCGAACGTGCATTGCTTGTGAATATCCCCTGGATACACATGTGTATAATAAACTGGCTTCATGCATCTCACCGCGAACATGCGTTGCTTGTGAATATCCCCTGGATACACATGTGTATAATAAACTAGCTTCACGTATCTCTTGCGAATGTGCATTGCTCGTGTATATCCCCTGGATACACATATGTATAATAAACTAGCTTCACGTATCTCACTGCGAACGTGCATTGCTTGTGAATATCCCCTGGATACACATGTGTATAATAAACTAGCTTCACGTATCTCATTGCGAATGTGCATTGCTTGTGTATATCCCCCTGGATACACATGTGTATAATAAACTGTCTTAATGCATCTCGCTGCGAACATGCATTGCTTGAGAATATCTCCTGGATACACATGTGTATAATAAACTAGCTTCACTTATCTCGTTGCGAATGTGCATTGCTCGTGTATATCCCCTGGATACACATGTGTATAATAAACTAGCTTCACGTATCTCACTGCGAACGTGCATTGCTTGAGAATATCTCCTGGATACACATGTGTATAATAAACTAGCTTCACGTATCTCGTTGCGAATGTGCATTGTTCGTGTATATCCCCCGGATACACATGTGTATAATAAACTAGCTTCACGTATCTCGTTGCGAACATGCATTACTCGTGTATATCCCCTGGATACACATGTGTATAATAAACTAGCCTCACACATCTCGCCATCAGTATTGCAGGATATTGGTAATGTCTCTCGTCTTTTTCCTGTAGGTACTACATGATGAGAGGAAGAAGCTTGCTGTGGATAATGTTGATTTACAAGCGGAAAGCAAGCGACTTCACGCAGAAATAAAGGCGCTTCACAAGTGTGTCAGGTGAGAATGAAATTTATTTGTGTTTTGATACGGTCCCTTGTCTGAATTAACATTTCCATGACTGGAGCTTCCTGAAATTTGGCGATATCCTGTGCCAATGCATTATCTTATATATGCGATTCTCCCATAGAGAGCCTCGCACATATAAGAGAATACATTGGCTTAACAAAATTTACCTTGACGTTGCAAGCCAGTGCATTGTCTTATATGTGTGAGGCTCCCTATGGGAGACTTGCATATATAAGAGAATGCACTGGCACAAGATGTTTAATGCTGCACCAGCTCAGCCCTGTGGGAGAATCACATATATAAGATATTGTATTGGCACAGGGTTTTCGTAAAATTTCTTGAAGCTCCAGTCATTGAAGGGTTCAAATCACTATTGTGATGTTGAAAGAGTAAACATATTCAATGGTTTATTTCAAATATCTTCCTTCATTTTCAAGTCATTTCCATGTGACAAAATTGGATAAAGCACAAGACGGCCACAGTTTTGAAGGAGTCGATTATTTAGGGCATTACTGTGTTATGATCTAACTTTCATGCAATTATGAGTAACATCGCTTCGTCTACATTTAATTCACACTGTCACTTCACATGATCAAATGAGTTTGTATTTATGTAAACAATGTGATAAAATATATTTTTCACATTACATTACTACTTTCAGTTGAGAACTCTTGGAGTTTACTATCACAATTGTGACATATTATTACTGTTATTGGGGATTTTTAAAGGGAAGCATGGGAGGAGACGTCTTTAGTGAAACCCATATAAAGTGGTACGTGTTAATATGCAAGGTATCGAAATGTTTCAGCTCAACTGAAGATATCATAATAAGCAAACAAATTATTTAACACTTTCATTACGAAAGCCATGCTGGTGTAGCATTAAAGATCCTGTGCCAATGCATTCTCTTATATAATTTCACATAGGGTGCATCGCATATACAAGAGAATACACTGGCTTACAGGGTCAAGGTAAATATTTTTAGGCCAATGTATTCTCATATATATGTGAATCTCCCCATGGGAGACTTGTATATATTAGAGAATGCATTGGCACAGGGTTTTTCAAAATTTCAGGAAGCTCCAGTCATGGAAGGGTTAAATTGCCCTTATGGAGCCCCTCATAGACGTGAGCAGACGACACTCAGCAATACAAGCTGCCACCTGTATGGGGCTCCCTACAGGAAGCTCCAGTCATGGAAAGGTTAACAGTTTCTTCTTTTGATTTTGACGTGTTTTATTGCTTCTTATTCAGGAAAGCTCAACAGAAGATGTTGTTTCTACAGAAAGCTGTCGAGCAATCGGAAAATAAAGAACTGCTAACACAGGACCAGCTATGTAACATCATCAAACTGGTCAGTATTTATGCGCTGGGGGGGAGTGACTTAGTCATATTAGTGAAGTGGTGTGCATAGCACCTGGTTGTCATTTGCCATCCAGTGAACATAAGGCTTTGTTTAATACATATGCAGGGCATGAAATTTGGGGTGGACAGAAAAGTTAAAGTGACCTGTCAACAGGTGCCTACCCAGGAACTCAGAAACTGTAGCACTTAGAGGTCATTCCTACCAAGCAAGTTTAGTGTGCCTGTCATTTGCAGAATGAGGTCCCCGGAGGGTGAATTTAGTGATGCTATCCCTCATAGCTTAGGCCTCATCTTCTCTGGAAAGTTTCTTTATTATCCAATTTCTATAGAAACTTCTTCACATAGATCCAATTTCTTTTATAGTTTAGTTTCTCTATATCCCCAAGTTTGCAGATGACACATTGCATAATCAAGGTTCCCAATGGGTGTACATCTCAATATTCACTATTTGGAAACTTCAATCTGAGTCTTTTACTCCCATAGCAGATGAGGCCATGCAGAATGCGGTCCCCAGTGGGTGAATTTAGTGATGCTAGCCCACTATGCAGGATAGCATCACTAAATTCACCCTCTGGAAACCTCATTCTGCAAATGACAGGCACACTTCGAGGCCATTCCTACATTTGTGGCCTGAACATTTGTTAGGAACTTTTTTATCTTGATTTTTTTTCTCACTCATGATTGACAGTTGTCTGAACTCTGTTTGGTACCATGGTGAACTGTAAATTTCCTAAGGGAACTACTTGTCAATGAGTATTTAGTAAAGGAAGGGTTATAAAATTTTGATGTAATCTGTTACTGAACATTTTACTATCAAATCAACTGTTTTGTAGGCTGAGAAAGCAACGTTCGAGAGAGATACATACGCTAAAGTGGTAAGTTTAATTTAATTATACCCCCATCCGTCTGTCCGCCTGAGAGAGATACATATGCAAAAGTGGTAAGTTTAATTTAATTGCCTTTAATACACACTCACATTTTTAATTTATTTTATTTTTATTTTTGGTTTTCTCCAGTGTGGCAGATTTATCTTTATTGAAAGCCATAGTTGGCATAAATCTGGATTGAACATAAGTACATGTATTTTGTGAACATCTCGCATGTCTGACAATCAAAACAGTGTTTTGCTGTCAATTTCATGAAAAACAACTTAAAATTTAGCTAATTTAAATATAGAGAACACAATTTGAATCTATATGTAGAAAAACCTCTCCAAACCAAACACCCTTTGGACATACCCTTTCAAGTCTGCAAATAGAGTGTCTGTCATTTGCAGAATGAAGTCCCCAGAGGGTGAATTTAGTGACGCTATCCCGCACAGTGGGCTAGCATCACTAAATTCACCCTCTGGGGACCTCATTCTGCTTAGGCCCTCAACTGCTATGGGAGAACTAGGATCAGATTGAAGATGGTGATATTCATCCATTGGGCACCTCAATTATGCATTTTATCTTCTGCAAATTAGGGGATATAAAAACTCCCCAAGAGGGAAAATGTAACTAAAAATAATGTTAATTTGAAAAAATAGATACTTCCCATAATATGAGGCCTAAGCAGAATGAGGATCCCAGATGGTGAATTTAATGATGCTAGCCCACTCTGCGGGATAGCATCACTAAATTCACCCTCTGGGGACCTCATTCTGCAAATGACAGACACTCTATTTGCAGCCTTGTACCCTTTATATCAATCATTGTGCTGAGTAGGAATCTTATTTTTATGACCACTATCCAAACTAAACAATAATTCGCTAAAAGTACACAATGGCGAGGCTCGCACACATAAGAGAATGCACTGGCACATGTGCATTAAATGCTGCACCAATGCAACTCCCTCATGAAGGGGTTAAAGTTTAAACCCATTGATGTCCCATAAGTGACCAGATGGTGCCTCCCATTTTCCTTGGAAAGACTCCATTAATTTTTAGCTCAACTTGAGCTATTACCATGGGTTGGTCGTCCGTCGTCTGTGTGTGTTTGTGTGTGCGTCCATCAACAATTTCCTTTGGCACACCCTACACGCCACATCCCTCATCTGATCATCACCAATCTTCATATGGAATGGATCATCAGGGTGACCTAAAGATGGGAACTTACCGTTTTTTTTATGAACTTTCTCATCCGATCGTCACCAAACTTCATATGGATCGTTGGAGTGACCTCTAGAAAGGAGCTTACAATTTTATCAGAATTCTGTTAAAAAACATGGCTGCCAGAAGCCATCTTGGATTTTGCTCTTTGTATGACTAAATCCATTGGGTGTTTAGTTTTACATAGACATACAAACTTTCTGCATTCCGTATCGCTCCATTAGATGTAAAATTTGACAATAGCTCCGCTCCATATTGAGCTTGAGTGTCATTGACACATTCATTTATTTGAAGATAAATATTTTCTCACTTTGACAAAAAGTTTCCTGAAATTTAATCATATACAGTAATGCCCTAAGTAAGCGACTCTTTAACTACAGCAGAATTATGGGTAACTTTTCAGGATTTAGTCGGAAATATTGCTTGTTGCCATTCATTGGAAAGCTCTCGGGGAGAGCTTTCCAATGAATGGCAACAAGCTATATTTCCGACTAAATCCTGAAAAGTTACCCATAATTCTGCTGTAGTTAAAGAGTCGATTACTTAGGGCATTACTGTAGTGGCTCACTGACCATCTCTATTACAGGCTCAAGATCAGGAGCACGAAACTAAGAAAGCTCTCAATAAAGTGATTACTGAAACCTCAAATCTCGGCCGAATGGAGGAAAAACTAAAGGTAAATTACTCATAGCCTCATAGGGTCCTGCGAATATTTTGTTTCTGGTCGAACTGAATGCACACCAATAATCGCAAATCGAATAGAACATTTATCAAAGATCAGACAAGGCAAGAAAATCTTCAGCTAACGGTATTATACCCTCACTGAGAGCTTTCCGATGAATGGCAAAAAGCCATATTTCCTACTAAATCCTGCAAAATTACCCATAATTCTGCTGTGGTTAAGGAGTCGATTATTTAGGGCATTACTGTACATGTGGGAAAGTTTGACTTTATTTCAGAAGTGAAATATAAATGCACAAATCGATCGGAAATAAAATTGATGAAATATAACCGGGCTCATTGCCATATGATACTTGATTGCTACATGGTAGTTCAATATAAGCTTTTGGGTATATACACTGTACACACTGATTTTGTCAACATGTAATAGTTGTGTTAAATATTGCCATCAGAAAACTTGTAAGGCCAACTGTGAAAGCCGATGAATCAATGATACATGCAGACAATATGCGTTACTTAAATTAATCACTGTTAGATTAGCCGTAAGCGTGCAGATTTCCTCCACCACTATGACTAGCAATGTCGTGATATGGCATTAAACCCCAATCAATCAATCAGTCACAAAGCTTTTCTTCTTTGGTAGTTTTGTCGCAGACTTAACCCTTTGAGTGCCAGGGTGCTGTGTTGAGGTTTATTGTTCCAGATTTGCGCTCAATTTTTTCTAAGACAAGAAAGGGGAATAACTCTGTGAAAAACAATATTTTCCGTCGTCCATATACAGGTACATGCTACACATCAACAGTATATTGGTAACACATCAACAGTATATTGGTAACAATTACAATGATGAAACCTACACAATAAGTCTGTTAAAGAATATAATAAAATATATTAAAATTGTAAAAAATTGTAAAAAATTGTAAAAAAAAAACAATTGTTAAGCCAATGCATTCTCTTATATATGCGAGGCGACATATGGTCGACTCGCATATATAAGAGAATGCATTGGCACAGGGTATATGGGTTGATACAAAAATCAGACCTGACACTCAAAGGGTTAACAAACAAATTGGTTGAAAAGCTTCTGCAGCGATAGAATATAATTAATAATAAACATGTGCTATTCACTAATGCCAGTTTACTGACTCCGATTGTTCCATCCGATTTAAATAAAAATTACAATGATGAAAACCTGAAGATGTCGGCATTAAAGGTACTCAATCCGTAAAGAGGGTCCCCATCTCAACAGATTCCAACAACAACAATTCGATCAGAGGGTCCTATATTACTATTTCTTTGGCTTTGGGGGTAAAAAATATTTGATTCGAGTCGAGGAACCCATCAAACAAAGCTCAGAGTTATTAGATATTGATTTTTGAAATTTGTTAATTTCTCAAGATGAGTACTAATAATTGCCGTCAATTTTGAAACCTGCTCGAGATGATTACACCAAAACTCTATTCAAACAGACAAGGATAGATAACTCTAAAATCAAGTGGTAATAATCACGCAATTTTGACTACGTACTGGGCCAGAGAGAATTCCCGACAATGAAAAATAATAGATTTCTAAAATCGATATCTAACAAATCTGAGCTTTGATGGGTGACTTCCTCGACTCGAATCAAATATTTTTGACCCCTGAAGCCATTGAAATAGTAATTGAGAGGAGTTTTATCGGAATGAGTACCATTAACTTATTTCAACAAAAAAGAAAAAAACTTGTAAAACAATCATTTCAAACACTGACAAGTGCATGTCAGTTGGCACTTGATCATTTGATGTTTTGAAGAATGGAAACATACATTATATATCCCCCTTAACCCTTTACCCAACAGAACGGCCAAAACCGGCCAAATAAAGCTTCAACAGCCTAAAATATCTTCGGTCTGTCTCAATAGAACCATACAAATATGGATATCATTGGAACCGGCTCCTTGACCACATTGTGATAGTTACAGTTATGCCCTGTGTCAATGCATTCTCTTATATATGCAAGTCGACCATAGGTCGCCTCGCATATATAAGAGAATGCATTGGCCTAAACAAAATCTGTTTTTAATACTTTTTACCATTTTTTCTTACATTCTTTTAACAATTTTATAATTTTTAATGTGTTAAGCCAATGCATTCTCTTATATATGCGAGGCGACCTATGGTCGACTCGCATATATAAGAGAATGCATTGGCCCAGGGCCGTTCTGTTGGGTAAAGGGTTAACATTACTTCAACTGCATATGATGCAGTCAGTGCCACGTGTATGGTGTGTAGCTCAGTAGTGATTGTTCGTTTGTAATTGTCTTTTATGTTTGTGTTACATGTGAATGTTTCCATTCTTCATAGAAGCATCACTAACTGATCACTTTGTGTTGAGACCGACTGTGGTACCCGATGATATACGCAGACTTCACTTCACGACAAAGCGACTACCAATAAATATAGTATTACTTTCCATTTTTGTCATGGGAAAGTTGCAACTTGGGTCTGCTACCATGTGACTGCGCAAGAACCATTTATTTAGCAATAACAAACAGTGATTCAAATTTGGTTGTAACTATCATACCAGCGGTACTCAAAACTAAGTACAGGTATGTGACAATTACTGAGCACTGATGGTTCCGAGTACAGTACTGGTACCTTTGAGAAGTACTGATGGTTCCGAGTACAGTACTGTTACCTTTGGGAAGCATGGTGATGTTACATATATTTAAAACCGCATATGAACCTGAGAAATATGTAGACATGAATATACACAAATCACATCGTTCTATCCTGGCACAATTTCGATGTGCTATTCTCCCTTTGAGGATTGAAACTGGGCGTTTTAAAAATGAGAAGCTCCATGAACGCATTTGTGTTATATGTAGCTTGAAAGAGATCGATAATGAGACTCAGTTCCCCTTGCGTTGCCCTTATTATCATGATCTCAGAATATCCCTCTTAATATCTCTACCTGAAAGAATTTCTGAATTGGTATCCGAAGGAAAGTATAAAGAAGCACTTATCAAAATAATGTCTTACCCACGACAAATATCTAAATACCTCTCTGACGCTTTCAACAAAAGAAAGAACTTTTAATATAGACATTAAACTACTTATTATGGTAATGGTTAACACACATATATACAACGAATCAGTATGAATGTTTTTATTTTTATTTTTAGTTTGCAATTTGATTTAGCAGGAATCGTTACGTGAAAACGTATGCGAAAATATTATATTAAGCATGACATATAGGCCTTATAGGCCGGGTGTTTACTGTATACTGTTCTTATTATATTTTGTATTATGTATACACATGTCGCGGAAATAAATGATATCTCTCTCTCTCTCTCTCTGTATTGATGGTATATCTAACCATGAACTTCTTTTGGTAATTTCTTAGATCATGCCATGAACCTCATGACGATTCATGGCATACTTATAGGGTGCTTATTTGTTGGCTATGGTCTCATGTCAGACTCAGCAATATAATTTCTGGATTGGATTCACTATGGAATGTAATCTCTGTTTCAGCTTTACAAAATGAAGACAGCTGCAAAACTAAGTACAGTCGGAGACAGGTTCGTAACTGTTAAGTTATTCAATGCCAAGCCCCTGGACTCTGAGCAATGTTATATTGTATTCACGTGAGCGGCCAGCCGGCTACCATTTTTGAAGGGCTAACTTCGGCTATAGGGTCATTATTTCTAGGCATTTTTCTCCATATCTGTCATGTCTAGCATCGTTAAGAATTTCAATACTGTCACTGTTACCATGGGTTTCGTTTTTAATCGTTACACCCAATTCGCGGTATAGGGCAGCTTGCGTAATTTGATTGTTTCGTTCTGTGTTGAGTAAGTACACCACAAAAATTTGTATGATAACGTTCACCACATTTACACTCTGTTCGGTTCTGTCTATTAGTCTCCTTGTGTACAACGTTGATTTGCCAGTCACATTCAGATTACGAGTGACTACGAACGGCGATTCATACCAACTGCTTTCCTGCATACTTAATAAATCCCAGATTATCACAAGCGTATCCATGCATGAATGACAATTCCTAAAATCATGGTAATTTCTGTGGGGAAGTTGACATGGCATATTAGTATTTTATAGACATTGTCTTAGCGACTTAAATAAAATTAATTTCCAAATTACAATTACAGTAATGCTCTAATTTCTAAATAATCGACTCCATAACCACAGCAGAATTATGGGTAACTTTTCAGGATTTAGTCGGAAATATGGCTTGTTGCCATTCAATGGAAAGCTCTCGGGGAGATTAATTAGGGCATTACTGTAGGCCTATCTTGTTAGTGTGAGATTTGAAATGACTCCTTTTTTGTAAAGCTTCCTTTAGTTACTGAATATATGCGGAAATAATCTGTAATAAGGTATACCTCTGTGTGATATTAGAATTACAACGTTATTTTTATACGCAAATACCACCCAGCACTACGCACAAGGTGTTCTAATGAATTTCTTTTAATTGGTGGATGCTGTGGCCTACTGTAGACATTTGATTCAGTGTCTTAATTTTGTTGCTGAATTTTATGAGAGTGTTTATATCTACAGTACTCTAAGAGTTATTTTTAAAACTATGATTTCCCTGTTCTGAATCAAAAAAATATTCTCAATGGCTTCATCAGCATTGAAACATTGTGATCATCAAATTGTTCTGTGCACACACTGTGATACTGCAGGTTGTAACAATATCTGTTTTGTGACATAATTTAATGTTTTGTTTTGTATATATAACAACACAGAAACAGATAAAATTTGTCAATGTGCTAATTATTACTTGAAATTAGTAGAACAAAATGCAACATATTAAAGATACGGGTGGCGTTGGCGGTGGGTATGCTGTTAAGATATTTACCTCCGTCAAACACCGCCATAAACAGAAAGAATAGTAAAATATAGACAGACTTTGTTCTTATACCAATCAGAAATATGGCATAAAAACAGTATGTTAATATTGTTCATTTTTTCCTTTGTTATGTAAACAAAAGCAAAAAACGTTACGGTTCCTGGCTTTTGTTTAGATCCAGATATGGTAAACATAAAGAGCGTTATTTGTTACTGTTTTCCTGATATGGAAATAATAAAGAGCGTTTATATCATTTTTGCGTGATTAACCAATAGAATTGCGCTGTGTTATGTAAACAGAAGCACAACTTCTGTAACACAAGCAGGCTCTTGTTGACGTACACCAATATACTATTTACGCGCTGATTATGTTTGGCATATGAACAAAACTATATATATTTTAACATTCCTTCTGTTGATGGCGATTTGAACAAATAAGAATATTTCTGCAACGAACGTCGTCCGTGCTTTTAACTATAAGGCAACTTTGGAGGGAATGAGAGAAATGTAACTTGGCAGGGATTTTTATGGTTTGTCAAAACTGGGAGCTGTTTAAATCTTGCAACAAATTTTGATCTTTGAGCAAGGTCACTTATACTGTGACGGCTTCATAGGACCTATACGATAAATATGTACCTGGCATGTTGGGTAGTTTGTGTGGAGGTGTGTGTATGCGTTTGTGCATGACTTTCCACTCTAGTGAAGAGCCTGTATAATGGCAGCACACATTAGACTTGGCATGGCTCAACAACTGGGGTAATAATGTACAGTAATGCTCTAATTAATCGACTCCTTAAACACAGCAGAATTATGGGTAACTTTTGAGGATTTAGTCGGATATATGGCTTGTTGTCATTCATTGGAAAGTTCTCCCAGAGAGCTTTCCGATGAATGGCAACAAGCCATATTTCCGACTAAATCCTCAAAAGTTACCCATAATTCTGCTGTGTTTAAGGAGTCGATTAATTAGAGCATTACTGTAACTGTTAAATCACTCATGTGATCAGGCATTAAAGATGGTCTATCTCTTCCTATAACAAGTTTTATATAGTTTCCAGGGTTTAAAATAATAAATAAGAATCTAAGACCCCTGTCTGAAATGCTTCTATCTATTAATATTGATTCTATTTGATATTTTCTGGTATAATATACATACAATCAATTTGGGATATTTTACGGCTCGCTTTCCTTCGGAGCGTAGCATGAGGCATAAACAATTGTCCCACTAGATTATCGCGTTATATAAGAAAATATTGATATCAAATCAATATTAATTGATAGAATCCGGACGGGTGTCTTCGACTCATTTATTTATATTGCAAGAAAAACCCATTACATATTTTCTTATCTCTCACTAATGTGTAATCGCCGCTTTCTTCTCGGGATACTTGGCATCGGGCCTTGTAAATTACCGCACGGATTAATACTATTTAGAAAAGTCGCACTTGACACCACTACCAGACATGGCAAAATGATTGCTTTGTTCATTAAAGTTCAATTATTGTCCAACTTAGTTGCACTAACGAAAATAGGCACAAAAACAAAGAGGCAAATTGGGGAAATATATCTTTCATTGCAAGGCAGAGCACGCAATACTGTCGTATACGGTTGTGAAGCGTCTCGGCCAATGCCGTTTCATAAATTTGATTCACAACTCGTCTACGACTCGTTGTGAATCATATTTATCAAACTCGTTTCATAAAATCTTATATCCCAACATAACTCGGAGATCCTCTATATATTTTGTACCCCGGATACTATATAAAACTTAGAAAGAGATGGACCATCTTTAAACGCTTTATAAAAACTATCCTTTATTATTATTATAAAATAAAAAGTCTCATCTTATTAATACAGATAAATAGCGGGTAAAATCTCTGTTTTCTATACACCTTACTATGTGTAATCTACTTCAGGTTAAAAGAACAAGATGACGAGTTTAACATGGAGAGACAGGAGTTTGCGAGGGAGATTAAACATCTACGCATGTCATTAATAGAAAAAGATCAAATAGTGCAGAGTCTGGTAAATGATAAAAAGTATGTACTTGTTTTAGCCCTTTAATTAATAAATGGATTCTTCCATTCAGTTATAAAACTTATCATTGGATTGGTCTACTATCCTTTGGAGGGGTGCAGAAGACATATAATTCCTATTCTTATTATCTAAACATTTCACAAATGAACTAGTCATCAAAGGGTTATCCCTTCAACTCACATAATTAACTATTTTGAAGAATTCCAAAAATTCATTATCCACACACAACTATTTTAGTTGCTTAATTATAAATCGGTCAGCAGCATCTTAAAGTATCATACCTAACGTGTAATAAAACGAAGAATACGTTCCATTCCACTCCCTCCACCATCCCCCTCCATCTTTGTCTTATCTTAAATTCTCCTCTTATTCTTTATAGCCAAAAAATCCCAGGACCCATGTAATATCCGAATTATCTATCTACTGTCCAGTCCCGATACTAACGTAAAATCCCATGATGATTTATAAAAATATTATACTGGGGCCCATGATGATAGATGGGGAGAACAACACCCGAAAAGCCATTTGTTTACTGTTGTTCTCCCTTTCTACCAAATATATCACATATTTACCATATCCATAATATCAGTTCCTTGTGTATTCCCTTGTTCAATGTATATTATGTAACAATTATATATTTGGTGGACAAATAAACAATGCTTAAACCAACTCACATAATTCCAAATTTCAAAATTATGCATTGCTAGATTGTGATTCCTTGTAATACAGGACAGGCACATCCTGAATTCACCTATCATAGTTGAATATGGATTTTGCTGTTTTGTGAATTTGATAAAAGAGGGATATAAATCCTAAATATTATTTCACAAACATGGTTCAAAATCAGTGTCGCACTAATTCTGTGTCATGTTTGTTTTTGTGCAATTTGGCTGTGTACTGAAGTGCATGATCCCAAAGTTTCCATAACAACAGGGTAATAGTGGATTTGGCACTGTCAAATTCAACTATAATAGTTAAATATAAGTACAGTAATGCTCTAATTAATCGACTCTTTAACCACAGCAGAATTATGGATAACTTTTCAGGAATTAGTCGGAAATATGGCTTGTTGCCATTCATCGGAAAGCTCTCCCCGAGTCGATTACTTAGAGCATTGCTGTATAATAGTTGAATTCAGGATATGACTGACCTGGTGCTGTTAATGTTGGATTAACAGGAGTCTGAGTAATATATTGCTTCATATAAGCTCATAAAGAAGCAGATAATATTTCTAGAGATTCAATTGTAGGGATTTCAGATTATAAAAGTACAACAAAATGAATGGAGTTAGCGGTTAGTCAACAAACATGTTAGCTTCCCATCGGTACTCATTTGTTTACAATCCTCCTTCAACTAAAAACCCTTTACCCAACTAAACACAGTCTATTGCAGCTGATTATTGATCCCAGTGCAGCTACCAACGATATTTCAAAAGCTGGTCTTACTGATTTACACTTCCACTCACGGAGACTGACATATAATCTACATAGAGAGAGATATAATAAGCTTCAACTGTTTTCAAAGAAGACGAAGTGACACCCCCAGATTTTAACTGATATTTTATCCAGAAGTTTTCTTAGAACTGATATACTGGCATGCTGCCAATCTTAAATGTACATATACACATGTTATGTATATACACAATGGTGATGGTTTTTATGAATATTCAACTGTACGAATAACCACGACAGACCGTCGGTGTGCCTTTGAAGGCAGAATCTCCAGATAGGTAACAGGTAACAGGTAACATAATGGAAATATTACTATACTACTAGTAGTATGTTATTACTGTAAATAGTAGCGTTTGTTGTTACAGAACAAACACTATTATTTGTATTGCTCCAAAATAAAACATTTGTTTACAATCCTCCTTCAACTAAATTCTCACGTTTTTTCTCTTCGTGCCATTTTCGATATCTCTCATCTATATTTACAGGGATACAGATGAAAATCTGGAACTTATATGGCAGTCTGCCAATTCTGAGAATGACAGAATTCGAGACATTTTACATAAAAGTTATCGTAAACTTGGTAAACATGAGTCGTTGATGAAGAAGCTGGAAGATGATTGTGGGAAGGATGATATTGATGACAGCGATGATGAACGGATTGAACGACAAGCTATCGACTGATGTGGGGGAGTGTATTGCAGATTGACGTAGAATAATTTAAAGCTGTCATTTACAATGGCCCCTTGACAACACGCCCCAGAGACAGCCTGTCTTAGATGGACCCACCCCACAGACAACCCACCCTGGATGGACCCACCCCACAGACAACCCACCCCACAGACAACCCACCCTGGATGGACCCACCCCACAGACAGATGGCCCTAGATTGACCTGCCCCAGATTGGTAATTTGTAGTTGTCTTTCTAAATGTAATTGTGAAATTTCTTCAGTCAAGAAAAATTATGCTGCCTCTCATAATCTTCAGGGATAATTCATTGATATATAAACTGCATTCATGAAAAAAATCAATTTTGCATAAGTACCAAATTTCAACCAATAAATTCAGAAAGATTTGGAGAAAATTAATTTTGAAATATCAGGAATTTTAGGCAAATGTGGTTCTATATACATGTAAGTCTAAAAGATGGTCTATCTCTTCCCAAAAATTTATAGATTTTGGGGTATAAAATAAAAGCAATGAATCGAGGACACCTGAGGGGAAATGTTTATATCAATTAATATAAATTTATTTTGAATTTAATATCACATCAATGGGACAGTTTTAAGGGCTATTTTTAGAACTGAAATCTGCTGAAAACGTTAAGAACATACCAAAATCATACCAAGAAGGACAACTCTTATCTTGTTAGTAGCCTCGGTCACTGCAAATAATTATTGTATTTCAACTATAGATTTACCAAGGTCTTACAATCAAAATAAAAGACTTTTTCATGCCTTTATAGACTTTTTCATGCCTTTATAGACTATAATTTTCAAAAACTTCAGCTTATCCTGGCTTATCTGAATTTTATTCACAAAATAGCTATTTGTATTCTTGAAATCAGGATTTATAAAAATTTACTAGTATGTTATTGTTTTAACCCTTTACCCAACAAACCGGCCAAAAACGCCCAAATAAAACTGCAACAGCCTAAATTATCTTGGGTCTGTCTCAATAAAACCATACAAATATGGATATCATTGGAACCGGTTCATTGACCACATTGTGATGGTTACAGTTATGCCCTGTGCCAATGCATTCTCTTATATATGCGAGTCGACCATAGGTCGCCTCGCATATATAAGAGAATGCATTGGCCTAAAAAACATCATTTTTTACCATTTTTTCTAACATTCTTTAACAATTTTATAATTTTTAATGTGTTAAGCCAATGCATTCTCTTATATATGCGAGGCGACCTATGGTCGACTCGCATATATAAGAGAATGCATTGGCACAGGGCCGTTCTGTTGGGTAAAGGGTTAACCCTTTCATAACTGGAGCTTTCTAAAGCTTTCCAAAAAACCTTTGCCAATGCATTCTCTTATATATGCGAGTCTCACTCTCCCATAGAGAGCCTCTCATATATATGAGAATACATTGGCCTAACAATATTTACCTTGACATTGTAAGCCAGTGCATTCTCTTATATATGCGAGGCTCCCTGTGGGAGACTCACATATATAAAAGAATGCACTGGCACATGATCTTTAATGCTGCACCAGCTCAGCCCTCATCACGAAAGGATTAATTTTGGACCAGAAGAGTTAGACCATCTTTAAAACCTTGAATCACCTACAGTAATGCCCTAAATAATTGACTCCTTAACCGCAGCAGAATTATGGGTAATTTTTCAGGATTTAGTCGGAAATATGGCTTGTTGCAATTCATCGGAAAGCTCTCAGTGAGAGCTTTCCGATGAATGGCGACAAGCCATATTTCCGACTAAATCCTGAAAAATTACCCATAATTCTTCTGTGGTTAAGGAGTCGATTATTGAGGGCATTACTGTACTACAACCCTGTTGGGATTGGACTCATGTGACTGTTTCTGGACTTGAATAATACACCATGCTACAAACTGAATAATACACCACGCTACAAACTGAATAATACACCACGCTACAAACTGAATAATACACCACGCTACAAACTGAATAATACACCACGCTACAAACTGAATAATACACCACGCTACAAACTGAATAATACACCACGCCACAAACTGAATAATACACCACGCTACAAACTGAATAATACACCACGCTACAAACTGAATAATACACCACGCTACAAACTGAATAATACACCACGCCACAAACTGAATAATACACCACGCTACAAACTGAATAATACACCACGCTACAAACTGAATAATACACCACGCTACAAACTGAATAATACACCACGCTACAAACTGAATAATACACCACGCTACAAACTGAATAATACACCACGCTACAAACTGAATAATACACCACGCTACAAACTGAATAATACACCACGCTACAAACTGAATAATACACCACGCTACAAACTGAATAATACACCACGCTACAAACTGAATAATACACCACGCTACAAACTGAATAATACACCATGCCACAAACTGAATAATACACCATGCCACAAACTGAATAATACACCATGCCACAAACTGAATAATACACCATGCTACAAACTGAATAATACACCACGCTACAAACTGAATAATACACCACGCTACAAACTGAATAATACACCACGCTACAAACTGAATAATACACCACGCTACAAACTGAATAATACACCACGCTACAAACTGAATAATACACCACGCTACAAACTGAATAATACACCATGCCACAAACTGAATAATACACCATGCCACAAACTGAATAATACACCATGCCACAAACTGAATAATACACCATGCTACAAACTGAATAATACACCACGCTACAAACTGAATAATACACCACGCTACAAACTGAATAATACACCACGCTACAAACTGAATAATACACCACGCTACAAACTGAATAATACACCACGCTACAAACTGAATAATACACCACGCTACAAACTGAATAATACACCACGCTACAAACTGAATAATACACCACGCTACAAACTGAATAATACACCACGCTACAAACTGAATAATACACCACGCTACAAACTGAATAATACACCACGCTACAAACTGAATAATACACCACGCTACAAACTGAATAATACACCACGCTACAAACTGAATAATACACCATGCCACAAACTGAATAATACACCATGCCACAAACTGAATAATACACCATGCCACAAACTGAATAATACACCATGCTACAAACTGAATAATACACCACGCTACAAACTGAATAATACACCACGCTACAAACTGAATAATACACCACGCTACAAACTGAATAATACACCACGCTACAAACTGAATAATACACCACGCTACAAACTGAATAATACACCACGCTACAAACTGAATAATACACCATGCCACAAACTGAATAATACACCATGCCACAAACTGAATAATACACCATGCCACAAACTGAATAATACACCATGCTACAAACTGAATAATACACCACGCTACAAACTGAATAATACACCACGCTACAAACTGAATAATACACCACGCTACAAACTGAATAATACACCACGCTACAAACTGAATAATACACCACGCTACAAACTGAATAATACACCACGCTACAAACTGAATAATACACCACGCTACAAACTGCTCGCTGTGACTGATATACTAAGTTAACTTATTAGTGACCACTCATTGTTTTATCCCTCATAAAGACTGTTTATGGCTGTCATCAGGGGCTGATTTGTCCACCATCATCAAAGGTGCAATAAAAGCATTAAATGCAGCTCCTAAGATGTGAGGTGATTTATTAATCACACTCTGTTTGCACCTGGGGAGAGTAGCAGGTGATTAATACATGAGGTCTCATTGTGTCTGAACTTCCTTATTGAAGCTGTCCATGTCACTGTTCTTTGAAGTTTAATTTCCTTATTGAACCCATTACTATTATGTGAAGTATGTCGAGATGCAATCCGCTTTCTCCAGGGTTCGCGCTGCCACTTGCGAAATTCGCCAAAATGGCAAAAATAATTCACATTTGGCAAAAAATATTTTCATTTGGAAAAAGTTTTGGCAAGTCACTTTTTAATTCCTCAATAAAGTTGAAAATTTATAAAGCAGAAAATGATACTATCAGGGATAACATTTGGCAAATTCTAATAGAATTTGGCAAAAAATATTTTAATTTGGCAAATTATTTGGCAAAAGTTAATTTCGGTCCAGCGCAGACCCCGACTTTCTCTCTACAAGACCAGACCCCAATACTTCCACTTGACATTCACCCCAATACCCCCACTTGGCCTTCACCCCAGTACCTCCCCTCCACTCGTCCTGACTCCCTATTCCATATCTTCATCGAAGAGTGAACCTATCTCATTAAAATGTTGAGGTAAACAAGTGTACATACAAGGTGCTATAAATGATAAGCATTGAGACATTACTCATTAAAGGTGCATTCAGGGCTCCGGACTCTTATAACATCTCCAATATACAGTAATGCCATAAATAATCAACTCCTTAACCACAGCACAATTATGGGTAATTTTTCAGGATTTAGTCGGAAATATGGCAACAAGACTAAATCCTGAAAAATTACCCATAATTCTGTTGTGGTTAAGGTGTCGATTATTTAAGGCATTACTGTAAGAACTAATAATCCAGAATATCTGTTGGTAAATTAATTTTTTTTCACTTATTTATTATAACATCATCTGGTTTAGAGGGACATTAATTGTCTAAAAGATAAGTTCACAAAAAGTTTATCTGTTTCTCTGACACTTTTCTCAAAATGGGCCGTCAGGCAGGATATTGTATTTATTTTATACCTACAAGATAACCATCAGCACCCAAGTACATACTGTTTAACCCTTTCATGACTGGAAATGTGCTGGTGCAGCATTAAAGATCCTGTGTCAATGCATTCTCTTATATAGCGAGTCTCCCATAGGGAGTTTCGCATATATAAGAGAATGCACTGGCTTACAATGTCAAGGTAAATATTGTTATGCCAATTAATGCAGTCTCTTATATATGCAAGACTCCCTATGGGATAATACATTGGCACAGGGTTTTCGCCAAATGTCAGGAAGCTCCAGTCATGATATGGTTAAACAAACCAAAAATAATAATTAAATATTGTCCGAAATAACATGGAGAAATATAAAATATAAGTTGAAATATGTCCAGCTAGATTTATGGTCGGCAGCCGACAGTAAAAATCGTGGCTACGGTCAACCTAGTGTAAAAATCGTGGCTACGTGGAACCCTGAATACATCTTGAACACATTATTTTTTTGTCATAAATAACTATAACCTATAAATAAATGTGTATAAACGATAAAGCATTGGGAAATCTCTCATTCACATATTGTATTTTTTTTATCATCAACAAGTCACGGAAAACCATAAAAGTATGTTAATATAGATTAAAACTTCTATCAAGGTTCTTCCAGATCGTGTGACTATTGGTCAGAATACACTCACATGGTATGAGGCGAACCTAATAACGAGCATCGATGTGGAAGATATTTTTCAATAAAATGTGTTTATTCTCCTTCTTTTTGTCCAAGAGAGAAATGACTGTTACTCCAGGATGCATTTGTCCAAACAATGTTTTTAAAAGTATTTGCTGATTATCACGGTGTGCTTTATATCTACTTATAATGGGATTATAAATGGGTTCTTGCTGGTCCCTGTGTACCGGTCTAGAGAGAATTAACTTCTCCCAATTTGAAACCTGGAGGCTGGTCCCTGTGTACCAGTCTAGAGAGAATTAACTTCTCCCAATTTGATACCTGTCGGCTGGTCCCTGTGTACCGGTCTAGAGAGAATTGACTTCTCCCAATTTGAAACCTGGAGGCTGGTCCCTGTGTACCAGTCTAGAGAGAATTAACTTCTCCCAATTTGAAACCTCGAGGCTGGTTCCTGTGTTCCAGTCTAGAGAGAATTGACTTCTCCCAATTTGATACCTCTAGGCTGATACCTGGGGAGGACCTGGTAACCACATGGTTTGAAGAACCTTGATCAAATGTTTTAATCTTGGATTCAGATTTTAAACCTCCTTTTCTGGTTTTCCCTGACCTGATAAATAAATGTCAATTGATGTAATCCTTGTTATGCATTCTGTGATATTTTCATTTTATTTTATGTATGTAACTTTTTATTTACATTTTTAATAATAATATTGTTATACACAAATAGAAATATCTCAATAATTTGTCCGTCCAGTATATTGCTATAATTTCTATTGTCTTACTTTATATACACCATATCACAACAGATCAAGCTTTGTTCCCCTTCTGATTTTGTAACATTTTTCTAATTGATTGAAACGTTAATATTATTTGTTTTCTACTCTTGTTTGGAACTAATTTAAATATGTTATTCAGCTGTTTTTAAGGCCCGTTTTATACGTCGCGCCAAACGTGTGTCGCGCTATCTTCCCCTGGCTCGACTTTGGCGCGTCTCTGACTCGTGTTACGTTTGTTTGATTTATAAGTCGAGCCAGCCGGCACGTGCTGTAATCGTATATTTCGAACAATTTTAGCATATCTGATACAAATGCCGTCTGCTATAATCATTTCCGCGTGATGTGAATCTCATAATTTACGCTTTAGTTGGTTTCAAAATCGGGATCCCAACTTTCGCGAAACGTCCTTTGTCAGTCGATACATGCATGTCCCCGTAGTACCGTACAAGTTAGCACATCTCTGGCCCGATGCTGTTTTATACGACGTGCCAAACACAGGTCGCCCTAGGATGACTCAAGCGATAACGTAATGACGCCAAAAACTTCAATTTGCTCTCCGCCAAAGGGGTCCTAAATGGGGAATGGTTTTCCCTGAATCATCTTAGCATGACCCTTGTTTAGCACTTCGTTTAGCACTTCTGATGCACCAGTTGGTTTTATACGTCGTGCTCCAGTCGCGTTATCTTGGACTTTGTCATTTTCACACTAATTAGGCTGGCGCGACCCGTGTCTGGCTCGACGTATAAAACGGGTCTAACCCTTTCATGATGGGATATGCGCTGGTGCTGCATTAATTTGCCATTAGTGATCACATGCCAGTGCATTCTGTTATATATGCCAGTCTCCCATAGGGAGCATTGCATATATATGAGAATGCAATCGCTTACAAGGTCATAGTAAATATTGTTAGGCCAATGCATTCTCTTAGATATGCAAGGCTCAATATGGGAGACTCGCATATACTTGTATAAGAGAATACATTGGCACAGGGTGTTCGTGATATTTCAGGAAGCTCCAGTCATGGAAGGGTTAAGAAATATCTCTTGTTCCGATTAAAGGTACTCAATCCGAATTAACGCTCGCAAATTACTATTTCCTTGGCTTCGGGGTAAAAAATATTTGATTCGAGTCGAGGAACCCACCCATCACAGCTCAGAGAGATCAGATATTGATATTTGAAATCTATTATTTTAATTTGGCCCAATAGACAGTCAACGAGAAGAATTTCTTTGACCAAATTGCGGGTAAATATGGATGACTAAAATCAAGTGGCTTTTTGTGTCAGATATTTGACAAACCAGCAAAATTCGTTGAACAAAATATTGATAAATAACAGGTTTTGAGCAATTTTATGCTATAGTTGATTGGTTAGCATTATTTTTGGGCAATTAGATTCTGATAACTGAAGGGGCATTTCTTCAAAAAATGTTGTTGTTGGAATTTGATGATAAGTGGACCATCGAATCGGATTGAGTACTAGTACCTTTAAGGTTATGCAGTTATAACCAAACAGTTTGAAGACAAATTCTATTAAATTTACCTTGAAACTTGATATAACTCCATGGATTGACTGCTTATGATTATATTATCCCTCTTTAACATTGAACCAAAATAATCCCCTGTTGAGTAGTGACATCTCCGAAAATGTGAATCCATTTTGGTTTTCCCTCTCAAGTGCATTGTGAAATTGTCTGGAATATTTTCACATAATTTTTTTTTAATTCTCTTCTGCAGACTGGATATACTGCCATGAGGAAATGTCCAAGATAATTTACAGTAACGCCCTAAGTAATCGACTCCTTAAATACAGCAGAATTATGGGTAACTTTTCAGGATTTAGATGGAAATATGACTTGTTGCCACAGAGCTTTCCGATGAATGGCAACAAGCCATATTTCCGACTAAATCCTGAAAAGTTACCCATAATTCTGCTGTGGTTAAGGAGTCGATTATTTAGGGCATTACAGTACCTTCATGATTGTATTATTTAAGTTCGTGTTCAGATTCAGAACTTGTTTAATGTTGTCAAACATATTCAATGTTAACAACTGTGAATCAAATCATATCAATAAAATTATAAGATATTCAATATTAACAACTGTGAATCAAATCATATCATATCAATAAAATCATATCATATCAATAAAATTATAAGATACCTGTGGCATTACAATTATGATATCCCTATGGCTTTCAAATTATAAAATCCAGTCTTTCCGCCGCGCAGGTTCTTGAAAACCCTTGAATTTTTAGCATATAACTCCTTGAAAACCCTTGAATTTTGACCCCGAATACTCCTTGAAAACCCTTGATTTCATATGAAAATAGCTGCAAGAACCCTGTTAGGGCATTACTGTGATGCCTGTACAATAGTATGGTTATAGTAGTGCTTCTTATATCCATTTTGGCTCCCATTGGCATTTTGTGAAGAAATATAGCTAGTGTCCCAGTGATGTTTCTTGACATCTCAAGCAACAGAGTTTGTGTTGAAGATGCCCCCGGGGGTCGGGACGGATGCGGGATTTATCGGAGTTTGCATCCATGTTGATCACATAACCCAATATTCTGCCTCCATTAAGAAACAGTAGCTTTTATTGGTCAGAGCACTGCACAACTTATCACATTGCATGTTCAAGGGAAACCAAGTGTCTTCACCCATGGTGCGATAACTCAAAACAATTTCTATCCGATCGGAACCAAATTTTGTACATGAGTTTATCAGCCCGAAATACATATAGAGTTCGAATATGGGTTTGATCCGATTTTTGTCCCCTGAAAACAAAAATTCGGGGGACTATTAAAATAGCCGGTGTGCGTCCGTGTGTCCGTCCGTGCGTCCGGAAATGGTTTCCGGATGATAACTTTAGTTTCGGTTATTAGATCAAAAGGAAATTTCATAGGTGAGTTTATCAGACCAAAATACAGGTTAAGTTCGAATATGGGTTTGCTCCGCCAATTTTTGCGAGAGTTATGGCCCTTATTTTACTTAGAATCTTGTAATTTTCTGGTTTCCGGATGATAACTTCAGTTTGTGTGATCATATCTGAACCAAATATGGTATGTGAGTTTATCAGCCCTATGTACAGGTCAAGTTCGAATATGGGTATGCTCCGCCCATTTTTGCGAGAGTTGTGGCCCTTTTTCGACTTGTTTTACTTAGAAAACTTATAACTTTTTCGGTTTCCGGATTATATCTCAAGTTTGGATCCTTTAATTGCAAATACCGTTTTTATGTGGATCAGTCATATAGAGATACAGGTCAAGTTCGAATTTGAGTTTGATCCGATGATTTTTCTCAGAGTTATCGGCTTTTCGACTTAGAAAATTTAATTTTTCTTGTAATTTTCTTCATTTTGTGCCAATTTGAGGTTATATTTTGACTTTAAGAGTTTTTTTAAGATTTGGTTATTTGTATGCATGTCAGTAATGAGACAATGCACAAGTGTCTTATCCATATAGTATACTTCTACAAAGCCCCGCTCCAAATGAAGCCACCGTTTCGGGGGACACTGTGGCCGAGCGGCCTTTTATTTTGTAATGGACAAAAAATTTTTTTTTTATTGTTGTTAGATTCAAATCCTTGCTCAATTTGACAAACAAACAAAAACATGAATTTTTTTTTTAATCTGCAGTGCTAAAAAGATTTCTGTGTAGGTCCATCTAAAATTTCCACCTCCTGTCATAGCTCAGGAGTGGAAACTCCTTTAATGCACACTCCATAAAACACTATTTTTAATATTCTTATATAACTAGAGGTGATATTTTGTTTTTAAAAATCCTAAAATCACCTGCATCTCAGTTACAAGAGGATCAAATTATCCATGTTAATGAATTATGCAATTCAATATTCCTGAAAATTATAGCCTGACCATTTGTCAGGAGTTTTATTTATAATGTGCAGATGTGATTAATTAATGGCTTGCTTCAAGTTGCTTGTAAGCATGGCCATTTGTGCCCAGTACAAATGGTACAGGTGGTGATTGCTATAGTGTTATTCCAAGCCAATGTTTTGCAGCAATAATGTCAATTAGTCAGTATAAATTGACCCTCTCCTGTGAAGCCCCATAACTTATTAAAAAAAATAAATAATTTCTTCAGTGAATTACTGAGACTCATATAAACATCCTCTTGGGAACCACCCTGATGATTAATCTACCATATGGTGTGAAGGGGCTTTGGATGGAGGTACAGTAATGCTCTAATTAATCGACCTCTTAACCAAAGCAGAATTATGGGTAACTTTTCAGGATTTAGTCGGAAATATGGCTTGTTGCCATTCATGGGAAAGCTCTCGCCGAGAGCTTTCCGATGAATGGCAACAAGCCATATTTCCGACTAAATCCTGAAAAGTTACCCATAATTCTGCTTTGGTTAAGAGGTCGATTAATTAGAGCATTACTGTACAATGTATTGTCACTGACCTGTAAAAAATAACCAGAGCTGCTGGTGTAACACTTTCCAAGTGATCCTCACACCTTCTATCCCCCCCCCCCCCCCCTGTAGAAAAAATATATATATATCCTTAATATCATTAATCATTATATTAATATGTCAGCTCTTGCGATTAGCCAATCAGTGTCTATAGATAGTGGCGGTATGTGAACCCATATTAGGTCAGTGACCCCATATGAAATCAGGTATTAGGTGCTTACCCACCATCTTGTTTTTCAGAAACTCTGTCGCCTCGGGAATATTTGTGGTGTATTTTATGCCAAGAAGGGGATATCTGTTGGAAATCATTTTCTGCGAATTTAAAGACATAGTACAATGTACCAAAAACCTGCATGCGATATATTTGAGGAATTCTAAAGACTCGTAAATTAACTATCAAACTCAACAAGTTGTCCTACTTCTGGTGATTAGCCTTTGACTCAATGTGTTGATATGGAAAATATTAACCCCCTTTTACCAATTCCATGTCTTGTGAACCTATTCCATTATTAATAACTCTATTATTTTGATTTCTCACATGGCAATTTACAACAAAATAAATAGAATTGCTTACACTATGATAGTCTTAGTAGGCTCTATAGTTTAGATGTTATATTAACCCTTCTATTTTGACCTATAAATTCCAATAGTTGGTGTTATGATGAACATTTGTTTATTCTACTTCAGCACATAACAGTATACTGTATGATCTATGATCCCTATCAGATCATATCAATTTGCTATCCCCAATAGGTGGGTTAAACATCTGCCGATCGTGATCGGCCTCTCGTATCATGACTTAATTCAGGTTGAACAACGTTAGGGTATACGGACAGATCCATAGAAGTTTTTGACATTTTGTGCTGATATCATCTTTGGCATAAATTAAAAATTGCTATGAATTACCATGCAGGACTGTCGGCAGAACATAATAAGTTATTGTGGTAGATAATACCGTAGATTGACACGGTATAGTACGTCCAGGAGATATTGGTCGACCTCTGCACCCCCCCCCCCCCAGAACTCAACTTCACCCCACTAATTTTCTTTCTTAATGTCTCTAATTTTTTTCGGTTGTTAACAAGAAAAAAAATGACCGCAGAGACTCCAGACAAGATGGCGGCCATTTTTTTTATATGCACCAGTTCTCTTTGGTCGCCGTTATAGTAAAGATGATATCACATGTGGTCTTGTTTTCCGCTCGATTCGTTATGCTAATATACAACCCTTACAAATTAGCCAAAAATCCGACACCAGAATCCAATATGGCGGTCAAGAAGGCCGCCGAAATGTGAAAATATTCTATATTTCTGACATTTTACCACCTTTCGTTTGTCTCTGTGGGACAATATTGCCATCTTGGCGTGATGTTATACATTGATCGTATAGAAGAGTCATTGGCGAACACACGGGGACCATAATATACATTCATTGTGGGATATTTTTGTCCGATATCACGTTTTCCCAAATGCCGGTATGACACGTCAAAGCCGAATCGACGCTAATAACGCGATGTAATGTTTCGAATCAATTAATGTAATTGCTATCATAACAACACCCATACATATATATGTACAGGAGAAACTCGAGCTAGGATTCCTCTTATACATGTACCTGAGTTGATGAATATTCACGCAAATCCAAGATGGTGGCCAAAATGGCCACCAGAACTGGGAAAATTGCCGAAAATCGCTGATTTTAACATCCGTGAGCGTTATTGTCATGACAACCCCACACCTGCTTACTATTGTGAGTTTGGAACACTTAGGCGAAGAACTGTCCTTGTACCATATCCAATACAAGAAAACCATAATCAGAAATGGTAACGCCCTCAAGATTATATTATTATGCATAAATATAAATTATAAAAAAATTGTAAAATATATTGGTTACATGAATTCCGTTAAAACAACTAATCCTACAAATTATTACAAAAAAATACGGCTTATTACTGCAGGTTTCTAATTCACCACACCAGAAGTCTCTAAATGCGGATAAAAAATCGGAGTCATTGTGTTCCCACCATAAAATCTTCAACAGTGGTCCAGCCATTGTTGATATCTAAACATTGAAAGCAATTAATGCGGTCATAATAGTTACACACTGCAACTATCAATCCAGCGAATATGATATGATTGATAGAACAAACCACTGTTATGATGATCGTGTCGTTATTTGTTTAATATACGTATCAATTGACATATACGCACCCGTTCCCTCATTAAAATCAACATATATCGACCATTTTAGGGGAACTCCGCGAATTCGGGGAACTCCGCAAATAGAGCTCCACAAATAGGGACCTACTGCGAATCGTCACAACAGGCTATCAGTTGGTTGAATACTATTTCCCTTTTTACTAAAGTAAACAAGTAAATATCGAATGACGATACATATATTTGTAAACAAGCATTGCAAATAATGTTATTGGGACGAAAAGTCGCAAGACTTGTTCCGTATTATGATGATGATGATGATTATTAGTATGATATGATTGATAGAACAAACCACTATTATGATGATCGTGTCGTTATTTGTTTAAAATACGTATCAATTGACATATACGCACCCGTTCCCTCATTAAAATAAACATATTTCGACAATTTTAGGGGAACTCCGCGAATTCGGGGAACTCCGCAATTAGATCTCCGCAATTAGGGACCTACTGCGATTGTCAAAACCGTAAAAACCCATTATCTATTTATAAAACGTCCACAGACACAGACACACAGCGATCTAATATTTGCCCACCAGTATACACCCGATGGGCGTTAATAACAGTCCCCCAAATCCAAAATGGCGCCCACAATGGCGGACAGATTTTGAAACATTACCGAAATTCCCTCATATTCACATCATTGGGCATTATTGTCGAGACAACTCAACCCATGCTTACAGTTGAGTTGGAAATACTGAGGTGAAGTAATTACCTTACATCTCATGCAAGAAAATGTTTTCCAAATCGAAGATGGCGGCCAAAATGGCGACCGAAATTTGAAAACACGCCTACATTCCTTTACTTTCTTACGATGGGCATAATTGTTTCGCGAGTTCTACCCACCATAATGCCATTACATGTTGATAAGGAATATTGATATGAAGTATTCATTAGGGTTTGGCAATTGATACTCAAATCAAGATCGCGGCTAAATTGGCGGCCAGAAATTGAAAAGTAATCGATATTTTCACATACTAATTTCAACTTTTTACCATACTATCGGTATGTAGGGACGAAACTGTACATAACCATCTATTAGTTCAACTTAAACGTATCAAAACGCATAACATAGCTCGTATCCTTCTGGAAAGACGAAAACCCACAATTAATATCGCGATGTGGCATTCGAATTCCTTTCTCCACTTAGCGCCTATAATGGCCGTAAAAGTAGGTGCGCCGAATAGTCATATCAGAACAATTACATGATAACAGATTTTGATTTGCCACGTCACGTCCATAATTATCTGGACCAGCTTCCATTTCTTTGTCTGATAAATCTAGGTCGCTCACACCGACAAAGTATTCACCACTTCCTGGGAGAAGGGTCCCTCAAATCATAACGTTTCAAACATTCATTTTCCGATGTCTAGCTTACGATTATAAATATTTGCTAAATATAGGATTTGTGCGTCATCTCTATGTATGTGTCTCATACCCCATGGGGATAACGACATGTACACCTGGCGAGCCAGTTAGCTAGTCACTTCTCAATAGATGGTTCGTCAACTCACAAACTCGGCAAACGCATTGGCATACGTGGGCAACTTCGACAGTGTTTCGTAGGTTGCTAGCTGTCTCATTCCCTTGGACAGATGTCTATCTGCTAAGGGGAAGACCATAATGCACGGACTACCCACACTTCTTGACCATGATCCTAAGCAAACTGTGTGACGTCCCGCAGTCGTCTCGTCGAATATCTCCCAGCAGAGAAGAACAATACTCGCGGTGCTAGTTTGTGGACATGCGCCATGATAGTGGGAATGAAATGGGCCACGGTATACTCCACCCCTACACATGGTGCATGTTTAAGATATAGAATGTCATGCGTGTCGGTTTTTTTTAGTGTGGTAAAATTCTATTTCCACATCCGTTTCGAAGCCGTTATGATTCAACTTGACCATGCAGACGTACACTTTTGTCTGGATAATACTATGCAAAACAGTCGGATGGACTGCAGGATGTCTTTATAGCATGAAGGTATGCGTTTTGTTATCCTCTCTCGGGGTTAGTGTCAGTATGTGGGCGGTATTATTCAAGAACATTCCAGGAACTGTGGTGCATTTATTTCACTATGTATTTAAAGAACAATTTATAGTCTCGATGGCAATGGCTGTGGACGTTGGGGAACGCGACCTGTATGCTCATATAGCTTTATATATATATAACTTTAGAATATAGTAGTTAATGTCTCATGCAGGAAAATGGTCGGAATGGTGATGTTACCAAGAAATCACTTGGTGTACCCAACGTATGTTGAACTGAGTGAAAGATCTCATCAACGTAATATTCCTCTGGATGTTCTTCGTGTTGAACATTTCACCCTTGTGTTGATGGAATTTGCACTTCCTTGAACCATACCGACCACCACCCAGCGTGAGTATGACATATCAACCAACTATTAAAGGCATCGCCTTTAAGACTACACCCCAGTCTGGGTGGGGCTTATATAGTAGTAGCCAATGGTACACGCCTGGTCCAGTTGATTAAGAACGGCTTCCAAACGGGTGGGAACATACAATCTTAGCATACAAGGAAAGCAAAGCCACACGTGAGATCTAAAACATACCAAAGGAAGGGACTGTGCAGTCATGGTTCAATTTCATTTCCACTATCATGACACATTCCCACAAGCTAGCACCGTGTGTATTGTTATCACCTGCTTGGATCGGTTCGGCGAGACGTTTGCTGGACGCCAACAAGATTGTTCTTGTAATCATGTTCAAGAAGTGTGGGTATATTATGCATTATGGTCTTCGCAGAAATGCATCCGTCAAATGTCAGGCTTTCAACATTCGAAGCCATATACAGAAGTTGTCCGGATACGTCAGTGCATTAGATGAGTATGTGAATTGATGAACCATATATTGAGAAGTGGCTGTTTGGGAAGATAACCAGATGCAATGTACATGTTGTTATCCCCATTAGGTCACCAAAGCTGAAAATACGCAGATAGATAGGTCCTTCTGAAAGCTAGTATACGCATCGACCGAATACCTTTCTAGTTTATCGCACAAGATGACGCTCATATCCTATATGTAGCATCTGAATTAAACCATAAGCTATACGCAGAATGAAACGCGCCAAGAATATGGATAAGAATTCCAAGCCTTTGAAACAAACACGTGAGCTGGACGCCGGCATATGTATTGTTTGAAACATTCCGATTAGTGGGACCCTTCTAAAAGAAGTGTAGAAAACTGTGTTGTTGTGAACGAGATAGATTAATCTGACGAAGACACGGAAACTGGTCCAGATAATACTGAATGGTGCAATCAGAATAAGCTCAGGTACTGTTGTTTTGATTCTTGGAAGTCATAATATGACTATTCGGCGCACCTATATACGGTTACGGCCAGTATGGGCCCTTAGTGGAGAATGGATTTTGAAATGTCACATCGCGATTGTGGGTTTTCATCCTTCCAAAAGGCTACGACTTATATTGGAACTAATAGATGGATTATATTATGTACGGTTTCGCCCATACAGATCGATATTATGACAAAAAGTTGAAACTAGTATGTGATAATATCGACTTCTTTTCAATTTCTGGCCGCCATCTTGACTGTGAGAGTTTGCCAAACTCAAATGAATACTTCATATCAATGTTCCATATGCACATGTAATTGTGGGCAGAATTCGCGTAACAATAACGCCCATCGTAAGAAAGTGAAGGAATGTGAGCTTGTTTCAAAAATTCGGTCGCCATTTTGGCCGCCATCTTAGATTTGGGAAAACAATTTCTTGCATAAAATGCAAGGTAATTACTTCACCTAAGTATTTCCAACTCAACTGCCAGCATGTGTGCAGTTGTCTCGAAAATAATTCCCAATGATGTGAAAATGGGGGAATTTCGGTGATTTTTAAAAATCTGTCCGCCATTGTAGGCGCCATTTTGGATTTGGGGGACTTTTATTTGGATACGATATAAGGACAGTTCTTCGCGTAAGTGTTCCGAACTCACAATAGTAAACAGATGTGGAGTTGTCGTGACAATAACGCTCACTGATGTTAAAATCAGCTATTTTTCTATTTCTGGTAGCCATTTTGGCCGCCATCTTGGATATGGGTGAATATTCCTCAACTCAGGTATAAGAGGATTCCTAACTCGAGTATCTCCTGCACATATATATATGCATGGGTGTTGATATGATAGCAATAACATTAATTGATTCGAAAAATTACATCGGGTTATTAGCGTCGATTCGGCTTTGACCTGTTATACCTGCATTTGGGAAAACGTGATATCGGACAAAAATATCCCACAATGAAGGTATATTATGGTCCACATGTTTTCGCCAATGACTCTTCTATACGATAAATGTATAATGTTTTCCCACAGAGACAAACGAACGGTGGTGAAATGTCAGAAAAAATAGCATATTTTCACATTTCGGCGGCCATCTTGGCCGCCATTTTGGATTCTGGTATCGGAATTTTGGCTAATTTGTAAGGGTTGTATATTAGCATAACGAATCGAGCGGAAAACAAGCCCGCATGTGATATCATCTTTACTATAACGGCGATAAAAAAAAATGGACGCCACGATGGACGCCATCTTGTCTGGAGTCTCTGCGGCCACTTTGTTTTTCTTGTTAACAACCGAAAAACATTAGAGGAGACATTAAGAAAGAAAATTAGTGGGTGAAGTTGAGTCCTGGGGGGAGTGCAGTCGACCAATATCTCCTGGACTAGTAACATGGTGTGACATTGACGGATTGGGGTTCATGTTCAACCGAGTCCCCCATCAGTAGTTGGATCACCTTCCGATGGTTCCCTTTCGTTGTCATTTGTAAATCAGCAGTTCCCTACCACAGTAATATAATAAATCCATCAGGAACAACCATGCGTCGTTTCTAATACGTGATAAACGCCGCACTTTGAAGTCTAACAGCTATAAAAATTGACTTGTCCCTATTGTTGCCTGGGGCCAATTGAATACTTTTGATGACCACAAACATGTGTTGATGGATCATAGTTCAATTAGTAAATAAACATCGCCCATGCAGTGTATAGATGATTTGCCAGACCTCTAACGGTGACTTCAAGGTCACTGTACCCCTCCTTGAACCATACCGAAACTATCAAGTCCGGAAAATCAGATCTCACAGGTTAGAATTTTCCAACTCTATTTCGAGATTCCAACTGTTGAAAATTTTCCAGCTGATGACCATTTCAGTCAAAAACTTTTCAAACAATTCTAAGAGAATAAGTTAAAGCTATTTTTATCTGAAATTTCTAACCATATTGTTGCGTCAAGCATAAATATCCAACTGTTAACATTGTCGTGCACCCCACACCCTGTCACTACACATGTGTCTACCCGCATTCCCAAACTACACCCATCCCTTCTCGCCACGTCACTGTGCAGATGTCCACCCGCATTCCCACACTGTTAAATTTTTTTGGCGTCCCCTGTTACTGTGTCCACCCGCATTACCACACTACCCCCCCCCCCACACCACTGTCCACCCGCATTCCCACACAACCCCCCCCCCCCCCCCGACACAACTGTCCACCCGCATTCCCACACTGACCCCACCCCGCCACTGTCCACCCGCATTCCCACACAACATCCCTCTGTCACCATGTCACTGTCCACCCGCATTTCCACACACCATGTCACTGTCCACCCGCATTTCCACACACCATGTCACTGTCCACCTGAATTTCCACAAACCATGTCACTGTCCACCCGCATTTCCACACACCATGTCACTGTCCACCCGCATTTCCACACACCATGTCACTGTCCACCTGAATTTCCACACACCATGTCACTGTACACCCGCATTTCCACACACCATGTCACTGTCCACCCGCATTTCCACACACCATGTCACTGTCCACCTGAATTTCCACACACCATGTCACTGTCCACCCGCATTTCCACACACCATGTCACTGTCCACCCGTATTTCCACACACCATGTCACTGTCCACCTGAATTTCCACACTGCACCCACGTCACTTATTCCACCCCATTACCACACTGGACTCTCCTCGCCACGTCACTGTCCACCAGCATTCCCACACAGCACGAACGTCGACCACTGTGTCCACCAGCATTCCCACACTGACCCCCCCCCCCCCCCGTCATCAGGTTACTGTTCATCCACATTCCCATACTGACCCCCGGTCACGACGTCACGGTTTCCACCAGCACTCCCATACTGACCCCCTGTCACTACGTTACTGTGCCCATCAGCATTCCCACACTGACCCCCCCCCCCCCTGTCACCACGTCACTGTCCATCCACATTCCTATACTGACCCCCGGTCACGACGTCACGGTGTCCATCAACATTCCAACACTGACCCCCCCCCCCCAACCTGTCACCACGTCACTGTTCATCCACATTCCCACTCTGGAACCCAACCCCCGTCATTACGTTACTGTGTCCATCCGCATTCCCACATTGGTGACCTTGATGATTTTGAAATTCAGAACAAATTTTCTAAATAATGAACCGAAGATAGAACAAATATAATTTTGGCTGACGATTTGTTTTTTAGTTCAGGCATCTCTTTTATTAAATGATTACAAGGTGTCTGACAAAAATTTAATCATTATTTTATTCAGAATTCAGTTGAATGTGCTAATTATTCCTGTCCCTCTAAGTCACTAAAATAATATGAAATAAATTGGTTGAAAATTCTATGGTCGCAATTCTTCAGCATTAAAACTACGGACACCAAACAAACAAGCCCTTTCTTTTCTAAATGGATTCTTCCATTCAGTTATAAAAGTAAACATTGGAATTGTATATTTTTCATTTGAAGGGGTGTTCAGGAAAAACGAACAGACGACAGTTTGACGAAAAGTTAATACAAGTGCAGAAGTATTCATATCCTTTGACTTTGGTCGTTTTTTGAACTTATTATCGGAACAATCCCAATGTGAGTTACTCCTCACTCAGTATTTTGTATATATATGCCCTATCACTTAGCCTAGTTCCCAGGCCAGCAAACGTATTGGTACGATTGAGTCAGGTACGAGACAACTACATATCATGTGACTCGCGGCCATTTTGGATCCACCAGGTCCGGTTATGTGGTTTCATAGATTCATCCAGCCCCGGTTCCTTGGTTTCAGTGCTAAAGGTCAAAATTTTGGAGTAGCATTTCCATATATGGAGCTTTTGAATTATTGAGTTAAGTAAAACCACGGAACCGAACCTGGTGGATCCAAAATGGCCGCGAGTTAGTGATAGGGCATATTGTGCAGAGTATCGCGTTAAAGGGGCACTGTACCCCAAATTCGGCCATTTATGGGGGTCCATCTACTTTTATACTCAATAGAATATATGCAACAAATGAATGAATTTGAGCCACGGGTTAGTGCAAAAACCACTCGTGCTCTCTGCACAATGCAAACAACATGGTAATTATAATGAAAATGAATTTATGGCTGAAGTCATAAAATCATTTTCATTATAATTATCATGTTGTTTGCATCGTTCATATATAGATCACATGAGTGTATTTTTGCACTAATCCATGGCTCAAATTCATTCATTTGTTGCTTATTTTCTGTTGAGTATAGAAGGAGATGGTCCCATAAATGGCCGGATTTAGTGTACAGTGCCCCTTTAAAAATATTGGTCAAATCTGAATTAAGACTAATGGTGGTGGCCTCGGTGGCGCCTGTCTGTCCGGTGACAGCCCGTCGTTTTGTTAATGATTGATCCTTTCCATGTAACATATATAGAGCAGGTTGACCAGAGATTATAATTGACAGGTCGGGTACATAAATACTCTCATCGTGTGTACATTCTAGCCAGTCAAATGGTCATCTCAAATATAATCACATCTCCACTCTCATGGATACACACTGAAACGGTAAGTCCCATTGTATTCTTAAAGATACTCAATCCGATCAGACGGTACCCATGTCATCAAGATACATCAACAACAACGTTTCGCTCAAAATACGCTTTAGTTATCGGTAAGAATCGATTTATTGCAACAAAATAATGCTAACCACTGTCAACTATGGTATCAAATTTCCCAAAACTTGCTATTTATCAACATTTTGGCCACTTAAGTATCATGAAATTTGGCCGCGTATTACCACTTGATTTTAGAGTTATCTGTCTTCGTCCGCAAGTTTGTCCTAGACCGTCCGTTTGACTAGGTTTTTCATGCCACAAATAATTGCACATCTCGAGAAATAACAAACTTCAAAAATCGATATCTAATCACTCTGAGCTTTGATGGGTGGGTTCCTCGACTCGAATCAAATATTTGTTTACCCCGAAGCCAAAGAAGTAGTTATTTAGGAGCGTTAATTCGGACAATGCATCTTTAACCCTTTCAGTGCCAGGTCCGATTTTTGTATCAACCCATATACCCTGTGCCAATGCATTCTCTTATATATGCGAGTCGACCATAGGTCGCCTCGCATATATAAGAGAATGCATTGGCCTAACAATTTTTCATCATTAATTTGTTATTCTTTTTTACAATTTTTTACAATTTTAATATTTTTTTCTTATATTCTTTAACAGACTTATTTTGTAGGTTTAGTGCCAGGGAATCTTACGTTTTTCATGGGCATCAAAATTATTACTATGAATACTTGGTGATAGTTATAACATGCCCCTAAGGTTTTATCCAGTTTGTTTTTAAATTCGCTATAGCATGCTTAAAGGGGTACTGTACGCCAAATGTTGTTGTTGGTTTCTATAGTCTCCGAGTCGGAGAATAAGTTAACAATTTTTCCATTATTTGAAAGTCTGTTGAGTACGAAGTCATGTTACGGATGACAAATTTACCGGAATGCAAAAATACAAATTGTCGTTGACGAGTAATTTTTGTAAAGTTTTCAACCAAATGAATCAAATAAAAGTTATATTATATGCATACTAGTCCCATATAATCATTTAAGTTATTGTATCGTCGCTAGTCAGTGAGTGGCTTGAGTGTTCTCCCCGTATCATCATAATATTTTAAGCAATCGTGTGTGCGATCGGTTTAAAAAATCCAGTATCCCTCAATTACTATTTTTGATTACGGTAATTCGTAATTTAATTGACGCCATTTTATGGCTCCAGTCATAAATTCAATTTATATCAAATTATTAACTTTTAAATTATTAAATTTTAAGATAGCCTATTAACCTGAGCGTTTACAGAATACATCTTCGACTCAAAGTACTTATGTTTCTATATATTATCGATATTAGATCGTTGTTGTCACCGGAAATTTAATGAAAATGGCGTACAGTACCCATTTAAGCATACCCAAAAAAAATTCAACCCCAAAAATATAATAATATAAAAAAAAAATTTGGGCTGATTTTACAGACCGTAAATTAGGGCCGATGAGATCGGCCCCTGGCACTGAAAGGGTTAAAGGAAATCAAGACATTAGAAGTGGGTTCATACGAAGTAACATGTTTTTTTTATATATATAATTATCATCAACAAGTGCATGTAAAAATAGATCGACTTCATTCTTATATTCATTACTAATAACTCTCCAATATAACGAGATTTCATTCTTATATTCATTACTAATAACTTTCCAATATAACGAGATCCATTCTTATATTCATTACTAATAACTCTCCAATATAACGAGATTTCATTCTTATATTCATTACTAATAACTCTCCAATATAACGAGATTTCATTCTTATATTCATTACTAATAACTCTCCAATATAACGAGATTTCATTCTTATATTCATTACTAATAACTCTCCAATATAACGAGATTTCATTCTTATATTCATTACTAATAACTCTCCAATATAACGAGATTTCATTCTTATATTCATTACTAATAACTCTCCAATATAACGAGATTTCATTACTAATAACTCTCCAATATAACGAGATTTCGCACATTGAAACAATTTTTATGTCAGTGACATTACTGTGAATTGAATTGAATTGCTTTATTTCACTCAATCATATAATTTCTATGCAATACAGAGTGAAAAACGTATATATATACATAGAGCTATGTACACAATGTTAGTATGGCCGTTGCGTTTGGCGGTCGAGGTCCGTAAGTGTTCTTCGTCGTGTTCTTCGTCATCATCATCATCATCATCCTAATCATCGTCATCATCATCATCATAATCATCATCATCATCGTCGTCGTCATCATAAACATCATCATCATCATCGTCGTTGTCGACGTCATCATCACCACCATCATCACCATCCTTAGCGCCGTCATCGTCGTGAGTGTTTCAACATCAGCATGCATATTGTCATTATCTTTGTCATCATCATCATCATCATCATCGTCCTCGTCGTCGCCATCGTCATCGTCATCATTATCATCGTTATCGTCATCATCAACGACGTCAATAACATCATAATCATTCTCATCATCGTCATAGTTGTCAGCGTCTCGACGCTATCGTCGTCCCGTTGTCATTATTACTGATCAATCCAATTATATACCAAATTGTAATCGATTCAATTCAATTATTTATTCACTCAAATGGTCAAATATGACACAATAGAGCTTGGTGTAATACAGTGCATATAATTTCTGTGCAAATTACTAAAGCTGTATGGTAAACATTGGTTATTTTTCTTTGTACCATGTAACAATCATTATGGCTGGAATAAACAATCAATAAATAAAAAAAGGCCGAAACATTAAAAAATATTCTGAAAGTCATATTTAGACTAACATATTTTAACCTACTACGCGATCAGCAACGTTTGTTGTCAAATCACAGTAACAGTTTTGTTTACAAAACAATGGTTTCAAAACGCAAAATGGGGAGTCATCACTAGTTAATATAAGAACAAGGTTTTTCCATTTCTCCATAATCTTCTCGATGGTGAAGTTTCCACAGACTTTTATAATGTTTACACATTATTTAGGGAAGGCCTATAATTCGGTGCCTTTAAACCGAAATGTTCTACCCTCTTTTTGAAGTTGAGTTTGTGGCATATTTCCATCATATTATATGTAGAGCACAGAAGACGCCTTTTTAAAAGCGAAATTAGAAACGCTGTTCGTATGGTGGCACAATTCGGAATAACGTTTTTAATGCATCTGTTTCATTTGGTATGCCTTTCTCTGCTAAATGGATTCTCCCGTCAGTTATAAAAGTATACATTGGAATGGTCTATTATTCATCTGGAGGGTGTTCAGGAAAAATCGAAGACACCAGTCCTGTCCGGAAACGCTATTAGATTTTATTTCGATTGTTTTACGGGCCATTGTTTCATGCAGGAGGGGTAACTCTATCCTGTTAGTACTCTCCGTCAAGGTAATCGCTTCAGTTATTTTGCAGAAATAAAACACTTTATTACGTCACATGTGGTGTAAGTTGTTTCGGAGATTTTGATATTCTGTGGTCGACTGGGCGAATGTATTGTGGGAGATTTTTTTTTGTACCTTACTGAATCGTACCGATAGAATCACGTAGATGCTGAAATTGTAAAGTTAACGCCACCGGTGTATAATATGTTGTTTGAAAATATGACTCAATCGTATCGATAGAGTCAGGACAGGCTGAAATTGTAAACTTAAAGTCACCGGTGTAATAATATGTTGTTGAAAATATAAATAATCTGATAGCCTGAAAATAATGTATAACCCATTGGGAGCCCTGGTGTAGTGAAGTGAATTATGGGTAATTTTAATTGGAGTGCGCATGCCTGTTCTGTTGGAGTAACCGCTATCTTTTATTTTCTGGTCATCAAGTCAAAATTGTATCGTATACACAATGTGTTTGTACCGATGGATGTATCGTGACTCGACTCGTTTTCGTGGTCATATAGGCCCTATATATAACCTATGGTCACGAAAACGAGCAGAGTCGCGATATCTGATAGAATTCCAAGGAATCGTACATTCACTTTCAATAGTATAGATTCTCTGAATCTGCCGCGAAATTCCCAAAATTGTAGGCTACTTTCATTTTCAATAGGATTTTCCGAATTTCCACTTTTCACTTTTACCACGCAAAGCGACCTTAGTTGACACATATATATGGCACACTGGCTGAGTCCATGACAAATAGTTTAATTTATGAAGCATTGCTTCTTTCATTTAATTAAAGCTCACCTCGTTAAAACGCATGTCAATCGTATTTGTTTACAAATTGCATTGGGTGCGACGATTTGCAGTAGGGCCCTATTTGCGGGGGTCACTTTGCGGAAGTCCCCGAATTCGCGGAGGTCCCCTAAAATGGGCGATATATGTAGATTTTAATGAGGGAACGGGTGCGTGTATGTCAATTGATACCTATTTTAAACAAATTACGACACGATCATCATAATAGAGGTCTGTTCTACCAATTATATATGCGCCGAGTTCACTTGGTGCAAATCAAACGGGGATAAATATGCTCGTGTGCCAGAAGGACTCCTTAAAGTTGTAAATAAGATGAATATTTATTAGATGTTATTTAACAAGTCAATCAAATAATATTATTCATTAGTTAGCGCCTATATTAGCGCTAACTAATGAATAATATTTTATATTATAATTATATTATAATTTATATTTATGGCTAATAATATGATCTTGGTGGCGTTAATATTTCTGACTATGGTTTTCTTGTTATATACTTGCCCATGAATTATAAGGTTTTAGCAGTGAGATATAAGTGATATCCCACTAGTGAGTGATATCAGCTTGAAATTTTCTGATGTATTAACATTCATTGGGGGCCATAGGCAAGTAACTAAAGTATATAATAAACAGAATATCCACACTTTTTCAGTGGATATGGGTTAAATCTCATTCGTGATGACAAAACATTTGAATTTGTGTTTTTTGTCATCACTCATGAGATATAACCCATATCCACTGAAAAAGTGTGGATATCCTCTATTTATTATATACTTGCCCATGAATTATAAGGTTTTAGCAGTAAGATATAAGTGATATCCCACTAGTGACTAGTGAGATATCGATATCTCACTGGTATTATTGCGCCATATGGATCCTCATGTGTGAAGTCAGGTTATACTTCATAGTGAATGATTTTCTGCACACATCGTGTACTTGACATTCATTGGGGGCCATCGGCAATTAACGAAAGTATATAATAAATACAAAATCTATACTTTTTGAGTGTTTTAAATATGGGACTATTTTTTTGGACGTAATGTGTCAGCTTGGAATTTCTGATGTATTGACATTCGTTGGGGGCCATAGACTAGTAACTAAAGTATATAATAAACAGAATATCCACACTTTTTTCAGTGGATATGGGTTAAATCTCATTCGTGATGACAAAACATTTGAATTTCCACTCGTGGCTAAAGCCACTCGTGGTGGTGTGGATATCCTCTATTTATTATGCCTTTATAGACAAATAATATACAAATATTCAAATGGTCACATTTCGAATTAAGCATAGTAATTTAAGTTCACAATACTCACATATACCTTTCCTTGAGATACCTTAGTAAGCCTTAACTGGATGCATGCTTTGTTGAGATACCATACTGGATGCATGCTTTGTTGGCCTCTTGATCCAGATCCTTGATTGGTTCATTATTTTGTAGTTTAGGTTTCAATTAATTCCAAATTCATAATACATTGAGATACATACAAACAATGCTTAGTCGTGAACCATATGAGTAGAATTTATGTCGCAAAAATGGCCAAAATAGAATGAAATTTACATTTTATGCATAATTGAATAGCTATAAGTCCCATAAGAGTGACAACACGCTCGAAATGTGTGAGGAAGAATGATTGCAGAGCATAAGAGAAACATTTTATCGGGGAAGTACGAATTATCTATATTATATCTCGCGAGAGATATGTGGAAAAGCAAGGTCTCATACAATGGTTAAATCTGGACTTTTTGGCAGCAAAGTACCGGAAGAATTAGGCAATTTTTCTGCACTATTTATCTTGAATCGTGTGATATGTGTACACTACACTGTTAAAGGAAATTTAATAGCGAGGAACTGATTCTGTGACCTTTCCTAGAAGCCGAAATATATGTGCTCATAGCAGTATCACTAATGTGACCAGCCATCGTTTCTTTTGATATATATACACCATCAAACCTTTCAAAATACACTGCTATAGAGGTGTATGAGATATATTCATAGAGTAATGGGTGAATTGTGTACTATGAATGCAATTTATCAAAACACAAAGGAGTACCATATACTTTCTTCAAAAAAAGTTAAACTTGACCAAAATTGCCCACATACTCTGTGACAGAGACTGTCTTTATACCTGGAAATAACATTTGGTTATATTCACCAAGGTCACATATACGCGACGGGTACTATGTTTTCTGCAACCGCATTACCGTGTGTAACCCTTCTCCCTAATGTTACACATATCTGCCGAACTAACAACCATAAATAGCAACATTGAGTCAATGTTCAACCACAGGAGCTTGGAATTTGGTCAAAACCCCTCTTTTATTGTCGGAACCACCAACCGGGGCCATAGGCCTATGGCCCCGGGTGGTGGTTCCGACAATAAAAGAGGGGTTTTGACCAGATTCCAAGCTCCTGTGGTTCAACGCTGAAATAACAGCTTTAAACGCTGATCACCTGATATTTTGCACAAGTTCATGGGTGGTTTTGGCAAGATATTTTCAAGCAACAAAATACGGAAAACTAATATATGTGTAATAGCATATTCCAGTTGCAAGTTGCCGACTGAAGTAAATTGAACAAATTGTCTAATAAGACACCGGTTTGGAAGCAGCACGAAAATTAGTCGTATATAAAATGTACGATGTGCTGTCGATTTGATCTGGTGTGATGCAGTGCTAATCTTTTGAAGAGGTGGCGGTTTCTTTGCAATAAAATAAGCATTGCAACATACGTCTATGGTTTAGTATCATGTACAGTGCTGAAAAATCCGGAAATGTAACTACTATGCAAGGATATGCACTTAGGTTTCTGCATTACATTCAATAATGTATCATCACACCGAATGAAACTACCATACACTGTGTTGGCGAAACATTACATCGTATGTTGCATGCCTGAAATTATTATTTTTGGCCTCGACCGTAAACAGAAAACCCGAAATTTTAAAGACGTAAATCATTGGGTTTGACTTGCGTTGCAATGACCGATAAATCCTCCACATGGATCTGTGTTAATGATCTGTGTACCTTTAAAGATATTTAAAGGTACTCAATCCGATCATAGGGTCCCCATCTCAACAGATTCCAACAACAATAATCCGATCAGAGGGTCCTATATTACTATTTCTTTGGCTTTGGGGGTAAAACATATTTGATTCGAGTCGAGGAACCCATCAAACAAAGCTCAGAGTTATTAAATATTGATTTTTGAAATTTGTTATTTTCTCGAGATGAGTACTAATAATTGCCCTTAATTTCGTAATATGCTCGAGATGTGTACACCAAAACACTATTCAAACAGACAAGGATGGATAAGTCTAAAATCAAGTGGTAAAAATAACGCAATTTTGACTGTGTTCTGGGACAGAAAGAATAGAAATAACGAAACTTCAAATATCGATATTTGATCACCCTGAGCGTTGATTGGTAGGTTCCTCGACTCGAATCAATTATTTTTTACCCCCAAAGCCAAAGAAATAGTAATATAGGACCCTCTGATCGGATTGAGTACCTTTAACAACATACTTGTATATTGCTAATACGTACATGTATGTTACCTACTAGGTGGTTATACAATAAGTTGCTTTCGTCTCGGCTTAGCTTGGTGGTTGCGCCATTTTGATAGCCATTTCATGACCGCGTTTGTGTTATTCTGATCGTGTCACTATATTCGCCCTCGTACTCATATTTCACATAGACTGGTATAACTGCGTAATGCATATGACTAGATTAGACAAAATAGAAGAGCAAAATACGACCAGATCGTTAACCAGTTTTGGGGGTAGGGTTATGTTTTTTTTAAAGATTTGACCACTTATGATATGCGTACTCACCAATTCTGCCTATTATAGCGACGGAGTGGTGTCTGTGCAGTTTTTAAAATAGATAGCTTACGTCTATGTTTTGAGAAGCCCGAGAAATCCGACATCGAATACAACAGTTTGCCTTCAAAATCGTCAGTATTTTGGCTCAGTGTTTTATTTCATATCCATATATGCGAAATTCATTCGAAGTTTCCCTTTGAATGGGTGTCTTTGGTTCGAGAATTGTCTATCGAACAATATTGAGTGCTTTTTGTATACGTTTCGGCTGAAAAATTGTTTCAGCATTCAATTATTTCCATGATTGTGAAAAATATATTTGTTTTAATTATATGGAAAAAATTATGTAACTCAGAAAGCTCAACTCGGATTTTAGGGGACTTTTCGTGACGCGTCCGCATTGTTATGGCCTAAATAATATTTTAAAAATCCCCAGCTTTCCCCGATTTATTTCCTTACTTTTCCACTTTCATGTCTGATGTGCCTGAACTATTTGTATGAGTTAGATATGAGTTAACATTTACTCTATGTGGAACCGGTATATTGTAGGATTGTCTCCAATATTAATTGTGAATGAAAATGGCCAAACGTTGGTAATTTTATGCCATCTATTTCGGGGGGGGGGGGGGGGGCAGAGCAATATCTTGAATCCCCAATACGTAATTTGTAATTTGTCAGTTGTTGTTAAATTACAATTATGAGTTTAATTTAATTAATGTAAAGTGGTACAGAGCACAGGGACGTAGCGGCAGGAGTTGTAGTGTGTCTCACCCCCTCAATGAGGACCATAATTTTCAATAATTGGAAATTTCATGACTCAAATTCCAATGGTTGTAATTATACGTATACATTTAGTTACTCTCATAGCAGTATTTTATGAGTTTTATTTAATCAGTTTATTTAAATCTGTCCTGCAATGTAGCAATGTAATGTCAATATTACAAGTTAATACACAGTTATTTGAGTAAATAAATTCCAGTAATGCTCATTCCCTCAGCACATATATGAAATTGAAAGCAAAGCATTTCTTTCAAGTTCAAACTGGTATGTTTTACCAACCATAGATTCATGGCACTAGTATATTAGTAATGTCGAACCTCCATATCTTTCTGAGGACAGCTTTTCTGAGGATACCTGTTACCATTGTGTGAGTTTTAACATGTGACTCCTTGGAATTTGAATACATGTAACTCGTATTCGTTATTTAATCATATTCTGATTAATATAATGTATAATGTACTGCATGCACAGTGTACTAAATACATAAAACATGGATCAATGCTATGTCATTCTTCTTGCTCCTATAGCGCCTTTATTTACACAATCCATACTCTTCAAAAGAACATATAGAAACCCAATTTTTTAAGCCATTAAGCCAATATTGGAATTTTGCATTACTCAAAACCAAATAATATATGGTTCGAAATTGTATGAGACCAAATCCTATATAGTTGAAAATTGTAGTTGTCTCACCCCCCCCCCCCCCCCCAGTTGGAACATCCTAGCAACGTCCCTGTATATCTCATGATGCTTATATATCTAATTTAAGGGTATGTAGTTTCAGTTTTCTTTAATCTTTCTTCATATTCCATGGATTTCAAAGCTGTCTTCTTATTGTTCTCACTATATTGTTTGCTTTGGTTACTTGGATGTCTATGTGTTCTGCGAATGTTAGTGCTCCGTCTATTGTAACCCCTACACATATATACGACTTGATATATTGTATCTGGACGCTGATATAATCGATTCCTTTTGTTTAACTTTCAGGAATCTTGATACGATGAATTTCCACGTAATAGAATGTGTTATTCTCGTCTGGATCGCGTTACTAAGTGTTTTTGGAACCTGCATGGTCCTTCCGTCGCAACGTAACACGCAGATGTCTGGATACAATTACCAACAGCAAAGGTCCAGACAGATGTATCAACTACCACAGTACAGAACGAGGATTTCTGCAAACCTTCGGGCGCCTACATCCGGGTTTATACGGGCGCCTACATCCGGGTTTGTACGGGCGCCTAGATCCGGGTTTGTGAATCGTCAGCGATTCGGGATCAGTCGGAATAATCGGTCGAAAATGAGAGGAGACATTTTTGGAATGGGAAACGAGCTCGCTGCATCGTTAAGGTACCCGTTGCCAAGGATACAGTCTAGAATGACACCGTTTGGAACAAACAGCATGGGCAATATGAGGATGAGGCAACTAAGGTCAACTGTTGCTAGGGGACGTAGTATGAACAGATACATGGTACCTATGAGTAACAGGCGGGCTAAATGGAGCCGGGGTGGTATGGATAATGGCGTCATCAGACCAGTTATACCCGCCGTACTAAATTAACCTCAAGTGTGCAAGTGAAATTACTATAGACTATTTTCTGTTTTTCTGTTGGGATTGTCAAAATCAGTTCACTGCATGGAATTCATTGAAGGACAAGAAATTGACTTGTTGACATTACGTTTAATTTACAATATTTACGATCTTTATAAAACTGAATGTTATTGAATACCACGTAGTCTCAGTAAACTTCAGATCCACGGAGTGTGCGTCAGTGGTGTTTACCTGGTTGAATATGTACATGTACCAGGGTTGGCGCTGGACGAAAATTTTCTCTTGCCAAAATTTTTGCCAAAATGAAATTATTCTTTGCCAATTTAAAAAAAAAAATTGGGGATATTATCGTGTTTTTATCTTTGTTAAATACTGTAAAAACTAACCACAGACATGTAAAATGAGCTACTAGAAAAGCAAGTTAGTATTATTAATAAATATCACAGTAGCAATAAATATCTAAGCGACACCTGCCTGGTTAAGTTAATGTAATTCGATTCACGTAACGAATAACCCACTTTGTGTCCTTCAAAGAAAGAGTACATATTATGTATAATTAAAGAGTACATATTATGTACTCTTTCTTTGAAGGACACAAAGCACTCGCAATATATATAAATAAGTCTGTAAAAAGATCACCACCAAGAAGAACATGGATAAATAGATACACTTTGTTCTTATGTCTATTATTGATAGTTCTCTCAATAAAATATCGCGTGTTGAAAGCTTTGTTATGTAATTAAAACTGATTTGTCAAGCAGACATCGCTAATCGTGTAGTAATTTAAATTTCTTAGTTTTACTTTGATCTTCAGAATATTTTTCAATGCTTTGACCATTTCCACTGCTTGTTTACCGTCGAGTTTTTATTATTAATTGTTGTAATTTGTTGATGAATTAGACCTTTAAAGGTACTCAATCCGTAAAGAGGGTCCCCATCTCAACAGATTCCAACAACAACAATTCGATCAGAGGGTCCTATATTACTATTTCTTTGGCTTTGGGGGTAAAAAAATATTTGATTCGAGTCGAGGAAGCCACCAAACAAAGCTCAGAGTTATTAGATATTGATTTTTGAAATTTGTTAATTTCTCGAGATGAGTACTAATAATTGCCGTCAATTTTGAAACCTGCTCGAGATGATTACACCAAAACTCTATTCAAACAGACAAGGATGGATAACTCTAAAATCAAGTGGTAATAATCACGCAATTTTGACTACGTACTGGGCCAGAGAGAATTCCCGACAATGAAAAATAATAGATTTCTAAAATCGATATCTAACAAATCTGAGCTTTGATGTGTGACTTCCTCGACTCGAATAAAATATTTTTGACCCCCGAAGCCATTGAAATAGTAATTGAGATGAGTTTTATCGGATTGAGTACCTTTAATCGGTAATTTGTTTTACATAGCAGTTGTTTTGACAGGCGAAATATGTTTGCGAGTTATTAATATTTAAATGAGTTAAAGTTGTTTAATGTATTTGTTGATGATAACTGTTTTACAGACTTTTATATTATTTCGCATGAACTCACTTCGAACGCCTTGAGTCCTTTAATGCCATTTTGAGGATTCGAACCAAACTCTCACAATGTCTCTAACTTCTCGCTATGGCGACCCGAGAACTGATCTGGTAGAGATTCGAACATGAAAAACAGCTGTATGTGTGACTATAACCCAACGGTGTGTGTCGTGGTGGGGTTTTATTCATATGAGAACATCATACGTACAATCACTCTCATCGGAGGCCATTTTGGATGCCATTATACATGCCTATCACCCCCCCCCCCCCGGACGATACAGTATGGCATGGATGGCATATTGTCACTCAAAATTGGTAGAATACTGCAATATGTGGCAGCGAGATACGTTTTATTCATGAGTCGATGCAGCTAGCGGTGTTTAATTGG